>JAUYWH010000015.1:12518356-12536945 GCA_034779795.1 Ctenopoma multispine | reverse complement strand
CAGCTCTCTGTCTGGCGCCCAATACTTTCTTACTTAGTTTACTTTCTTTACAGCTGACTTACTGTGCCACCGCTACACACCGTTGCACTTTGAAAAATCAAAAAAAGATTTTGGACAGAAGTAAAATAATCTGCCATTTTAGCACGAAACACAACTGAAAGACACTGGAACACTTACGCGCCAGCAGAGATTTTCGAATTGTGTTATAATATCTGCTTTTTAGAATTAGATTCACAGAAATTCACTTCAGTGGACAAACATGGGAAATAGCAACACATTTTGATGATAACTCTGGCACCATACTGACATATAAATATCTCGTATTCGACCCTGCTAATCACATCTGACCTTCAAACCTTTCTCTTATGCGAAAAGCACACAACGGGCTTATTCATACAGTTGTTGGGCTTGTTAGCTTGCATGGGTGTAAGTGTTGGACCACGTGAGAGCTGACTCGGTGACATTATATTGCACAGACTCTTCAAGGTTCTGATCACATGGCAGTCAAAGGTCACAGAAAGGTCAGCGCCACCTGCTATCAGTGTGCAGAGCAGCTCCTGTGATGCAAATCATATCCTGCTTTTCATGCCAGACGGTTCAGCAGCTGCTTTTGCTTTTTAAAGAGATAATGTTCCGTCTTCCTTTTTCGTGATTTTGTTTCTGGTGTGATTGGTTATTTTCTGCAGCAACAGTAAGACCGTTACTGAAGAGTTCAGCTAGGCAACACTCATTTCTATGCGTGCTGATGCACATGCTAACATTCCAGTTCTGCTTCTGTTTATTTAAAGTAAAGCATAATTGCGCACAACAGATGTTTCCCAGGATAGACATACCACACACCTCAAATTTGGAACAGTAACTGTAATGGTTTACATAGCTGACTGTGTGAGAAGTTAAATCACTGTGTGTAGGATGATATAGGATGATGGGAAAACTAACTTTTCATTTACCACATCTTCAAAAGCTGGCTCAGTGTGCTGGTATAGTGTATGGCACTAAAGACTCCTCCTATCTGTTTTTTTTATGGGAGAGAAAAAGATCATCCAAAAATCTGTCATTATCTCCATGTGTAAACTGTAAAATGTTTTTATATACTTAGACTGATTACTTTATAGGATAGTCGATATATTTATGTTACATTTTTAATAGTAATAATTGATTCTTTATTAATTCTTGTGGACTGGCAGCCACAGTGTCTTGTTGAGGGCCCGGGAGTCAACCCATCAACCCTGGGGTTTGTAGAACACTGCCCTACCAACTGAGCCACGGTAATTCGCTATATCTCTATAAGAAGCCGCCAGTAAAATTTGTCTCCCTTTGTGTAAAAAGAGCTGCTCGCCTACTCATGACAACTTTCTTTGGCTTGAATGTAGTGCAGTCAAAAGATCTAGATTCTGCTTCAGCTCAGATTCTGTCACAAAATATCAATTACTTATTTTTCTTGTTGATGAAATTTATTAGTAAAAGACATTAAAATTACTAAATTCCAACAGTCCATTAGCCTCCAAACCTTCTGGCTTGACCTCATAGTGGAAACTAACTAAGAATCAAACCTCCAGTCATGCATGAGGGATTAATCTCAGTCTTCCAGCCGAACCTTAGGGTGCCACCCAGCCTCACTGACTGAGAGCACAGACTTTACTACGTAGCCATAAATCTCTCTGTCTGGTTTCCTCTTCTCCATCTGACTCCCTTAATTTCCATCTCCCCCATCTGTTTTATATGGGCGCTGCAAAACATACACGTGAGCACACATACACACTCATATCTATACACAGTTGCAGAACTGTCAGGTCTAACCTTGACTCGCGCAGGGAGTGAAATTGTAATGCAAAAGGGAGGGTGGGGGGCACAAACAGGATGTCAGAGAGCTGCTGCTTGTCTCTGCCCGACCTGCCTCTTTCTTCCCTGTGGAGTCCAAAATCTCTCTGTTACAGGGATTTTTTTCTTTCCTCTCACTACAGCACACTAGATACTTTTTCTTTTTCTATCTTCTGAGCAAACAGATCCCAGACGTTTTAAAGCGAAATGCAGTTTTGGAAAATTAGCACTTTGGTCAGAAAATGAACGAACGACGATGATGCCAAAATCACTCATGTATCCCCAGTAGCTCTTGGGTTGCATGCTAACACATGTAATAGATCATTTGAATTGCATCTAATGTGAATTTGCACCAAGTGCCTAGCTAAATCAAATGTAATCTTACATAATATGCAACCAAAGTCTGTATGTTTTATGCAGGAGATGCATAAAACATAACACATATAACACACATGAAAAGCTGGGCTACGGATCGGTTGTATGTTTTCCTTATTCACCAAATGTAAAGGCTTCATTCTGACTGTATTTTTGTTCTATGCTATATGCATTTAGCCTACAATCTTTGAGCATTATGTACAACCTAGATACCCGCCAAATGAGGATGAATCTGGCAGACTCTCGGTACAGTGGATTGTGTGCGATCCAGCACTGGCTTCCAGAACCGGATGCTTAGTTTTTCATTTGTGGATTTGATCCGATTTAGTTTAAGAATCTGCTCCGGTTAGCAGCTCTCTGACCAGCTTTGGGCCAGTGTCACGCCACAAAATCCAAAAATTTATCACAAGAAAGGCAAACTGGGTGTGCTGGATTTAGGGCAATGTTAGGACAAGCTAATTCGACCAACTGGAAAAGCATTGAACCAAAGACTCAGATTGTTGTTCTTAAGGTGTTTGAATGGACTAAAGACAAATGCTGAAACTGGCAACACATGCATAACTTATTCCTAAATACTCATGAAACCTAGAAACATGACGTATAGATAAAGACTGAGCTGAATCAAAAACAACAGACATGCTCCCCACATGATGTTTCCCAGGCAAACATTACCAAACTGGGTATCAGGAGAACATTCTCAAAGCTACAGTATATAGACATGAACAATAGGACCTTCAGTGAGCACCGAGCCCCTGGTAAACTCCACCGTAGTGATAGATGCATGTGCTCCAGATAGCAAAGTGATCGATGGTAGTATTGTTGGGAGGGCCGTTCTGAGTTGCTGTTATTGTGTTTTGGAAAGCTGAGGGAGATGGGGTGGAGGGGGCAGAGGAGAGCTTGACGGGTTTATTGAGAAGCATGATCAAGTGCACCGCCCCGGGACACTTAGATGTAGTTAGAGAGGGCAGAGAAAGAATGAGGGATGGAGTAAAAAAAAAAAAAAAAGAGGGATGTTGGTGACGATGGAAGTAGAGGAAGTGTGCATCAGAGGAGAGTGGAGAGGGACGAAATAGAGGCAGGAAGTAAAGATGTTCCAGAGGTGGGAATAAATGTGTAGGTTATCTGCTGATGTTTATCTGCTGTGTCCTGAGGGCTTGTGCAGTCATAACAGTGATCTAATCTGCACTCTGGAGAGCACACACACACACACACACACACACACACACACACACACTCTAGCTCTCAGTACCCATGCCACCAATCATCCATTTAAACCGTCATCCATCTGCCCTTCATTCAATCCGTCCATTCAACCCACATTTTCACTTTTTAATTTATCCTCCCCTTTATACCGCAGAATTCCTTCCATCCTTCAGTCCGTGCTTCCACTCCTACATCCTGCTGAAATCCAATTGGACTCATCTCCCTCCTCTCCCTTCTTCACACCCCTTCCCCCCCACCCATTTACTTTCTGCTGCCGTAGGGTTCAATGGACTTTTAAAGTGAGAAAGTGATGCCAGGTATTTCAAATTGAATCTGCTGACTGCTGATATTTTGCACTGATATTCAATATCTTTCAAATTGGTTTGTGGGTGGGTACGCAGTGTTGTCAGTGTTTTTAGCACCACCACTTAGGGGAACCACTAAGGGGCATTTACACTATCGCTGACAAATTGCTGGACTCTGGTGAAGCTGTGGTTCTGGGGCTGTGCTGCGTTGACCATGTTTGTTTTCATGCTATGCTGTGACTGGATGAGTGGCTCTTGCACAGCCGTCGTTGTCAAAAAGTTTCTCAACAGTCCGACTTCGTTGGCGGTAGTGTGAACTTGGTCCGACACTTCCTTATCCAACCTTTACAGCAGAAACAAACATGTAAATGATTTAATTAATGTAAAAGCACACTCTGAGTTTTTTATAAAGGTACGCCAGGCTCCACAGAATTGGTTGTTAGCCCCAGAACTGCAGGGAACACTTTAGAAAATGCTTTATAGGTAAAACTTGAAATTCATATTTAGAGATGCTGTCAGGCATAACACAAAAGTGCTCAGTAATAAATATAATTTAATAATGTTTTTAATGTCTAATTAGACTTGTAATTGGTGAGTGGCTGGTGTATTTGTCCAGTTTAATGGCTTGCAATAGTTGCATGTTGATGCTGTATAAGATGCTGAGTTGGCATCACACAGACATGTATGTCCCCTATATACCTGGTGATTGGGGCAGTAAAGTGTGTGGGTGTAGAGGCGATATTGTGTCTAATGAGACCATCACTGCTGCCTGGGGAAATTGTGTAGGAGTGTTGGGCAGACAGAGCAGTAAAAAGTGTGTGTGTGTGTGTGTGTGTTTTTTAACAGTATCCATTCACCTCAGGGAAACTGCACTACATTCCCCATGTTTAGATCAAGGTTTGAGTAAACAGGCAACCACAATAGATCAGTGATGCATGCAGAAGCTGATACTGTGTTCTCTACTTACCTTTTTTTTCTGTCTCATGTTGTTAGTACTAGCATGGCTAAACTGTGCTGGAGGATTGAATTTAGCCATTTGTGATTTCTCTTTGTTAAAATGTTTGTGCAGGGAACAGCTGTATCATGCCTGTGTGTGTATGTGTGTGCGGAGTATGTCTGCGCAGTTCGGTGCCCCCAGTAAATTGGCATTGGTGGGCATATCAGCCATTTCGCACAATGCGGTGTTTGACAGAGGTCAGTGCATTGCATGACGATAATAGCCTGCTAAAACCAACGTCTGCTTCTCATTCCCCTGAACAGCCCTTTTCAGTACGTTTTCAAAGAAGTGAGAAAACAGAGTGATTCTCCTCCTTCAAACACCGCTGCTTAGACGAGGGCACTGTAATTTGCCACTGAGACGCCGAGACACGAGGTGTCTTTTGAGCCATTGATTCTCGTTGGCCTAAGCCTTTTCACTGGCGTGAAGGAACACAAGGAGGTAAAAAACCAGGGGGAAGCCATTCCTGCGGATGAAACACTAACATCTGGCGCATTTTTAGGGCTTTTGCTTCCCTTTAGATAGATGTTGCAATGCTTATGTGTGCATGGATGTGTGCACTGAACATGCCTGTGAGTGAATCTGCTCATCTGAGCATGAATGTACATATACGTCCAACAGTGTCTTGCTATATTCTGTAATAACCTGCCACAAGGTTCGGGAGAAGAGAATGGCCTCTCAAACCCTATAGGAAGTGAAGGGGGGGAGGGAGGGTGATGCTTGGGCTAACGTGGCTTCATTCCTCCAAGCTGCTGCTGATCAAACGAGCTCGATAGCTTTTGGCAGAGGGAAAAACCGAAGGAGCATAGTGGCAATTTCAACTGTTTGGCTCATTTCCCTCAACACAGATCTATTTTAAAATGTCCCAGACCATTTCCCACTCGGGATGCTTAACTTGTGTGATCTCTCCGAGCGTTTGGATGTGTGTGTGATCAAGGCCCCCCTTAAGTCAGCCTAATTTGTATAATTGAAAACACTCATCTGATGTGTAGTTCAAAGGTAGGGCAGACAGCGGAGGCACTAAGATATCACTCAGTGGTACATGAATGGGCACCTTAGCTAGTTTGGATCATCCAAGGTAGCAAGGAAGTGAAGCTATGAAGCACGGCCACTTCAAATGTATTATTTAGTTGTTCAAATATGAATGATTACAAGCACAGCATATTTGTTTTTGCCCAGGAAAATTCCATTTCCAAAAGGTCTGTGGCTGTTGGACTTATTAGACTTTATTGGATAAAATCTGCTGAACTCATCTAGCTAAAAAACTGTGGTTTTATTTGTCCCTTGACATTTTGAAGTTATATTCTGGGGGGACAGAATATATCTCAAGTATCTTATTTTAAACAAAAATCTTACTTTTGTTTGTCACACGCGGTGATTTAAACCCAACTTATCCAGCGACTTGCTCCCAGTTATCACAGCTGCTGCCTGATAAGAGCGCCAAAGCTATTTTTCAACTAAACCCAGAGACATCATTTTTGTTTTCACATATTATTGCTGCAGTTTGATGGAGTAATCTGTCAGTGGAATTGCTGATACAGAGGCAGGAACACTGCGGTCTAGGAGCTGAGTGACTGAGCAAGGCGCTAAGTGCTGCCAGGATGTAGGGTTTGATTCCCCTCCTGGGCCACCCATGCTAAAAGTGTCTGTTCCCAGATAAAAGCCCCTATTAAAACAGCCAATACAGCTGAGGTGATAATAACAGGTATTTTGCAAATTCTGGGATAATTCTCATAATTTACAGTTATTAGTTGTGATGAGTTCTGGACCGCTTTCATTCTGCTTTTTGAGTCTTTTATTAAATGCGAACATTTCACATTGAAAGTTCATGTTGATCTGCTAGAAAGGAAATCAGCAACACTTCCCAACACACTGCATTCTCCTTTTCATCCTTGATGTTTTCAAATGCAGCACATTTCATTATACATGTATATGAGTATGGAGTTTTGTTGTATTGACCAATTGTAGTCTAAACCAACCAGCTAAGGTTTACATTTTTGCAGCCAGCTTTTACTATGGAGAAAGATGTGCAGTAAAATGCACCACAAAGATTTTCTAAAGAAGATTGACATGTAGTTGCTCTGAAGGAACTTGTGTAAATGTAGTGTTTTTGTGTTGCAGAAGTGTAAATAAGTAATAAAGTGTTCCTTTATTTCTGTAGAAATGTCTAAACAGTCGCCTATGGAATTATACACAGATGCCATATACTGTATTTTAAATAATAATTCTAGTGACTGGTTTCTGTTAATACAACAGAAAAACAGTCGAAGATGGTTGAAACTGAGTTTATCAAGGAACCATTACAGACAGATTACATATGAATCACCATCTGGGGGATTTATAAACTGTAAATCCAAGGCTGTTTGAAAAATCGCCAAGTCTCTGTATATATACAGTATGTGTGTTTGTGTGTGAGTGCGCGGCCTCTGGGCACATTGTGATGCAGTTTTGGACGGCTGCCCTCATTCTGATGTCCCTATCGACTCCCTGGCCTACATGGCTGAGAACAGGCCTGTTTTCTACTGCAGGTCGATACAGACGCAGTGCTGAGGGGACAGCCCGAGGCTTACACACAAACACACAAGCACACACAGATGCTTGCACTTAAACACTTATGAGCACGGAAACACTATAGTATGCCCACTTCAAGCAGTCAGCACGTTTCTCGAGTCTCCTACAGTGTTAGGCGAGGATATAATCAGTCCGAGAGCATGTGTTGTTCCATGTTAGGACAGGATTTCCAGGTGTCTTATCCAGATGTGTTGGCTTTGAGAATCATTTTATATTGAAGCCGACAAATTTCTACAAAAAAAAAAGAACTTTCTAGATACCAAATACTCACTTCCTCTCTAGATTAGCTGTAATCATCTCAGATTCACAGGCGTTACTATGAAGACAAATGCTGACCGAGAGCAATGGTAAAAAAGCATGTCCAGTCAAACTGTAGCAAAACGTACAGGAATTTGTCAAGCTACTTCAGCAGCACAGTTCACCTCGCCCTCTCCACTAAATCATTAATAAAGCTGCTTCCAGTGGCTCCTGTATGAGGAGACAAGAGCACAACACAGACGTAGCAAATTTGGCTGTTTGTTAGGAAGCAATAATGGTTTAGAAACAGGTTGCGGTGGATGAAGCAGAGGGTAAGATAATCTGCTTTTGTTTCAGACTCTAAAAGACTGTTCTTAAAAAAAAAAAATACACTGATGACATCGACATGAATATAACGTGACATCATCAGCGGCTGTTTCCCGTGCTCTTCCAGAGTTTTCTTCATCGGTACAATTCAGTAAGTACGTGTGCAATTATGTAATAAGCAAAAGATTGTTTTGGTGGAGTATGTCTTTAACTACAGAATTATCGACAACCCGTTTGCTCAAACACGTGCTGCCCAGCCGGGGAAGAATAAAATTCACAGTGATGGAGATTCGAGTGCTGCTTGTTCTTCCTTTTTCCCCTTTCATTCTTCCTTTTCGTTCCTCCAGACTCTCTCCTCCCTCCTTCTCTGTCTCTTCACCCTAACAGCCAGAGCAGTTATTACTACTTAAAGTACTGCACTTGCTGACAGGGAGGTTTGTGGCTGTGTGTGTGTGTGTGTGAATACTTTACTGTATGTGTGTTTGCGTGTGTGCTGTAAAACACTGCTCTGATGGCTCTCGTGGGTATTTCAGAAGCTGCAGTCACTTCTCTAAAGTTCAAGCAATTACATTTTCCAGCCGGGTGCCATTTGCCAAACATTCTCTGGCTGCGTGTATGTGTGTGTTTTGCTTGTATGGGCATGTTTGTTTATGACGTGTGTGTTTCTGTTTTAAGTCGTATGCTGTACCTTACAGCTAAAGATTCTTAGTTAGGTAACTGTTCTTGGTGACAGTTTAAACATCATGTGGGGACTGAACTGAGCAGGAACACTAATAATTGTACTATAGCTGTGACTTATCATTATTTTCAGTTGAGTTAATAGATGACTGATTTACTAATTAGTGATTCTAAATAGGAAGTGTCAAAAACATAATGACAATGTTTACAAAATGCAGATGTGATGTCTGCATCTTTCTTTGTTTTTCATGACCAGCTGTGCAAATCCTCAAATGATTTAAACCAAAATGTTAAAAAATCTTATATCTCAGGAGCCCGAACAAGCAAACGTTTGGCGTTTTTGCTCATTCGTTGACAATCAGTTATCAAAACCACCTGTTAACTCAAACTATCAATCGATCAGTTATTGTATTGACATTACACACACTATTAAAGATGTGTTACTGGCCAGTTTCTGAAGAAGGATGTGGATCTGAAACAGAGTAAACTCGGCTGTAAAGTCAGATTTTAAATGCAGTAATACAGCACTGGGTCAGTGTACTGTGATGTGTCTGGCATGCTGCTGTAGATGTGCACATGACTGGAATGTGTGTGAGCAGCGGGTTTGTGTCGGCCTGGTGTAGAATTACAGACTAAGATTGCACCAATATGCGCTGTTAAAGGCCATCTCAGATAATTTTGGACTGAAGCTGCCAGTTGCCAGTATTTTAGTTTTATGGCCTTGCCAAAGACATCTGAGCAAATAAGTAAACAGTGTTTGAGTTGAAAGGTTATTCTTGTCGGGTTGTAGCAGGAACACAGTGCAACAGTAAAATCCTGATATGGTGATGACATTTTAATTCAAATTTTGTAATGTTAACATTAAACAACATGGAGAATGTCAAAATTCTAGTTTAAGATGAGAGGTGCTAAGCTAACCTAGTCGCGTCTAGTGTCTGATAGATTTGACTTCCCAGTTTCACAAACTTTCACTCTTGGTCCTGTCAGATTATTTTATGTTTCATTATTGGAAACAGCAGAAGAGGACGTTTAGCTAGTTCGTGTTCAAGAGTTGAGTTCAATGTCTCTGTGTTTACATGGATGGTCTGCAGGGGCGGGGCCTCGGCTGGTGCCACCGCTGCCCCAGTTAGAAGGGGGGTAGGTTTTTGGGGCTTAGATTATAAATAATTTTAGAACCGCTGCATATACATAAAGCATGGCTCTTGATCTATTATCTTCTAAATATTTTTGTTTTAATGGTCACACCCTTCTTTTTGTGTGTGCCCAGTCTGGCCACCTCATTTAAAATGTTCTACACCCGCCCCTGATGGTCTGGTTGACTAGTGCTGACTAGTGGTTTGGGAGATACATGGCTCGATCTGCAGGGGCTAAGTTTAAAAGTTGGTGTGTGTGCGCACGCGTGTGTGTGTCTCAGAATGGGCTGCCAGATCTGCCATGGCTGCCATAGGCCTGACAGGATGACAGCTGTCACCAAGGAAATAGAGAGAAGAGGAGGAGAGAGGAAAGACACTGCCTCAAGGGAACACACACACACTTACAGACAAGGGCTCGAAGTTGTGTCTGTGTGTGTGTGTGTGTGTGTACATATTCCATGTTTGTATGTGCAGCCATGTTTGTTAGTGAGTCAGGGAATGGCTGTAACATGAGTATGATCGGTTTATGTTTCAGTTCTGTGCATGCAGTACTCAGCCTCACGTGAGCAGTTAACGGTTTGTGTATTGAAAAGAAACAAAGGAGCAGTGTTGGTAGTCTGTGTGTTTACAAGGTGTGTTCAGATGCTTCCTTTGTGTGTATGTGTGTTCTCTGTATTGAGTTTAGCCTGCTTCATTAGTTTATATTGTAAAATCGATGTTGCCCATTGTGGTGCGACCTGCCTTTGTTGTACCCGGCGATTCGCTGCGTGTGTGTTTAAGTGTGCCTTTGTCTGTGTGGCCAGTAATAGTGACCCTGGGGAGAGAGTGTGACATAGGGGGGAGGAGCCCCCTCCTAAGTGACCTGGAAAGCAGACCCATCCATCAACTCTTTCTCCTCTCAATCCATCCGTTCCCTCTCTGTTGTGTTTTTCTCTCCTCTGTAGGGCTATTACGGCAATCACTGCTCTTTAAGCTGCAGCGAGGCCCTCTGTGTGTCTGTCTGACTGAGCGAGTGTGTTTGTGAGCGTTACTCGGATGCCTCATCCCCTCGTCGGGGCAGGATGAGGTTATGTGTGTTTAACCCAGCCTAGCTGGCCTCGCTAAGCCTAATGGTCTCGGTAAGATGGAGAGGAGAGTGAAGCTGAGTCTAAAAGGAGAGGACAGGAAACTAAAGAGTAAAGACAGGGTTGAGTGGATGCAAAGCAGGGAATGTGAGGTCCACACAGACATGGAGAAGGGACCAAGCTTAGTAGCTTTTCACTTGATGTCCTCCTTAACCTTTTTATCCTGACCCAACGTTTTGTTCTCTGAAATACAGATTCAAGCTCCAAAAGTATTTCTTGTAATAAACTATTGCTTAGTTCATTATTGATTAATATGAGTACACTGATCCTGTTTCTCTCCAAATACTGATTTCAAAATCTAAATATAGACAAAGGGCCATTCTAATACACACACGCCACTATTTTTCCTTATAATTGAACTCAACTGATTGGATGTGGCCAAATCTGTGCTCTGCTCCACTTGTAACCACACCCAGTAGTGATGTCATGGGGCAGTGACACACTCTGGAGTCTAAATGCAATTTCACATGCAGCATTAAATCACTGTAGGTTTTAGCAGCTCTCAAGGAATTAAACTCATATGTAGCCAGTACTACAGGATATTTGGCTGCAAAAAAGGCAAATGTGTTCTTGCCTCTTTAAAAATTATTTAATTGGGATCAGTCATGTCTGGCTGATATCCGATCTACTTAATGAGATCAGTAGCAGCAGCGATACCAATCCAGTGTAATAACGAACTGCTGAATTTCCTATTGATTATTCTTAATTAATCATTTAACAAAATTAAAATGGAAAGAATTGATGTACAGAATGCTTGTTGTCCAGCTTGTACAGTTCAGGTTTAACGGCTGAAGCGTTTTTTCCATAAACAAACCGTCAGAGAGAGAGCAGAGATGATTTTATCTGGTCCCAGGACACCGTAACAACTGCCGGAATGATTTTTACCAGGACAGGAGGACATTTTCTCATTCACAGCTGGATGTCATACACTCAAATAAAACTCATTTGGATGGGATACCTGAAGCAAAAATTCATTGAGCTCAGGTATTGAGTCGCTAATTTAATGTCAGTGGAATGGCCTCTAAAAAGTTTCACATCACGTATCGCATTCATTCAAATCCTTGGTACTTGGATTTACAGCTTAAGGAGGCAGTTGACTGTAGTTGTAGATATTAAATTGACTGTCCAAGATGCCTGGAATACCACAGTGTAAATAATGTGTTAAGGGGCATTCAGGTACTACATGAAGTGAATTTTTTCTATTACATTTTTTGACCTCCAGCTGTGTTTACACGCAGGTTGTTAAAGGTCACATCAATCATCTACCAGCTGTAAGTTTTTTTAACCATACATTACTCTGTTTTTTCTGCTTTTGACAAATGTTAGTTTTGAAAAACAACAAATGTCTGCAACCTCCAGCCACTCACTATGAGATAGTGAGGAAAGAGGAGATGTCCTGTGTAAGTCATGGTTAGGTGCCACTGTGAACTATTCTTCTGCTGTGGAAGAGCAGCATGTCTCTTTTCTGAGCTGCTCAAATGTTAGAAATTATTTATTTTAAGGCTGACGGTGTCCCTTTTTTTACTACTGTCAACCTCTGACACGGGTTTGATTATCTGAATTCTTTATTTTCCGACTGAGGAAACCCCACAATGTGCTGGTAGTTGACTGTAACACATTTCACATTTCTACATAGCAATACAGCAACAAATCCAGATCCACATCCAGAGCTCTCATCTTACCAACTCCACTGTGAACCTTCGAGGTGAGGTCAAATAATGTGAGCTGCGCTGCTACAGTACACAACCAGGAAGGCATACCAATCAACACATCAGTATCATGTTTCATTCAGTCAGTGTGTTGCATCCTGCCTGGAGGTGAGTGTGAGGCTACGTGGAAAGGGATGGGTTAAAAAGAGATGATTAATCACGGGTGGGGGGGTGGGGGGGCCTGCAGTGTGTGGGTCCTGGCGTGCACGGGTGTATCTGTGTGTGTGTGAGAGCGAGGTGAATGGGGGTCTGGCATCCAAGCGGTAAGGTAATGAGCAGAGCCACAGAGTGTGTGGACCTCTAGCCTCTGCAGTGGAGAGGAGGGGGGCATGAGTGGAATACAGATAGATGCTGTTTCTCCTGCTGATGGCTCTGTTGGTTATGGATGAAACAGCCCCAGACTCTTTTTGAGGCAGCCCAGCAATGAATGGTGGGAAGCTGGGATCAGCATAGTCATATCGGTGACATACACTCAATTAAATACTGCCTGAAATAATAATACTTGAAATATAGCCCTCTCTGGCTTTAAACATTACTTAATACTACAGTACAAAAAAGCTTAACAAGGCCATTTTTAGCACTTTCTGTTGTTGTTTTATCTGCTGCTGTCGTCTGTTCAGCTACTGACAAGGCTAACTTGTTTTATGATTGTATTTTTGCCATTTTCACACGTTTTCACTTTGGGAAATAGTCTGTTTGGTCTTGAAGAAGGGTCCTTGGTTAGAGCGTGCAGGAGGCATGACATGACACAAATCAGTGGAAACCACAGTGTTTTCTTCACACCACATCAAACCGGAGCCAGTCGCATGATTAGAAACGATGTGTTAAGTGCATAACCTCTGGAGAAGAAAGGCAGAAAGCGCGGTAAACACTTTCTGGTGTTGTGCTGAGCGGATCGGCCTGAAAGGGAACACCTCCTCGCTCCCCGTGAATTCTCCAGGCAATTACCTGCTATATTTGCACATAGGCTCAACTGGACATTAATTGGACTTCCTACTAAGGAGCTGGTAGGGTGAGGCCTGTTAAATGTCCAGGCTGACTGACTCGGACATTTGTGTTCTCACGTTCTGCTCTTGCAGGTAATGTCTAGAGAAGTTCAGGGTTCCAGTGCATGTCTGAAAACGTCTTATTTCTAAGTCCATAGAGTCAGTAAGTTTGGAGATTAGCTATGATTGCTGTGAAACCTTTCTGAATAGGCCAATCATCCTGCCACTACAGTATTTCTGTCCAAGGTATTCAGCAGCCTGCTAATGTATCTCAGTGGGGAAAGTCATTCAATGAGGGCAACTTGGCTTTGAGAAAAAGTAGCTATGTATGGCTCTAATATCTCAAGGATAATCACACAGAGGCAATGATTTATGTAAGGGAGCTATTTAATGGCCGTAGCTAAAATGTAGAAAAAATAAAGACAGGCTAGATAATTTAAGAGCAAGGTCGGAGGAAATGTTGCAAAGAACAGATGTCAGTCCCTCCTCCTCCATCTCACACCCTCATCACGAGCGAGGGCTTTTCACCACTGGTGAGATGTAGACAAAGCTGGAGAACATGTCACCCCAGGTGATTACGCGGCATTCACAAAGACGAAGGTCATGCAGGAAGTTTGAGTTCATATAAGCAGGAGCACCCAAGGGATCCATGATAGGAGAAAACGCAGTGTTATTAACACCCCCTGCCTGTTCTGATCTGTTCCCACTTGACATTAGCAGGAGAAAATGACATGCTTTTAGCAGTGGCTGTTCATATAAGAGGGTTACCTCTGTCATTTAGAGGCAAGAGCTGGTGCGAGCTGACAGGAGCCCCGGTTCTCAAAAATAACCTGGTTTATAAGATGAAATGGAAGGAGAGGGAGCTGGTGGGTGGTAGGGAGAAAGAGAGGATGAGGCACTGCTTTTGCTGTCTTCCTTCGAAAGAGAGGGGATATGCCACAGACGTTCTGCATTTTAAAAGGAACAGAATTACTTTTATTTCCTAGGTACGTGCATCCATGCATATCTCAGTTTCTTTAAGTACTCCAACTTAATCCTAAACTATAATCTGTCACAACTTCCGCTGACAAGTTCATTGATTTCTGTAACCCCTAAGTTAGTGCTAATTGTAATCTTGAAGCGGTGACATAGAGAGTTGTCAGCTGAAAGTAACCGTAGGAAACCATTTAAACTTCACCTCCCAGAAATCCTGGCTGATGTCAATCAAAGTCAGGGATGATTTTTTATTTATTTTATAACCTGGAACCTGATCAATGCATCTACAAGGGCTTCAAGAAAAACTGTTTCTTAGGACAAGATCTCACATAATCTCTAGTCAGACTTTACCTGCCAGTGAGGATACCAATACAAGACAAAGTTAAATTTGTCTCAACAACAAAGTCAAATCCTACCCTGAAAATAGCCCCCTGTGAGGCTCACCCCCACTTGTATTTTGCTCATGTTTCTCTCCTTTTGTTCCCTGCATAAGTCTGAATGTGGAAGAACACACCACTTCAATCAATCCCGGCCCTAATTAGGCCTCTGCCTCACCTCGCTGCAGACTAATGATGGCGTGGCCACATAAAAAGCTTCCTTTAGTTTTTTGGGGTTTTTTTTCCTTTCTACTTCAAAAGCTGTCTCCCCGCAGACCACCCCGCCATGATTTAGCAGCAGGTCTTTAGGTTTGTTTGTCCTCTGTTTTGTTTAGTCATTAAAGTTGTCACACTCTGTTTGGATCAAAGCAGCTTCAGGAGCGGCACAAATTAACGTCCTAAATATTAGCGGTGACACCTCGTTAATGGGATGTAACATGTCACAGGGGAAGCAGGAAGCTAACATGAGGCTAGTGTCCTGGTCCTGGGTGTGTATTTCTTTGGATCTTGAGCCCTTGTGGTGGCGACTACATTATGTTGAGTTGTGGTTTTGGTCGGCAAAAGGTTGGTGGTGTGTAGTTGGCAGCTGTGGTTGTAATTAGGAGTGCTGGCTGGGTGCTGCAAGACGTTTTGCAGGTTGTCAGGCGGTGGGTGTGGTGGTGAAATGTGATTGACGGTGAGTGGGCACAGCGGTGGGCATTGTGGCGGCTGTGGTTGGCTGAGATTGGCAGGCAGCTCTATGTAAGTACTTTTCTGACTGGCAGACATTATAGCCTTTTGTGGTTCTCTGGGGTGCTTTCACACAACTAGTGTGTGTCTGTGAGTGTGTATGTCCCCACTATGATCCCTCTGAGGCGGGTGGTTTCCTCTCAAAATCTTTAGCTGGGCAAAACAGATGTTCTGACACACTTGCGCAATGATGGATGGACGGTTGTGCTTACCTATTCACAAGTGTGTTTAAACTGGGCCAAAACCACCCACAAATCATCCATCTGTGTGAGCCGTTAGCACTTAAACACCCTGTAGACATACAATGAAGACACACACTAATGAGAAAAGTTCCAGAGGTTTTTGTTTTAATGAGAAGGCCATGGCTTCATCTCACCTCCTCTGGTAAACAACAATGATCACAACAGCTCATTGAACTCCTTCCCCTGTGTGTGTGTGTGTGTGTGTGTGTGTGTGTGTGTGTGTGTGTGTGTGTGTGTGTGTGTGTGTGTGTGTGTGTGTAAGTTAACTTTATGCTGAGACATTGTCTTGCATCCCACATTTGTCTGGCTCAGGGCGCTTGTTAGTATTATTGTTGAATTCCTTCATGAACGCACATGCACACTCACACACACACTCACACACACACTCACAGATGCTCACAGCCAAATCAAATCTCAGCTGGCCAGACTGATGTTGAAGGTTTTTATTGCAGCTGTCGTTCTCCAGTCTTTTTACACACATGTAATTGCACATACACTTAGTCATGAAATATTCTCTCACAACAAATACCCAAATGCATTGACCTTTGGGGAGTGTGTGTTTGTTTGTGTGTGTGCGTGTGAAATGAAGACCGGAGGAAGCGGTAACACTGCAGTTAGCATTAGCGTCCTTTTCCATTCCCACCACATGGTTGTCAGCCTGCGCTTAGCTTAGCGTCTTCATCTGCAGAGGATTAGCATGCAGCACTAGCCAGTGCTATGAGCTGTGCCTCTCCCTCTGATTAGGCGTGATGCATTTGAAGCCTCCACAGGGAGTGAGGACGGCACACACTCCTTCACTCGGCGTATCGGCTCATTGTATTAAGCGGTGTGTGTGTGCAGGATGTTAAGCAGATGTTTAGTGAATGCAGCTTAGTGCAGAGCCGGATCATTTTAAATGTCCCGTACAAGTCCACAGCAGCAGAAAGGACGATTTTACATGGTGTCCACTTATGTTCTGTATTTTGCACAGAAGTTAACATATAGATATGTATCTGAAATATATGGTATTATGTTGTTGTGTGCACATTGGTGTCTGATACATTAAGTCTAATAGTGTAAGACTTCTATTGCTCACAAGGTCAAGTGTAATTTAATTTAGTGATATTTCTATATGTTGGCGGTTATGAAAGAAGGAAAAAGAAAGAAAGTTCTTGAAAAAAGATGCAGATGTTAATGAAAAACTGACATTTAAAATAGTCTTATGTTAAACAGCCTATTGGTGGCAATGTCCATAACACTTTCAACC
The DNA here is from genome assembly GCA_034779795.1 of Ctenopoma multispine. Classification (NCBI taxonomy): domain Eukaryota; kingdom Metazoa; phylum Chordata; class Actinopteri; order Anabantiformes; family Anabantidae; genus Ctenopoma; species Ctenopoma multispine. The sequence continues at coordinate 12,519,910 of JAUYWH010000015.1, read as the reverse complement.
TGACTTAATGTGTCTTAAATAGGAGGTCCTTCACACACCTCCTGCACTAGACACGGTCCCATTCTTTGTGTAAATGAAAAGCCTGTGGGAAGGATCTGATAGTGCTGGTTGTGAGTATGTTGTTATGGAAATGGGCGTTTAGTCTGTCTCAGGCCTCCGGGGAGCATCAGAGGCATCCCAGAAGTCTGCGCAGACCCTTTTGTGAAGAGAGTGCAGTGCAACAAGTCCCTCGGGTGCTCATTATTGAAAATATTGCTGTATGAAACAGGCCAAAACTCTAAAAGACGCATACAAGCCAGATGTAGGTGGGAATTTTCTCTGTCTCACATGGTTCAATCCTTTAATTGACGGCAGCAGTGAGTCGAGGGGTCAAGTTGCTGCACTTTCTCCTGATTTTGGCATATGGAGTCCAAAATTGAGCTTTTGCACCACCACAGAGGGGCATAAAGACAAGATGAAAGTTGGTTGCATATGATTTTAAGGCACTACAGCTGTAACAGAATGAAAATGTTGTAGTTCTTGCATTTTTATCATCAATATATATAACACTGAGTTTTATTGCTGTAAACGTCCATGAAGTCTAACGTTAAATAAGCGTAAAATTAACGCTGGAAAGAACACCGTCATTTTCCCACACTCTTCACCCTTTTTCCGATACATTTGTTGTAGTTTAGGAATTTGAATTGGAACAAGACAAGGCTGTTAGCCTGTGGTTTTCTTTGTACAGTGACACAGCAAAAAGGAAAAAAAGTCTCAGAACATTGTTTGAGTCAAGGTCTCTTGAAGAGATTTGAATCATCAGTGTTGAGTGGGCAGTCTTATAGGCAGTGATGAAACACACAGTCAGATCTTCTACTTAAGTACCAAAAAAACCTTTCAAAGAAACATTCAGGATGTTTCATCCAAGATCAGTGCACGGTTATCCCCCCAAAAAAGGTTATTCAGTGGCAACTGGACTTGTTTTAGTTCCTTGAAGACGTTTCACCCACCATTCCAGAGAACTTTCTTAATTCTGACTGACTGGTTGGTCAAGCAGGTTTATAAAGCCTGTGGAGAACCCTGGTACAAGTTGTTAGTACCATGACCATCAAGAAACATCTTCAAGGCACTAAAACAAGTCCAGCTGCCACTGAATAACCTTTTTTGGGGGATAAACATGACCTGGATGACTGAGAACCTTCACAGACATCAGCGCACGGTGTTAATTAGAATCATTTGATGATGATAATATGTTGTCCGTTGCTGTCCCACTTGAAATGTAAATGGTAAAACAGGTTTCACAGTTTGTGAAGAATGATGTGATTTGATATGAATGATATGAATCTCCAGAGAAAGACGGAAGTGTAAGAGGAGGAGAGAAAAGGATGGAGGCACAGGCGGAGGGTGGAATGAACAGGAGGGCGATAGAGAGAAAGAAGGTGAGAGAAATAGAAAGAGCTGGGTGGTAGACGGTTCCTCCGGTACCCTTGGGTGGCGTTTGCAGTGTGTGTGTGTGTGTGTGTGTGTGTGTGTGTGTGTGTGTGTGTGTGTGTGTGTGTGTGTGTGTGTGTGTGT
>JAUYWH010000015.1:12415208-12518256 GCA_034779795.1 Ctenopoma multispine | reverse complement strand
GTGTGTGTGTGTGTGTGTGTGTGTGTGTGTGTGTGTGTGTGTGTGTGCGTGTGTGTGTGTGTGTGCGTGTGCGTGTGTGTGTGCGCGCGCGCGCGTGTGTGCGCGCGTGCTGCAGATGAGTAATGGCCTCTGACGTGCATGTCTCTCTTGTCTCGTCCTCCATCCGTTTCATCATTACATGCCATCAATCTCCCCATCTCTCAGTCTCCCTGTCAGCTCCCTCTGTTCCTTTCCTCTTTTTCTATCTCCCTTGCTTTCCTTTTCCCTTTTCCTTCCCCTTCTCTTTTTCGCTTTAACCCAGACAGACTTATTGTACATCATCTGCAAAGTCCTCGGGGTGTTTAACTCCTCGCCGTCACTTCTTCTTCTTCTTCTTCTCTCTGCGCTGAAGCATTGCTCTGTTTCTCACCTGAGCCCCAGTTTAATTTCACTGTGAGAGCGCTGCTCACACACTCGTGCACACACACTCAATCATTCAGTCACCTAACACATCTGCGCACACACACCTCACAAACTCTTGTCTCAAACACGGACATGCAAGCACACACGCAAAAGGAGCTGTCAAGAGTAATGGTGTTTAGTGTAATTTACTGTACTGCCGTTGTAGCCTCTGCTTTCTCAATAGGAATCATTATAGAGATTACATAATGGGGGTAATTTTTCTTCTGCCGTATAGAGCGCTGTGATGGCTGTACAAAGTGTTTTGGAGGCAGGAGAAAACCTGTTAGCTGTAGCTGAGAAGTAAATGGGTCCGGTGTAGCCTGGTTAAATCAGCGCCCGTTAGCCTCCCTCCCCTCTCTTCAGTTCCATGCCTATTACTCTTAACAAACCAGAATGGATCCGGGGTATTGATCTGTTGGCAAGGGAATGCTCTCTTTTTTCAAACACACACAGACACACTGAAAGAGGAGAAGGATGTGCATGTGTCGATGCTGAAATTCTTGCACTCGAAGTGGAAAATATGGACATACAGTATTAGAGCATATGTTACCTCCTTTCTACTTACACTCCTTTTTTTCCCTGGGTTCAAGGTCTGAGCTGATTATAATGGAGACACCGAGGTGATGCAAAAGATGGTATCAAGCTGTAATGTCCCTCTGCCTGAACCCGACCAGTCAAGGCAGATGGTCATTCACCTGAGTCTGGTTGTGCTGGAGGTTTCTTTCTTTAAAAATAAGTTATCCCTCTTCCCTGTGACCCAGGGTGGTAGTTGTAGCTTTCTTTCAGAGGAAGTATTGTTTTATAGAAATGAAAGAATTTCACACAAATGTCTGATGAATGTTTAATTTACGGGTGTTGAAACTGAACTTTTGATAAAAACTTGTTGTTGACTTTGCACTCATCTGCAAAAACAGACATATGGTATATATTAGGTTAGTTTATCACTGGGACATATACAATTCTGGATTAAGCTTCATAGCAGTTGAAACCATCAAGACTTTTTAAGCATGTCTGTTTCACCACCAGAATCTCGACAAAATATGATTGAGTTGTTTGATCTGGTTAAGATAAGTCGGGCTGTAAATGACTGTAAACCACAGAACTCTAGTAATTAAATTTGAGTGTTTTTCTCAGTCAGTTTGGCCTTAAAAAAGTCTTCAGATGTGCTAGTGGCTTAAGCAAGAATTTAATTTGCAAATTTGAAAAGGTTGAAATGAGTCATAAATAATGTGTAATACTGCCAGGTTCTGGTATGATGGAGTAATTGACTCTCCTCTGTGGTGCTCCTAGGTCATTACCTCCCCAGTGATGATTCATGTGTTCTCTAATTGCTCTGACATCATCCATGTTGGATACACACTCTGTCTCTTTAACACACGCTCACACACTCTTTGCTTTCTCTCTTGGCTCAGCAGCAGATTTGACTGCCAATATTATATTTACATTAAACGTGTATAATTCGATAGGTCCAGAGAAGAAGTTCACCGCTGCATCAATATGGACGCACAGGTGTCTAACCTTGACTCTTCACCCAGCATGGCTATTCATAGGCCATTAATTAGAGCAGGATCCTGCTAATTAACACACAGGCACACTTGCTTTCTCTCTGGCACACACACATACACACTCTTCATCCCCCTGCACTCCACTCTCTTCACGTTTGAGTTCCGTTTAATGCGCCCTGTTTGCTTTGCCCTACTAAAGTAATGAGTTTGGAAAGCAGACAAAAATTCTGAAGTGTGTTTTGGAGGAGCCTCAGGATAATTTGAAGTCCTGGGGCTGGGAGTAGAAGTACGCTTGCTTCCTCACACCCACACTCTTATGCGTTTGTACGCACACAAGTGCGGAAATACACACTTCCAAGCACAACTGTGCAGTGTCGTTTGTCTAGTGTATTATGTGTATATTTTCACAGCAGAGTGAGAGATTTTATGCATTTTAGATGTTCTTCAGAGGAGCCAAGCAAAATAAAATTAGAGAAATCTGAGAAAATAACTGTGGTTTTGCTCCCGATAGTGTTTCATTCGGAACGAAAGCACTAGTTGTTGTTTGACCTGCAAAATGTAATTATTACTTCATACAATGACTGCCTTTTTTATCACCCACTCACTTGTTTTAGTTTTCTAAGAATTAGGCCTTCTAGTGCAAGTCCAAACAGAGTCAGGGCCAATTTAAGTCAAGTATGCAGCAGTGTCAAAGCGAATCAGGAGTCAAGTCATATGAGTGGAGATAGCTTCTCAGCCCCGTCTCCTAAAAATTAGGTTTCTGTCCAACTAAATTGCACAAATGCATTTGTGAAGGAATGTAACTGCAACTGCATTACGTCTTCTCTTAAAATATTAAAGATATGTTGACTTATTAACATAACGTAAGTACGTTTTTTAACTGAATTAATGAAATGTACCCAGACAATGTTTTTTTTTTTTTAAAGTGATATACAACATCCAGTTATCCGTTTTACCAGAATATCTGATCTTGCAGAACAACATCCAGTTTGACTGACTACAGTCTGGACTACAAACGATTTGGGCACTTGGTTAAGGTTAGAGAAATATATTCGGCTTCCATAGATTAATTTGGCTTAATAGAGAAAACGTCAACAGTCACTCCACATCCATTGGACTCTGCAGAGGAACTCTGGAGTTGAACTTGTGCTGGTTTGTTATTATACACTTGCCATGTAATCCGGCCACCTCCTTGTCACTCATTTGTCACTTGTTACTGAATGTTGCGCCAAAACAAGTCTAAAGCTCAGATCAGTTCTGTCAGGTCCAAAATAAATCTTAAGTTTAGTCAAAGCAACCTAAAAATCAAAGTCAAGCTACAAGTTTTTGAAGACAAGTTAAGGACGGGTCACAAGTTTGCATTAAAAGTCTCAACTTTTGGCCTCAGCAGATAGAGATTTACAGTTGTAAACAGTTTCCTGAGAGGAGATTAATAGAAAACAACAGCTTTGCCAGAGCTAATTAGTAAAACTCGCAAAGTGACAACAGGTAAAAAGATAAAGACAGCTCCTTCAGAATTAAGAGATAAAGAAAAGTGCAGTAGATTAGGTCTAATAAACAGAAAAGCATTTATCCTGCTTGTCATCCAAACGGGAACAGCTGTGGTGTTCACAAATAACACTACAGCATTTCCACGTATTTGCTTTGTGCCAAAAAATTTGCCAGTTACATTATAAGCACTTAGAACCTGGATCAGTGCCTCCACACACTTTCCTCATGTGGTTAACATGGAAACACACAAGCTAGTATCCACTCAGGCTGCAAGATTCTGTCAACCCCAAACTGTCCCATCCGAGGACAGCACTGCTGGACTCCACAAGCCTCAAAATCTCAAGCACCAAGTGAAAAGCTAAGTGAGAACAAATGGTATATTTGGTGAAGCTGGAGCCAGACCAGAGGAGGTTTAGTTATGAAGGCAAATTCGATGCAGATGAGCTCCTCCTCCTCCTCCTCCCCCTCTTCTTCTTTCTCGTCAGCATTCAAACCTCATCCTGAACCAATACGGCGCTGTGCTGTCTGTTAGCCTGCAGGAAGAGAGACACAGACAAACAAGGATGAAGTGAGAAAAAGTAGATGATGGGTGAGTGCTGAGCAGCACGGTGAGAGAGGCTAGAGAGACGGTTACAGGGAGGGGGGGAGACAGAGAGAGATGGTTCATTAAACATTTAGAGGGATGGAGAGCAGACAGGCCTCTCCATTTCTCTCCCCTCACTGTTCGGGAGATTGAATGTATGTCTGCCCGTGCACCAAAATACACCACTGAAAGTGTATTTGTGTATGTGCACATGTCTGTGTGTTTTCTCCCACACTGAAATCCCAGCTTGTCCCCACAGGTCTAGATAATGGTTTGCAAATATAACAGCATGACCCTAAATATAGCAACTGCAGTCATGCTGTAACACCGTACTTAATCCCTACATCGCAACACACACAAACACAAGCAAAGACAATGACGCAGAGTAATGCAATTGCAAGGTTAGCCAAAGAAATTACATGTTAGTCAAGCTTGCCCACAGTGTATCTGACTCTCCATATCATCTGGAGTGTATTTACCCTTGTACAAACCTCTGTGTATTGTCCCATTTAGCATGGTTCCCACTCATGCATCCTAATGGCTCCAGAGAGCCAGCGAGTCTCTGCTGTCTGTTATTAGTGAGCAGCACAGATCAATGGACTCTGGAACTGCAGCGCTAGCCTGTTAGCGTGTCCCCATTCAAACCCAGTGAGCCGTGGCTAACGCCACAGCTAAAGTGTTTGCTAGTATAAAGTCTCCAAAGTGGGGAGGTGCACCTGTACCCAACCAGCCACTGCAGATGTAAAGCTAAGCTCTAAAGAAAGAAAGAGTGCGACGATGGAGCCGGGACACAAAGGGGCTTTTGAGGTGTCAATGTTTGGGTCCGGTGGGCGGGTGTTAAAGAGTAGTTTTAGTCAATTCACAAAAAAAAGCTTCTCACTTACTTCTTGGGATATATCTATACGTGCAGATGATTTGGGGTACATTTGTCAGACGTTGAGACATCTGTCTCTGAGCTTGCAGCCGCAAGCACAATACAAAAGGTGAGAGGAGTCTCATGTGTTGTTCTCCGAGCATTGTAAAGTTGCGCTCAAAAATGTGACAGCATCTTTCCAGGAGCAGTGTTCCTGATAATCCACTGACCTCACTGTGAGCAGGTTTCATGGGGACAATTTGTTCTGTAGAAAGTGTTTTCAGTGAGTTAATACAAAAAAAAAGCTATTTGTATGGCTAGAAACAGGTACTGTTGTGAACCGAGCCTTTATAATGGAATCACTCAGTCAATCTTTTTCTTATTAGCATTGACTGGAATGACTCTGTGGTCACTCATGGTGTTGAATCTGTGAAGAATTATTATTTCACACTGATTTTATGGAGTACTGTAGCCTCTTTTATGTCATTGTTTTGGTTTTGTGGTACGTTTACGGTGTGGCCCAGTGTCACTGCTCTCAGAGGCCCAGAACAGAGTGTTGATGTGGAGGTCTTGTGTTCATCAGATGGATAGAAACATGGGGGACAAATGCCAGCACAGATTAATCAATGTCAGTGGATGTCAAAACAGACAACTTTCACACAAACCACAACAACCCTGAGAAGCTGACAAATGTGTTGGCTCTATCTATCATTCGGTTTTTCTGCCTTTTTATTGGCTTTTATAGCTTCATAGACTGGATATTGAAGTGTCATTGAAGCATCTGAGCATAATACATGTTTTTTGGTACATAACTATTGTACTGTAGTTATCCATACAGCACTGGCTGTGTGTGGGACGACTGCTGAATTGATTGAAAAGAGCATTATGTTTGAATTCTTCACAAAAATGTGCTAAAAGTGTTTTATTATTATGATCAGGCTCACTATTATGTAGGAAATGGTTTTTCTATTACTCCTTTACAACTCTGACATGAATGCAGTTCTGAGAAAAATGCTGACTTGACAGCATAAAAAACACAACATACAGATACTGATATCTGTTCAAAATGTCATATACGCTCAAAGAAATCTAACTGCTGGCCCTCAGAAGCCCATATCAGTCAAACTTTTGTATTGATTTGACAGTGTCTGCATCTGAGATCACACAGGGCCATATGCACACGCTCACACACAGAACCACACATGTGCATAATCAGGCGTTCCCTCTCGCGCGCGCGCCATCCCATCAGCATATGTCAGCATATGGCTTCCTCCTCAGAGAGACTGTTGAACAGACTGATCCAGGTTTGATTTTGCTCTGGAGGTCCTGACCCGAGACGGAGGGCAGAAAGGAAGGAAAGGAAGAGGGAAGAAAAGGAAACAGGAAAGTAGCGTAAAGCAGGAGGATGGATTTCTCTTCAAACAGCTGTCAGCCTGAACTCTCTCCTCCTGTTGACTGACCTGATGCTGTTGTCTGGTTTGTTACTGTCAGGCTCCTGCTCCCTTCAGCACACGCGCTCGTCAGCCGCTCACAGTGCACGTGCGTGTGTGACGGAACATGCACCCATATTGAGCCATCTGTTCTAGCACTAATTGGTATGCATGACAATGTTTTTCCAATCCATAAAACCTAATGAAAATGTACACCCCATCCGCCCTAAAATCCCTTTCATGCTATCACCCACTACCTGCCTCTAACCCCCCACCCTCACCTATCCTCCTGTAAAACATTACAGGCATAATGACACTATAGTGGGCATTAGCTGTCCCTCTTCTGGAGGCACTTTCAGTCCAGGAGGCAGCTCCAAATATTGGAGATGCCCTGCTGCTTTCCCTGGAAATCTGTCAGATTTCTAAGATACAAGACCCTCCCAGCCCCCATATAAACTTGGCTCTTAGTGTGAATTGTTATAATTTTATGGAGTAAAGCTCTTGGAAACTCTAGGCTGCAATGTGCAAGTGATTTCCTCCTTAAAGCTGACAGCACACTTAAGGAATCAGACAAGCAGTAAGAAGGGAGTGAGGGATATAAAAGACAAAAGAGACAATAAATGGATGAATCATATGAAAATTGAAAGTGTTGACGGTGGAAACATCACTAATTAGTGAGCAATTATCAAATTAACCCCAACCTTTTAGTAAGCTAATGGACTTGAAGTTGAAGTTTATTAAAGTAAAACCTGAAATGATCAAATATGCACGAGAAAATAACATGCGCAGTTTCTTGTCCTAGTTGAATTCAAATCAGTCCACTCTGTTCCACCCAGCCCTCCCTCTGGCTTCATTCTGGATAGCAGCCCAGGTCACCCAGTGCAGTGTGTGAGATGCCACAGTGAATAGAATGTGTTGTACACGTGGGCAAAAGTCGTATGTTGCGTTTAAAGGGAGGTTGATGTCAGCCGCAGCCGCCCTAAAATGATCTACAAGTGAAATTACAGTAAGAACAACAGCTTCCTCACAGAGAAAATTAACTTCTCAACATCAGGCTTTTTTCTTGTCCGACCCTTCACACGGAGACTCGCGCAGACAACATTGCCTTCCCATGCCAGGCAATAAATAAGTTTCCTCCGGCTGCCTGTCTACACCGTGTTCAACTTGACCTCTTCAATTTTGCTCCCAGCATCTACCGTCACAACTACTAGTCCTTACCCTCTGAGGATGTGTGTGTTTGTGTGAGTGCAAAGAGCCGTAATGGTGGTTTATTAAAGTGTCACAGGCAGTTTCTGCCCATCCTCGCCGCAAGAACACATTGAGCACCCTCCGAGAACAAGTGCACGAACAATTCTGGCAAACACTTGAATTATCTGGTGTTTATTGGCGTCATACCTGAAAACAGCAGCCTCGCCAAATGCTAATAGAGGTGATATCCAGTCTTTTGTAACCTTTGTGCTGCACACGGTGCAGAGGTTGGCTCACAATGGGACATTACTGTGCTGAAGCCAGTTCAGCGTGCTGTTAAATCAGTAGTGTTTTGTTGTTGGCAACCGGCTGCCTTTTCTCTCCCCTCTCTCTCTCCGCTTCTCTTTGTCTCTGTCTGCCCTTATTACGCCATTTTCTGTCTCTATCCTGTGGCTTTCTGCTCAGTCATCCCCTTTAGAGGTATCATGACTCATGTGCGTGAACACACCTGGGGGATTTATTGTTCAAGTAAGGCACAGTGGTGGAGGTGTTGGTTGTTGTACAGGTACTCAAAATTGAGGATTTACTGTAAAACACACAAAAGCACACAGTCAGTGGATGCTGTAAAGGTCCTGGTCACTGTTTTTGACCTGCGTCCCAAACCTGGATCAGTTAAACTGAACTGGTACCAATCTGATATGATCCTTTCCCCTTTCCAATCCACATCCGCACTTTCTTCTGTTTGTTGGATCGGTATTGTTGGCCCATTTTGTGTAGAAGCATTAGTCAAATGGGCCATCATCCCCGTTGGCGAATCAGATGATGACTTTTGGCAGAATGGAGCCGCAGCGCGATGCCAGACAATCAGAGTCGTTGCCATTTCATCACACGGTCGCACACGGACGCTCAGGCACGCACGCGGACTCACACCACAAACAAGCTGTTTCTCATTAAGCCCGAAAACATGAGAGATTGAGTGAAAGGAACGCGAGGTGATGAAGGAGGAGAGACGGGGAGCTGAAGGCTTATTCCAGCAAGAGATCAGAGAGTTGTGGGAAAAAAAAAAAAAACGGTTGACACACCACAAATCAAAGAATCAACACTGAGTGTGTGTTTGTGTTTGTGTGTGTGTGCACCCGCCTACCCGACACCCAGTACCTTCGCCCCATGCCCCTCCAACACTGCTGTTCCCATAGCAACAAGATACTGGGAGGAGGCAAGGGGGGTGAAGAAGAGAGGAAGTGTGCTAAAGATTAGGGTGGAATTTTGCTGCTACTGTGCCTGGATTTGGCCAATCTGGTGTTGAGGCTTTAAGATGCTTTAATTCCTTTCCCCCTCATTCCTTCCATCACGTGTGTGTATACGCACACGGACTCTCCAGGTCAGGCTGACGTGAGCTAGAAAGCATAATTTCAAGGAAATAATTCCAGGAACTGTACTGCAGAGTAGAAGAAAAAGTAGAATCAGAAAGTCTAAGACGGTGTTTGATATTTTCTCTTCGGACCCCATCTGTCCGTTTGTAAGCTTGAAAACCAGATGTGCCTGGAATTTGCTTTGCTCATTTACACATTCCCAAGAGCCAAACACTATTGATTGTGATGAACTTATGACCGATCCTACAGTGCCACCATTAAGCCAGGTTTTCGATTAGCAAATGAGAAAATCTCCTTATCTCCTAGGTGTAAACACAGTATTTGTTGCCCGTATTATTGCTCCCAAGAGATTCAAACCAGATATGATACGATTCTTGTTGACCAGATTAAATACGTACATTTGTTAGTCGGTGGTGTCAGATTACGCTGCCTCAGTTTATAGAAAATATGTTTGTGTTACTACTTTCTTTTTATTACACATATGACGTTTAGTTAATTATATAGTAGTTAACTAACAGATAATTTCTTACCATATTTTTCAAGCTATTGTGTTTAATTTGTCTTTTCTTATTATTCCAAGCAGCCATTGATTTCCATTCATTTCAGTATGGCACAGTATTATTTTCATTATTGTTCACATACTGCGGTTTCACATTATCTGCCGAACACTTCAGCTAACCTATTAATTGGTTTGTTGAGAAACTGCAGACAGTCAATAATTGCTGCAGATCATTTTTTTGTCTAATGTAGGTCTCTAACAATTGCTCTCATTATTGATCTTCTAATTATTTCCACAAAGAATTATAATTGATTTTGTCTATAAAACACGTATGTAAAGTATAAGAACAGCAAATCCTCACAATAAGGAACTTAACTCATCACGTTTGGCATTTTAGCTTGAAAGGTAAATTATATAATACATTGAAAATGAGAATAGTTAGAGCTTAATTGTTTGTGGTTAGACGTGTACATTGAATATAATATATAATCAGCCCTGCTTTTAATTTTGTCAGTGCTGACAGATGTACTATACATAAATAAATGAAAAGTTTTATGGTATGCAGTAGTGTGGCCCTTTAATGTGTACTTTATTGCAGGTGTTTCTTAGGGCAGAGTCTGGAGTCAGTGGCAGCAGAGTGCAACCATACATGATACTCTTCTGATGTACACAGCTCAACTTTACTGTGAGTGGGACTCTAGCTCCTCTCCCCCACGTGATGTTGTTCTTCACCTTGCTGTTGCTCAAGGCTCACCAGAGTACACCAAATTGCGAGCTTGCTGTGTGTTTCTTTTTGTGCACATGCAGACAGGGTGCAAACTGTGGAGTGAGATTTGTATTTACTTTGAAAGGACCTCATTCATCAAAAACGTGCTGTTTCTTTATGAACAGTGAAAAATTTTTTTAAATAAAGAAAAGCCTTCAGCTTGAATAGAGACGCAATAGTTATTCAAATGTTGGTTTTCAATGTGGTCTTTCTTTTCTCCAATTCTCAGCTGTAGTACATTATTATTTCTATATAAGGAACACTCATTTTTGTTCATAGTGGTTTTCAGTGAAATATACTTACTTTAAAGGGGGAAGATCTGTTTAAGGGCTTTTATTCCAAATACTGTTATGTTTCCTGATCCAAGAGGACAATATTCACTACATGGTCCTCATGTGAAGAGGGCCATGTAGTGAATATGAGCTGCTGGTCACATCTGGAAAGAACACACTGATTAAACTACAGACAGGTTTCATTTCATCAAAACTGAATTCAATTTAGAGTCATCTAATTTCATTTGAAACGTATTGAATCCACTTAGATTCAGTTTTTAGTATTTGTAAGTTACCTAAACATTCACTTTATACCTAGTTTTGTTTTGGTCTTTGCAGAAGCAGAAGTTACTTGTGGAGTTAGCATCAACTATCTGCAGCTGTTGCACTGAATTACACTTTGCTGATGGACAAGAGAAATGTATTGAAGTTTGCTTAGAAATACCTTTTTTATCAGTCTGGAACCAAGTCAAGTTATGAGGAAAATAACTGAAATTAAAAAATTTAGTGTCCTGTCTTGTGTTAAATATAAATTTGTTTAGATCAGTGAATGAAAACTAAAAATTGATTAAGGTGAAATAGAAAATCTGTTTTCATTCAAATGCAGTAGTTCATCTTTTGAACAGCAGCTACAATGGCTGGATTTATAAAAAGCTTTAAACATTTATAGCCGAGGAGACATTTCCTTTTCCTGCAAGCTTTCATTTTGTCATTAATTTTCAATATAATTCAAACATCCATATCCAGACAGCTTAATTAGCCACAGATCCAAACACTGCACGAACCAGCATCTGCAGCATCTAACAAGGCAGCTTTTATTTCTGAGAAAACAGTGTGAGCTCCTTTGGTGTCTTATACATGCGGGGAAATATGAGACATGAGAAAAGAGTGAAATGAGACCCGTTTCACTTGTGTCCATGTGTGTCACGCATCAGTGTGTTTGCCTCACACTAGGTGAGCGTAGACACGTGCGTGTCTCCTCTCATTAGTGCGGCGACGGCGTGCGATAGCTCGTTAGCAAAGAGCTAGCTGAGCGCCGGGGCACCGGTGCAGCTTCATTAGCTACTGTGACATTTATCTGATCGCTTGCCTGCGTTGCCTGCGCTGCCAGGTCTCCACGGCAACCAAAATGCATACACGAACATTAAGGCAATCATACGGTCTCACCCAGACCCAGTTCTCCATTGGTGCCAGTTCCCTCAAAGCTTCTCTGCCTCCTCCATACAGCAAAGATACATCCATAATGAATGTTGTGTGTGAAAGATGCTGTGTATACTATGTACCAGTGGCTGTTATCCTACTGCTGTACCCAAGGTGGGTGGAATATTGTTTATTGTAAAGTTCAAGTGAATCACAGGCAGTATCACACTCCCTCGTTTGGCTTGAACAAGGCCCCCGGGAGCCCGTTTACCTCACTGCAAGTCAGTTACAGAAAAAGTACAAGCTCTCCAAATAAATCAGTCACCACAGTATGCCACTCATTTAGTTTGAGTCACTAATCCGCCATCGCGCATCGTACTGCTGGTGGAAAAAAATCAGTTACAGGGTGGGATTCGGGGAGAAAAAATGCCTTCTACGGTGTGATGTGGTGAGGCTGCTAATCTTGTTTACAGTTTGATACAGCAGCAGAAAATATTCAGGACTATGAAATGAATTTTTTTTGTATGTGTGTGTATTTTTCTACACGGGTATGTCTTTGCCTGTTCTCATCGTGCATGTGTCTGCACAGAGGCGTTGCATTAGCCCTGTTTGCTCCTGTCTTGTAGTTTCAGGTGGGGGTGTGTTAGAGAAGATTTAAAGCCACTGAAAACGTAATTTCAAACTTATTTGTCTGTAAAATTCCTGACGAAAGAAACATGTTTAGGTGCTATGTGTGTGGTTTGATCGGATTTGTTAGAGAGTGACGTTATCTCATGCTCACCTCAGGAACTTGTATCTGTTTGTGTGAAAGTTGCGTAAGAATCTGTCAAGGTGTGTACATGTGAGGAGATGTGACTGTCCAGGTCTGTGTGTGTATGTGTGTGTGTGTTTACATGTCAGTGCATGTGTGTGTGTTTAGTTGACCTTGGTCGCCCTGCTCCCTCGGGGGGGAACTGATGTTTCTCACTCTGCTTGTCAACAAGATTAGTTCCCCTGTGGGACCGTTACACACCCTGCAAGCATGTTGCCAATGAGAAGAAGTGTGACAGCTCGGCCCTTCCACGAACCCACTGAAGTGTGTGGGTGAGTTTGAGGGGTGTTTTGTGGTGTGTGTGTGTGTGTGTGTGTGTTGCAATTGAGGGGTTAAGGGAGTCAGGGAGGATGTGTGTTTTAGAGCATAAACAGAAGGGAAAAACAGCAGGGGGATCAGCGCAGCCAGCCTCAACTGAAGCCTGAGTGTGTATGTATGTGCGATATGTGTGTATGCACGTGTGTATGTGTGCCTGGTTTCTGAGAGAGCCCATGCTGAGCTCTGAACTGTACTTACTTCTAGACCTGGCTCATCCGCATCTGTCTTCTCCACTCTGTCCCTCTTTTATTGCCTTTCTTACCTGCCTCGCTCGTCCTCTCCGTGTCTTTCCCGCTGTCTGTTCATAGCACACTTCCGTCTAACACAATGAAAGACAGTGCACAGAAACTGTCACTGTCTACTCTTCACATGTGGAGCTCATTGTCACTAATCCTTCTACCTATAACATTCACATCATATGAGCTTCTCTGCAGCTCTACACATGCACACTTGATAACGTCAGAGCTGCGTTTAAGCTGGGTAGCCAGACATTATCCTATATGAAGAACTCAAATGACTTCGACAATAAACAGGCTTTTCCATGGTAGCTACTTAGTACAAAGTCTGTGTAATGGCAGATTGAGTGTGAGTAGAACCGATGTTGTTATCCTGCAACTGGCACAAAAGTAGTAGAATGCAAACATCCTAAAATGAAGAAGAAAGGTGAGATACACAAAGACACCAATGGAAATTTGCCATTCTGGAGCTGTCCATAAAGACCTGTGATGAAATCATCACTTAAATTCAACGAAAGGAAAGAGATTTAGTTCCGTGAACACAATTTCCACAGCACACTTTTGGTGTTGTGCCCTACCTCCTGGACGCTCTAGCCAAAAAACAACCACTGCCTAAACCAAATGAAGTATTTTCAGTAGGTGAGACGCTGGCAGTCTCCTGTTGTGTGCTGTGTGCGGAGAGATTATCTAGAGTACATATGAGAAAATGGCTCAAGACAGCTTACGAGTCTTAGGACAGAACCACGTCCCTTTAGTCTTTATTCTAAGCTAGCGTAACCACATCCTGAGTGACGTGAGATAGATCTTCTCATCTCGCTGTCAGAAAGAAAGCCAATTAGTATATTTGTCAAAATGTTCCTTTAACAGAGGAACAGTCTGGGGGGCTATGCATGTCAAATGAAGATAGTGAATGAATAAATAAATAATCTTCATAAGGTTTTATGGTCAATATCATGCAGCTGTAGTTTGGATGAATGAGTCTGCTGTCTAATGTGAGTGTGAGGTGAGGGAATAACAGCCCTCAGCAGCTGCTTCAAAGACCTATCCAGACACTTTTTTTACAGTCTGGCTGAGTGCACACACACACGCTCACACCGATGCACACACTCTAAGTGTAGATCAGCCCTCAGTCACAGCCCTGTGCTGCAGGGAGACTGGAGTGATGGAAGCAATAGTTAAGCCATTAAGGCAAACAATTGGCTCAAATTGAGAGGGAGAGAGAAAAGAAGAGGAAGAAGAGGGAGGGAGATGGAGAGGCTATGGCAGGAGTGGATTCACTCAATGACTTAATCCCAGCCCCAGGACACTCTCCTGCTGAGCTTCGCACAGTCGCACAAACATCTACACACACACTAAAACTCTGTCTGCTTGCAATAGCACCTTGTCAGTCTTGGCCACAGGGGCGAAGGAAGAGGCGCTCATTCCTTTGTAGTGAGGAGAGTCACCTACTTCCAACCACCTCAGGAAAACGACGGAGCATGCAGTCTACACAAGACAGCTCTGTAAGCGTTCGTATGCCTTATGGCTGCAAGTGTGAAGCTATTCATTGTCTTAGCAGGCAAAGTGAATGGTGGAAGGAACAGAGGGCGGACAGTGTCCAGGACGAGGGAGGCGCTCCTCTGACACTGGCCATTGTATCGTCTCCCCGTAGACTCGGTCAATCCCCACAGGCCTCGCATAAACAGCCAACAATGAGGGACTGTGTCCAGCCTATTCTCCCTCTTTCTGCTCTTTTTCCTGCACACGCACATCAGCCCTGTGTGTGTGTGTGAGGAGGCGAAGGGATTATGCGCTTCAGTCTGAACCCAGCGACCGTCGAGGCTCGTTCGATACAACCGTCTTCACCATTTATGTGCCTGAATATTGTCCAGTGATAGGGACGGTAACTCCTCGCCGTCGTTGCCCTGCCTTCCCTTCCTCCCTTCTTTCCTACCCCCCTCCTCAGTGCTTAGGGGTTCTCTCAGTGCCTGGGCCCCCACGATTTACCGGACAGCTTAGCAGGGAGCGGTTATTGCCCCGAGGACTGTTAGCACTGGTTTGGCTCGTTGACTCCTTCTCTGGGTCTGACGTTTTATTTGACATGTCCTTTAAGTCCTTTAAAGAATTGGGCGTTTCTGCTGAGCGCCTTGGCTCGTTCTGCAAAAGATGGATGGCCCGCGTTCAAAGGTCTGGATGTTTTTTCCTCCCTCCCAGTTTTGCTACATACCTCTCTTTGGCCCCCCCTCTGTCTTTCCCTCTTTCTCTCTTGCTGAGTTTTAAAAGGTGGTATTAGTGTTGTCAGCTAACCAAGCTTGGGATTTGGCTTTGTTTTGTTTTTGTCTCTTAAGATAATGCTCCTTCTTTCTCCTGCCGAGAATAACAAAAGGGAAAGTAGAGCAATAAAACAGCACAGCCATTGACTTTGGTTTCATTAAATTGGTTTTCAGCCATCTTAAATAGACCACATGCCTTGATGGCAGTGATGTGTGTGTGAGTGTGTGTGTGTGTGTTTGTAGCCATGTGCTTATGATTGTCCTCATCACACAGTCACGATTTGCCTTATACGTGCTCCGGTGCCATTCCCATCTCCGTCAGACACTCCTTGTTGAAAGGCTTTACTTCCTTTATTCGTCCTATAAAAGAGACGCCATAGCTCACGTTAGCATTCCAGGCGCGCGCACAGACGGAGTGTGTTTTGTGAAGATAAGTGTTGTTGCTGTGCGGTGAAAAGGGTGAAAGCACTTCACCTCCATTTCATATGCATACCAGATGTGGAAATATAACCAAACCAATTGGCGTGTAAGCATCTGTGTCCTGTTAGACGGTCCGGAGGTTTACTGTACTGGTTGTGCAGCCTAATCCCTCACACAGAACCCCACATTAACACGCGGCACACTGCTCATCCGGCACTCATTCATGCATGCACACATACAGCACAATGAACAACGTGCCTACGTAACATTCAAGTATCCCCACTTCTCCCCACAGCTCATTATAGCACGTCTTGTCAACAGATAAAGCTGCAGTATTATATAGATATACTTTGTGTGTTGTCTTAGCTGCTGTGTTGTAAAATACGAGGAATAAAATCTGTGTCTAGCTCAGTGCTTCAGTGAGGATTTACAGACAACCTGAATGGATCCATCACCGCATTTCTGCTATCAGAAATCCACATTTAGGGTCAGAGTGATATGTCAGTTGGCTGATGGGTCAGGTCAGTATAAATAAAACCTGCCAGCTTTAGGGATGTCAGTCTTTAAAGCCTGAATTGAAAGCTGTCTTGTCCTGTTGTAAGCAGCTGCTAGGGCACCTGAGAGAACTGAAGAACCTGTGATGGTCTAAAAGCCGTTATGAGTAAAAACCTGCGAGACCTTTTACCTACATGAATTTTCAATAACGAGTTTGGGTCCTAATGTGACATTTTTTGTGCTTTTGAATTTTTTATTTAAACTGAAAATGGAATTGTTCCTAAATGGGTTTATAAAATTCTCCTACTCCTACTAAACATCAGACATCGGACACTAAACAACATTTTAAAACTCACTGGATTGTCTTAAAAATGCAATGTCACAAAGCTGAAAATAAAAGCTGCTGTTTATCTTAACATTGAGGTTTCTCAGCAATGCTGGATTTCATGATTTCTTTGTTAAATTTTACCTTGTGCAAATAAATTAAAGTCAGAGTTGTATAACTTACCAACACCAAACTGTGCAGTTATTGTCACACAACAATAAAGTATGTGTTTGAAAGTGTTAATAGTTTTAACACACAACGACCTTTGTAGAGGCCAGTCAGAGCACCTAATCCATACTGGTGCCATGCGACTAAACCTTTTGGTGACGCGAGTATAAATATGTAAATATATATTTCTAAGCTTTTATTATTCTTGTGTCTCAACAACAGTAACGGCACAGCCGGGAAGATGAACGGGGCACTGGAGCATTCGGACCAGCCAGATCCGGACGCCATCAAGATGTTTGTGGGCCAGATTCCGCGCTCCTGGTCAGAGAAGGAGCTGAAGGAGCTGTTTGAGCCGTATGGAGCCGTCTACCAGATCAACATCCTCCGAGACCGCAGCCAGAACCCTCCACAGAGTAAAGGTACAAACACACACAGAGAACATAGTTGTACAGTGATGCATAGAGACACATATTATATTTACACTTCTACATGCACCGAGGCGCACAGCACTCAGTGACTGAGTGGGTCATCCCACCAAGTTAATGGCAGAACAAATGATATATGTGGAGAATTACACAAGCAAACACAAATTTCGTGCACCATTTGAAGACAAAGACTCTCTCTGCCAGACTTACACAGTCAATTGTGCAAAACCGCATGATTTGCAGCTATTTTCTCCCATTCCCTTTCTTTTTCCTTTGATGAATTTGTCAAGAGTGAGAGCAAACAATAGAGACAGCAGCAACGAACGAGCAGACAATAGTGCTGCCATATTAACAGGCATCAACCAGAGTGGGGGCTGATGACACTCCTGATGAGACATGGAGAGTGGGAGGAAAGCAAAGAGAGAGAAAGAGAGGATGACAGGAAGGGAGATGTGGCGCTTCCATCCAACTGTAAAGCAAATTTCAAGTGAAGTTTTCAAAGTGTCAGATGAAACAATATGAATCAGCAGGAATGAAGCGAGTAAAGCAAGTAAACACTCACACGTCAGAGAAATGGAATCAGGTGAAGGATTTTATCAATTGTGGGCAAGTTCTTCATCATACCTGTCATGAAAACGAATAAATGCACTCAGTGGTGTTACAGCAGACCAAATAATAGCAATGGATCCACATAGTAAAACCCTAAATGCGCCTCAGTATATGTAAATACTGCCAATTTGCGTCAGATACATTTAGGAAGAAATGTAATTCCTGCCTGGAATATGTTTCTGGCAATGTTTTTTTTTCTTTACTTCAAGTATTACAGTCTTACGCAGGAAGCACAGGAAATATAAGGATGGATGGCTTGGTGTACCATGCTAATTGCTTTTGACACCAGCGACAGGGTTCATGTTCAGCGTCCCGTGTGTGGTCTGGCTCAGGCTCCTAAAACACTTCTTACGATTGTGGAAACATTGTGGTCTGTGGTTATATATTGAAAAAGTTGATGTGTTCTGTGATGTGATTTAAATCATCGTTGACTTTTTCCGTTTTAACCAAGCCTGCCATCAACTATAATAAAGTGTTCTTCATCTCAAGGCACTTGAACATAACAAAACAACTATATAGAATTATGTAGAAAACCCAACAAGTCCCACTTGAGCAAGCACTAGGCAAGAGCGGAGAGGAAAAAACCATCTGCCTCGATCGGATCACCCATAAATGGAAGCTGTGAACAGTATGAGGGGTAGGATAGGGTGCCCAATAGGGACCTAAAAGTTTATTTTTATCCTAGGGCCACCTAATGAGATAATCCATCTAAATCTACCAAACCTTGAATATGAATATTGTCTTATCATGCTGGTAAAATCTTTTTTCACACAACCTATTTGCTAATGTAGATTAGGTGTAAGTGAATGGAGTCTTCCTGAGCCACTTGAATGGCCTTTGCTAGAAACATGTAAGGCATGCGTTTCACTTTCGTCTCTGCTCACTGTTTATTTATTTCCAGAATGTGCTTTTCCTTATTATTTTGTTTTGCTTTTTATTAGAATCCACATTCCTCAGATGAGGGGAAACAGCTAGAGATGCAAATGAGATGACACACATCGTACATTCTGACTTGCTATACATGCGTGTTGTGAAAGTGAATGTAATTTTCAGTGGCTGGAACATGTGGTGCTTTTCACCTTTCTGCACCTACATACTTTATTGCAGTCTGCTTCTGTTTTTAGTTTATTTCTCTTTTCTTTTTTTTTTTTCTTCTTCCTGGCTTCCTCACATTCTGACTGAGTCATACAAGCTTATGAAAGCCTGGAGACAGCATTCTGCCAAGACCAAAATCAACTCAGTTTTGCACACCAACACACTTGTCATGCACTTTGTGTTTGTGTCTTCTTAGCCTTGAGATGACTCTTTCTCTCCCCACCAGTCTCTTCTCCCTCCTTTTCTCTCTGCTGTTCATGAGGAGGAAAAAAGGGCCAAAGTTCCTCCTCCTATCTTTCATCTCCCTTAAATCTCCCGCTCCATCTTCACTACCCTTGAAATAAAGTTGTTTTGGTGGTTGTTGAGTCAAGAGTATCACTCACTGCCACTTCTACAGTGGATAAAAAGCACTGTTATCTACCATGCCTTTTATTTGTTCTTCTCTGAATGACAATATCTCTCTGTGTGCTTCATTTCTTTCAGCCTCTCTTTTCTGTGCTGCAAGGTGGAGTGTTTTAAGAGGAAATATGGCATTTGATTGGGCTCTTACTGGCGTTGTTATTCAGAGGCCTTGAGCACTGTTGTTGTTTTCTCATAGTTAAGTAACCCGCCTGGCCTCATCTGCACTCGCTCAGCTTGGAAGAACTGCAATGCCCCCCTCGCCAGCTTTACCATGGGTAATTTCACTGGTGTCAGGAAAACCGTGGCCCCTCTCTTCCCTTATTGTGTTTATTTTAAATTAGCAATAGTGTTGTTTGAAAAGGACCTCAGCCATTTGGAGCAAATGAGCTCACTCTGATGCTCCAGTGGCGACCCAGGCGCACTTTTTTTCCCCCGTAAAATGGCAGTTTGGAATTAAATGAGTTTGTTAGCCTCACTGACAGGCAGAAGAAGTTCCACAGCTGCAGCTACAAACCTTTACAACCCCAACAACTTCTCTGTTTTTGTTCTTTTTGTTTGTCTGGATCCTCATTAGCTGACAATTCAGCAACCACTAGTCCAAAAGAGATCATCAGCAACAAAAAGACAAAGACTCCACAACATGGAAACATTAATTGACAGCGGACGTTTGGCAAGTAGGTTACAATATAAGTCCCAACAGAAACGCGTACATATATGGGGCATAGAAAGGCCTTAAAGGGCTGTTGAACCAAACAATGAAGTTTCAGGTTCCCATTTTTGTGACTTAAGCCTAACTTAAGTCCAAGTTTCAAGTGTGTTCTAGACCTGATTTGCACGTTTACATCCTCTGAGCCCATCAGTCTCTGCTGATTGACCCAAAGTTAATACAGTCACTTCATTCTGAAGGTTAACCCAGCTATTTCCTTTCATTTCATCTCATTCTACCAGCATGTCTGACATTGGACTGGGACAGCAATGAATAAATTAGTGATTAATTACAGGATGTGGAAGATAAAACCAAATACTTAATGCTTGCTCGGAGCTCTGGCTGAAACACACGTCAAACCAGAAAGTGGATGATATCTGGATCACAGTATAATCCCCCTATTTTATTATTGTCATCATCTGGCATCACATGACGGTCGTTAAGTGCCGTTTGAGAGGCTTCTTCAGTCTGACAAGAATAAAATTCATTGAGTCTTTTTCTCATTGTTTTTGGTATGAAAGAAAATTATCAATCCAAGTATTTCATCCTCCAAAAATCCATATTACAAATAATTTCCTAAATCTCCTGAAGCCTTTACAATCCAAAACATGACCAATCTCAGAGGATAAGTTGAGGGTCTGCTCAATTTCTTTCAGTAAAATTTTTATTTTTGTTCCTAAAGCCTTGATTTGCTGCTTCTGGGCCTCATTCAGAATCCATTTTGCTGTTTGACCCAGGTGTGTGCATTTAGGCTGTGTGTGTGTGTGTGTTAATGCTGACTAGGACAGTCTAGGGAATTTCGTGGTGCTACTGTTGGTTTAATGTGTTTGGAGTTAATAACCAGATGAGTGGATGAGCTGGGGAAGATGGGAGCAAGTGAGAAATGGAGCAATTTGGCATTTTGTGCTGAAAGAAAGATAGAGATATAGGGAGAGATAAAAAAAAAGACAGTGAGACAAAGAGAGCCAGAGGGATAAACAGAAAATGGTCCTTTTGCTGAAACACAACCTTAAGCGCTATGACGAGTCTGTTGCAGTGTGTCTGAGTGTATCCCTGTTTTGGCAGGGGACGTGCTCTGTCATTTATCTTAATGATACAGCCTGCCCACATGAACTGCTGAGACACACACGCACACATAAGAAGGATAAGTCAGTAATGTCTTCATTAAGATACTGTATCACGCACAAAAGTCTGCACAACATGGCCTGCAAATAACTTGAAGTAGAAATATAATGAGAGAAATAGTGAGAAATATAATCACGTGAAAGTTGAACTAAGGCAAAACAAAAAGAAAAATAGGCCTCAACAATTTTAGAATGATTTTCTACCAAACATCATAGATTCAAGTGCAAAAGAGTTCAAGAGCTGCAATTTTTAAAATATCTGACATATTTAACAACACGTGAGAGAGTGAAATGGCAAAAAGTGAATGTGCTGTTTACATCACTACTCTGTATAATTTAGATTTTAGGAATGGGGATAGTCATTTAAATGTTCTCCAGGAACAATCTAGGTGATCTATTCCCATCAAAAGGTAATTCATCAACTGGCAAACAGATTTCTTGGAATCTCTCGGTTAGAGTCTCTCAGTTTAGTAAGTGCCCTTAACCAGCATATGTTTATTAGCTAACAAAGCACTCAGATGATGGCACTACCATGACTGCAGTCATCCATTAAAGCATTCAATCCTTGCTCTGTGAAGATCATGTTCCCTTAACATTATCAAAGTCCTTATTTTGCAGAGTGCGGAGTGGATACCATTACATGTCAGCTGGAATAACCTCTTAGATATTCTCTTCATATCGTTCAGTCTAACCTCTTCATATACTATAACTAACTATATCTATATCTTTTCTACAATCTGTTACCGATTACTGTGGCACAAAGGCGATTTCAGTCTACAGCCGCAACATTATGGCTGCAACGGCAAATACAAAAGGGCCACCTGTAGAAAAA
Source organism: Ctenopoma multispine (assembly GCA_034779795.1). NCBI lineage: Eukaryota > Metazoa > Chordata > Actinopteri > Anabantiformes > Anabantidae > Ctenopoma > Ctenopoma multispine. Next base: position 12,496,497 of record JAUYWH010000015.1, on the reverse strand, counting down.
TCAAACCTTCAAATCTGTGAAAAGAGCCGACATGCTGCCACCCACACAGTTTGACTGACAGACTATCTCTGGGGAAGAGCGGCAGCCGCAACATAGCCACAAGTGTATAGCACCAAAGAGAGACACAAAGGATGTTGCAGATTTCTTCCTTAAGTACGACAATAAATGTTCGCCTTCATATAAACCACCTTGAACACAAAAGGTCCAATCAATACTGGCCCCTGAGAGGTGATTTTTTTTTCTTAATAAGTGTCTGATCTGGACACCTGAAATAGATTTTACCTCAACCATCATTTTTTAAATCTCTAACCTCAAATGTCATCTTGATAGCTAAAAAAAAAAACTCCTGAAAAATCCATTGAGGGTTTGAGAAATAATTTCCATTCTGGAGACAAACACATGCAGGCAGATCATAGTATCTGATTTCTGATCACTGCTCAGATGAAAATATCTCAGCCTGGGTTACTCTGCTTCTGTGACCAGGCACCCACACCCATCCAGTGGCAGACATCCGCTTTGAAACTGCAAGCCAACTGCATCCTCTTGCTCAGCTGTGGCAACGCTAAGCGAACCCTCCGCCGTCCAAGACAATTATCTGCTCTAATGGATTCAGTTGAGACGAGGCCGACATGAGACTGAGGACTGATTTATTTCATTCTTTCCTAAAGCAGAGCGGCCAATTATATCGCCTTAACTAGACGTTAGCTTTTTTAGTCGGCTACCCAAGCCCAATTACAGAGCAGCTGCAGGTGGATTTTAATGGGAGATGGTGTGTGTGTGGATTCTCAGCTTGTCTCTGTGTGTCTTTTTTTTCTCTCTGTGTTTATACTTTTGCATGCCTCAGCGACAGAGAGAGTTGCTTGGTTATGAGCGAAGTTGCAGAGCTGATTTTCTTTTTTTCTTTTTTTTTTTTTACCCTCTCCAAGGACTGAGGGAGGGAGGCAGAGAGGGAGGGAGGGAGGATTTGGAAGGGGATGACATTGGTGTTTTTCCACCAAAGTAACCAGTGGATTGTATAGATTTGTGAAGTGCTGCGAGTTGGACCGATTCCTATGTTAACAGGATTAGAACATCAGCCAAATGCCCATCAGAGATGCAGCATTGTTTGAAGCCGTCCACTCATCCTCTCCCTATTTTTCCATCCGACAATCTGTTCTTTATTGCACTGTCAAATTTAGAATGTGTTCTCTGTCGTTTCTTTCTCCCACCCCTGCTGTCACTCAGCGGCTTTTGACACACATAAATTATACACATTAAGGGGCATTTCTACAGCTGCGCCAAGAGCAAAGAGGGAACACTGACGGGGGCGAAAATGCAAGAAAGCGAGAGAGGTGGAGTATTTATCTCGTGCCACCCAGAGGCCTGTGTGAGCAGTAATTGCAGTAGAGTGTAGTTAATGTGGGTCAGTGGTTGAGTGGAACCCCAAGGGTCAAAGGGAGTGTGGAAGGGAAGGAAACGGAACCGGAGTGATGGAGGGGAGAAAGAGCGAGTCACTATGAATGCTGCACTCAGCCTCAGTTGGAAGGGCTCGGGGTGAAGCTTTATGATACACCCCCCGCCTGTCTCTTTTTTCCCCTTTTAATAAACCCTACTTTCATCCTGCTGGACTGCTGGCCATTACTCCTTTCACTCACCCACATCTCCGCCTGCCTTTCCTCTCCTTTTCTCATTCTGTGGTGATTCAACTCCAAATATATGAGCATTAAACAGAGCAGCAGTTCCCCAACCTGGAGGCCTGGAGCCACAGGATAAAACCTAGTGGTCGTGAGATGATTAACAGGTAAGGAGCTGCACTTAAACCCAGACTATTGAATGTCTTTTTAGTAGCTCAGTTGCTAATTAAGCTAATGTGACCTACCCACATATTGAGTGGCAGGGGAGGTTGGGTTAAAAAAAATCACTATAATGAATTAAGTGCACAGAAAAGTAGGATTGCAGGGCAGGTTGCTGCCTCTCGGTCTTCTTGAACCGAGACTGGTCAGATTGCCGTGAACAGACACGGACAACATGGCCTGTCTGATTCCTGATTTTAAATTTTAAAAAACAATATCGACCTGAAATGCCAATACACAAACCTGAAGGCACCTTTTCAACATGCCTGCGCACCCTCGGCTCCTCTGCAGACCTGCTGTCTCGAGCCGTGAAGCCGGGGTTGACCTGTTGTTGGAGGGGGTAGATGTGTTGACAGAGGTGAGGGGCTGCGGGTCTTCACTCAGTCAAAGGCCCCCTTCAGCAGCCATGAAGCATTTATGAACAGGCATCTCCCTCCTCTGCTCTCTATTCCACTCACAACCCTCCTCTCCCCCTTCTTCTTCTTCTTCTCTTTTTTTTCTTATCTTGCACACCCTCTGCCCTCCTTTCCCACGTCCTCTCCATCTGTCTCACTCTTACCACTTTTTTCTGTTCCACACATCAGCATCTAATAGATTTCTTCCCTTTGCTCCCAGTTTGTGTGCGTGCGTCTCTGGTGTGTGTTTTTGAGTGTCCCTTTTCAACAGTACAAGCAGAGTGTATCTCCCAGCCCTGAGCCCTGTCGGCCTTCTGGTAAATGTTTGTGCTGCAAGAAAAGAGACACATACACACAAATAGATGGAAAGAGCTTATTCATGCTAGTCCGCAGCACTTGTTCATCTGTTCAAGGTTGCTGCACATGTATGTGTGTCGGACATATCCTTAAATAATAATATGTATGCTCTCATTGGCTTTCTGCAGCTTTGTATGTGTGAGCTGTGAGTGTGCAGACTCTTAAACAGGTGGAAGTGGAACACTGCAGGGATTGTCTCTTTGTCTGTGTGTGTGTGCATTTGTGTGTATGTGCATGTGTGTGTGGTCCACTCCTTTGCACTTTGATCCTCGTCTTGACAGCCCACCACCTGGGACGATCTGCCACATGCTGCATGGCTCTCAGGCCTGCCTACACCATGGGAATCACAACACACACCGGCTAATGCAGTGCTAACAGCCAACCCTCCCCTGCACATTATATGCTGTCAGAATCGCTAATGCTAACACCCAAAGCTAACCCTCCCATATACAGATTTACAAAAAATGCCACCAGAATCTTAATTCGCAGCATGTGGCTAGTAGCTAACTATCATACAGTGCTATTGGAATTGCTAATCACACACAAGGGGCTAAAGCTTGAACGCAGGTGTAGTTGGAATAATAATGGGATTATAATGTACAACACTAAGGCAAAGCTATACAGCTCCCTCTTGTACATAGCATTCACTGTGCACCAAGCATGCAGCTAATATAATGAAGTTAGAAGTTAACGTGCCTCACATGGAAATCACGATGCCACTTACAATACACATGTACATTTAGTCAAATAATTTAGTTGAAGGCCCAGTTGTGTTACTGTAAGTGTACTAATGTGTACTACATTTGTTAATTTCTTAATGGATCATAATTGAAAATGTGGGCCCATTTCCCTCTTTAGAGTGTTGATGTAAAGTGCTACAGGCAGTAAACAACTTACCAGTTATTCCTCTGTGTAATGACAGACGTTTTTTTCATTTGTGTGCATTTGTGCGTGTAAAACCCCTGCACACACACGGCACACCTGCACAGGTGTTATTGTGTCCTTCCTTAGGACTGTAAGTATGTTTATTTAATATCTGTACTGATTCTTACAGTCGGAGTTTAATGGATTGAGTGAAAATAGGATTGCGGGTCATGATTCAAAGATTTCAGTGTGTTTCCCTGTGTGGGAAATTAATCCACAGTAATAGAGCTTGGTATGCCATGCTGGCATGCCACTTATTATGTAGCGGTGAGGGCAGTGTAACCTGCCTAAATGGAGTGCAGGCAGCATACGAGGTCACAGGTAGATATCTTTTTTTTTTTCCAGACACGTTGTGGTTTACTTTTTCTTATGAGCAATGGCAATGATAGTTGATGGCACTCATCTGTCAAAGTCTGCAGAAAAATGCTGTTTATTCGTCTGTATTCTTGATGTTGTTGGTACACTCTTTACTTTGTTCATTTGGTGCAATTTTTGCAATTTACATTATTTAGGTATCTCCCCTTGTTAATATCTTAAGTTGATCACTCATTCTTCAATGTTTTTCTTCATCTCTAATTTTGATTATGAGTCCAGTTTTATAGTGACAGGGGAAGGCATAAATGAAATAGATTAGGAAGTGGAAGCCACCAGTTTGCCACTAACCTGTGTGTGTCTGTGCCATATCAGTTTGGTGACCTACATGGAACAGACTGTATAATTCTTACCCCGTGATAATCTGTCAGTCATGACTAATTTCCCCTCTTATCTCTATGCCTTTAACTAGTAGAAGCTGATGTGAAACTCTTGGTGGTAAATTGATACTGATAGTAGAAGTGGAGGGCTCAGAGTTTAGTGAAGTGATACCCTGAGCTGCTCTTCACGCTGGGTGTTGAAGAAGAAAACACTAAGCTGAGAGTTATCCCTGCTAATACACAGACACTGCACCATCTGAATCACAACACCAATCACGTTGGTGATGCTAGGCTAAGGGCCAACTCTTCAACAACCCTGGCACCCAGAGGACCCTGCAGGAATTCAGATCCATTATGCTCCTAGCCTCATCAAAGGGACTCTGGGATTTGGATGCTAAACCTGCTCCAGATGCTCACTGTTGGATTTCACTAAGATGCACTGCAGGGCAAGTGTCATAAGGGCCGATGTCTACGATATGGGCAACAAAACCACAACCAGTCCGCTTCATTCACACTGAGCTGATTTATGTCATAAACACAAAGGGGAGAACAACAAAGCAGATGTAAACAATGGCACGCTCAGCTCATGTCTGGACAAATAAATTAACAGATGAGCAAAGCTGGAGACACACAGTCCAAACGCAGGAACTTGCAGCAACTGGCAGAAAGATGTTGAAGCCACACTAGTTTTGAGGCTGACCTGTGGTTGACATCTTCTAATATATCGAACTTATTAACCAAGTCAGCAAGTGTAGGTTTACAGCTGCAGACATCATACATCTCCAGGAAGTTATGGGAGTCTCCTAACAAATAAACAGCAGCTTCCTGATGCCTAAAAATTCAAAACAGTATCCCACGTATCTATTGTGTTTGAGTATGAGCTTTGCATTAAGACAGTCACACCATGTGTATGTAGAAGATGTAGCACCTCTATTGCACTGTGCGTGTGAGGCATTCAGGGGCTTTGCAGAACGTAGGTCTTATGTGTTTCGAAAGAGCTTTGCATTTGTGTGAACATTTTAAAGATTCTTAACTTAAATGTAAACTTTATGAATGAAAAACTTTAATTATCTTAAATATTGATAGTGACTTAAAGTATCCAGCGTTGCTTTATTGCTCATATGCTCTGTGTGCACTTACTGGCCTCTGAAGAAGGACAGCTTGGAGGGAGCAAACAAGCAGCTTTAGAATCTAAGACAGATGTTGTGCTTAAGGTCATCACATAAAAACGTTTTCATTGTTCTTGATTATGTATCATGAGCGGCTTCCTTTTTCTTTTTTCCAGCTGAACTTACTATTGGGTGCATCATATATATCTAATAGTTGTTTTTCTCCATCCTTCTTCAGTGTTTTGGTTTTTCCCTGTGGCTGTTTGATAATCATATCAAGTGTCAGGAGGACATAAACACAGACCGACTTTACTGAGAAATGCTTTCCCCAACCCAGTGTCTGACATGATTCCAGTAACACCAGCTGTGTAAATTAGAAAGTAGAGGAGTCACACCTCTGTGTCTGGCCCAAATGTCCACCTGCTGCTTTTTTCCTGACTGTGCAGGTTTGTGTGCTGACTGAGAAAGGCCCACAACTGCAGCGTTTCAGCCCCACTCAGCAGGGATTACACAGATTAATGAAGACGCAAAATCTGCCACTCTCTCGCTCCCTTGTTCTCTCGCTCCCTTGTTCTCTCGCTCCCTTGTTCTCTCGCTCCCTTGTTCTCTCGCTCCCTTGTTCTCTCTCTACGTTCTTTGCTACGTTGGTGTGTGCACATGCGTTTGACTGCAGATACAGGACTGTGTGTAGAAGTGAAGTCAGTGATTAAATGAGCCAGCGACTCAGGGTTAAACCTGGGTTAAAGGTGGATTAAACGTGAGTGAATTGTCATTTTGTTTTCACTTCGTTATTCACTTTGATATTGCACTTAGGCTTCAAAGTTTCCGTTTGAAGGGACAAGCTTATTTTACTATAACTGACCAGGGAAAGTTTTATAGTTTGATTCACAGATGCTCAATGGAATTAGGCTAGTTTGAAATGTACAGCTGTATACTAGCTGCAATATTATTATTTTGAATGCAGATTCAGCCAAATTCTAGCCAGTGAGAGTGCATGAGCAATAGGTGAACAAATTCTTTCCTTAGTGAATGAGTGTGTAAGCAGCTGCTCACCAATTACTCAACGATTCATAAAGACACAACCCCTTTCTCTAACGCCTCCTCTTTTCCTGACTCTGTATTGTTTGTGTGTGTTGCTGCCTGCACACTTCCTCCAGGCTCAAGTCATCATCATTGAAAGGAATCCAAAAGCATTCCCTTAACAACCGCTCGGATATTTCATTCTTAATATTCACCCAGCGTATGCCGGTGTCGACAGGTGATGCCAACAGATGAATAGAGAAAATGCTCTTTGTTGCTCTTTATGCTCATCCCCTCTCTCGTTCTTTCTCTCCCCAGGCTGCTGTTTTGTCACGTTTTACACAAGGAAAGCTGCCCTTGAAGCCCAGAATGCGCTGCACAACATAAAGACCTTAACAGGGGTGAGTGTGTGTCCGCGATTCTCCTCTGCCTACTTGCTCCTCTAATCACACACTTACAGCAGGACCCTGAGGCAGTCTGCCCCAACCTGAATGTGTGTGTGTCTGAATGCACTGATATGTGCATTTGCACTGCTGCCACGTTGCATCTGCTTGTGTGAGTGACCAAAAATGTGAGCAGGTGAGCAACTGACTGTCAGAGTTAGTTTGTGGAATAAACTGAACTGATAAGTGAAGAAGTATATAAGCAAGAAGAAAAGTAGTGGTGGTGTCCTCAAAAAAGAACATACAGAAGGTGTTTCCTACCTATAAACATTAACAACATTGATTTTTTTGTGTTTTATTGCACACTAACACCAACAACAGGGTTGTGCGGTGTAGCATTTCATCTGGCAGACCTGGCCACACATAGAAGTAAATACAAATTAAGGGGACAGAAGGAATTGCCCGGGCAATAATTTTACAAAATGCTGTTCTCCAAATGAATAAGTCTAAGTGAACTGTGTATACGTACCAACAAAATGTGCACTGACATTTAATTGCAAATTATAAACATATCTTCCAGCACCACCAAATACATATTTTAAGATTCAAACATTTAAGACAAAAACTGTATAATTTGTACAGTGAAAACAGGCCACTAGTGGTCAGCAACACTTTACCAATAAGTGTTTGATTTCTTCTTCTGTTTCTGTGTGTTGTGTGTAGCCTGTACTACCGAGGAGTGTGTCGATGCAGTGGTATTGACTTTCATGCTGCCTGCTCCGTTCTCCACTATTGTTCCCTCCTGTAGCCCAGGAGAGTGATAGAAGAAGTGGGCTGGCGCTTGTTCGTACTCTTGCTCTTTCAGCCCAGGGTGGATATTTAGAGGCCCCCAGATCGCTTCTGCTATGGCCATTGGCTGCTTCCCCGCCTCTCTCCTTGGCTGCACGAGCTAACTGGAATCTCATCAGTTGAGCGCCTGCACTCGCTTTCTTCTGTCGGATGGATCAGCAGATAGCCCTCGTGGGCCGTACGGGGCGGATACAGAGAATCCCACAAGAGCTGTACATGGGATTTGTGCTCGGGTTTCCAATTCCGAGTCAAGCTTGTTGTTTTGCACAGTCACTGTGTTAATTGCTAGTGGAATAAGTCTGTTAAATTCGGTCTGTTTTCCTGTGCTGTGAGAGTTAGTCACTTATCCCTTTTTGGAGGTGTGAAACAGCCCTGGGGAGGACACATACTGCAGCAGTCTCAGGATTATAGGAACATGAAATCTCCTTCTTCTACACCATAACACCCTCCCTCCCTCTGTTCTTTCTGGTCATCCCTCCTCCTCACTAACTTCTCTCTCCTGCAGCATCTGGTTGTTATGTTTGAGGCTTTTTGAAGTCAGATACCAGTAAATTTGGATTGTAGTTGTTGGCAAGGGCATAGTTTGAGCTTTAAAAGTCAGATGTTCTTTAGCGTTTAAACAAGACCAAGAAACTGAACCTGTATAATGCTATTTTCTCATTTATTAACATTTATATCAACATTATTATTAATAATACACATTTTACAATGAAATACACTGTTTGTATTCCTGGGGGCCAGCAAATGCATTGAATGCTTCCTCATAAGAACATTTATGAGCCGGCCGTTATTTTAAGATTTTTTAAAGCTGCATTATTTACATTACATGTTTGCGAGCTAGCACCCTTTAGTTTAATCATTACCACAGAGTGGTTTATTGCCTTATCTTTGATTGCATCTAAACTTATTTCTGTAGAACATTATAAATATACCTCACACTTGCAAATGAAAGTTAATCAAATTGTTTTCATTTTAAACTTTTAAGTTGTTATAAAAAGTATTTTCTCCAATTCTGAATGACGCCTTGCTTTCAGGCTTTGTAGAGACCTGGGGGAAAATTAAAACTGTCCATTGTAATCCAGACAGCATCGATCACAGCACAATAAGCACTTAATTAAACAGCATCATATTCATCATGTCAGAGTTGGACAACGATGATTGGCTGATTTTTAATAAAGCTCTGGTATTGACAGACAGATATGGCTTAAAACCTAATATACAGGCACATTAGATAAACCAATAAATACAGTACGAATTCAAACCCACACTTGAAACACAGAATCAGTAGTGACATGATGACAGATTATGAAGTGGTCTGTTTAGAATTTTAATGGGGTTTTTCAACTGGCTCCCCCTCAGCTTAAAATTAAAAAAGGTGAGCGGAAGGAGTCATCTAGAGACAGAAAAAAAACAGATGATGAGGATGGAGAATTAATTGCTGAACGAGGCGAGTCAAGACAAAAGAGAGCATAGACATAGAGAGCGAGAAATTGAGCGGGAGGTTAGCAGAGGCGATGGGCAGATGGACAGGAAAAAGGTGGAGTAGAGCACTCCAGCACGCTCGAGGGCAAAGCAATAAACGGGCCGCAGTTAAAAACCAATACCTGCTTATTAACTTCCCCACTCTCCTGGCTTGTAAAAAGCCAGCAGAACAATGTTTGTATTGGCAGTCTTCCCTTCCCTCTGTCTATCTCTCCTACCAAACCCAAGGCACTAAAAGGGAGAGATGCAATCAGAGTGGAAAGCTGGACGAGGGCCAAATTGGAGAAAAGGGCGCCGGTATTGGCAGCGCCGACTGACAGTTGGTTTAGGGCAGAGGCAGTTGAATGGTTGCCATTTTTTAAGAGGGCATTAAGTGAAGATGTCTGTGGTTTATGTGATGAAACTGTCCCCGTGCGCCGCTCACAGAGGCAACGAGAATGAAGGATTGAAGTTCAGGCTTCCTCGCCGTGTGAAAAAAACTTTTAGAAATGGCAGCTTCTCAGCCAGCTCCCAGCCTATCCACATCTCTCTATCCCTTTCTGTCACTCTTCAGCTGTCTCTGCTGAATTTGTCAGCGATCTGACAGGGCATGTATACTAAATGTGTGCATATGTGATTTTATGTATGCAGAAATTGTATATTCATGTCAGCTCCAGACTTGTCTGTCATACTTCAGCGATGAAGTAGTGTTTCCACAGAATATACAGGTCAGAACATGAACTGGTTATACAGTAAGGCTTCTTGTTTTCAGTTATACAGATTTAACTTGTAGTCCAGTGCTGTAAAGCAGAATCTTGTGCAACACAATGTATTTTTCCTAATAGTTCATAATGTAATATGTTAAATTGTGAGATTTAGATGTGCTGGTAGACAGATTTTTTTATCCTTGGACTGAACCAGGATGGCCGTTTTCCTCTGTTTCCAGTCTTTATGCTAAGCTAAACATAGCCTGATGCTGGATTTATCATACATAATACTAATTTTCTAGACTAATTATCAACAGTGACGCAAACAAACTATTCCTGTAACATGTTGAGCAGTAATATGCAATATTCTCATTGAACTGCGCATAACGAACTCTAATTTTACAGATTTTTGTTGTACAGTGCAACTAGTTCTCTGCACATATGACCGTGAAGCTACTTTTTTTGATATTTGAAATTTAACCCATTTGCTGTTCTTTTCACCTGCAAATCACCAAAAGCAGAGCACAACATGTAAATAATATCTCTCTGTGACATACACATGAACACGCAAGCTCGTTTCTCGAGGAACAACAGCTTTTGCTGAAGTTGTCTTTAATGACCCGCTAATGTAGCTCTGTTGGGGTGGAGACAAAGTGTGTGTCTGTGTGTGTCTCCGCCTGCATGTGTGAGAGAGAGAGACGTGTTCATCACTCCAATTCTAATACTGTAGCACGAGTGAGACGAAATAAGCTTCTTTTCACACACACACACACACAAACGCACGCACCACCACCACGAAACCCATCTATCGTCAAAAAACATTCGCTGTACCCCTGGAGCGATTTAAAGCCATATGACCCGACCTCTGCTGCATGCACTGATCCACGCCCTGCATGACTCTTTAACACAGACACACACATGCTTTAAAGACACACTTTTGTGTACACACAGGCATATGCTTCAGCACAGTCTGAGTTTATTGCATTACTTTTTTATTTTATTTTATTTCCCCCTCATGATGCACTCCACCCTCCACGCTAACATAACACACATGCTGAGGCACACACACGCACACACACCCCCTGACAGCACACAGCGAGTTAAAGCCTGTCAGCCTGCCTGTCAGACAAGGTTGTTTGAGATTTTCCACTAAATTGAACTCTTTCATTAGTGGCTGACAGATGTCTAAATGCCCAGTGTCCCCCCTCTTCCCCCTCTACCCCGAGAGGACCCCGAAGCTGCTGTTCCCTGTCTGAAGCTGGGTGGAGGAGATGGAGAGATGGAAGGGAGAAGTTAGAGCTAATCTAGGACGTGACCTCTGGAGTACCTACCAGCTTAGAGAAGTTCAGTCCTTTATCCTCGTTTTCTTTCTTTTCTCACTCACTCTACCTTGCACCCACTCTCCATCCTTCTCTCTCTCCTTTTTCCTGATAAATCGCTCCTTCCATCTTTCTCCCCCTCTGACTCTCTCTTTGTGAAAAAGGATAAAAAGCCCTTTGATTCACAGTTTCTCTCAAGGATATTTCGTACTGACAGTAAGGCAGGGAGGAGGAAAAAGGGAGAGGGAGGGTGATCGGGATGTTGAGTAGGGTGTGTGGAGGGTGGTGAGGTGGTCCGTGTGTTGGGGGGGGCACGATCAGTCGAGCCCTGTCCTCCATGTGGGCGGATCAGAGCGTTTGTCGAGCGCCAAGCTTGATAAGAAGCGTGGGGCTCATTAAAAGCTACCGTCGCACTGAGACCACACACACACACACACACACAGATCCCCACCTCCCTTACCTTTCTGCTGGCAAGATAATTAGTGACGCTCTGCTGCCAGAATACAGGCACAAGGTTGTGTGTTCGTGCAACCAAAGACACATCAAAGGGCCTCATCAAAGAAAGTGTGATCTCAAGCAAGGTTAAGGCTTAAAAGCAGCAATTTATAATCCAAAGACATAAGTCATTTAATCAGCCATTTATGATTTCAAGTTGGTGGACAGAGCTGCAGATGGAAGCACACACTGTAAGTGACAATGTGTATTATCATTCTCAGTGATGTAAGAAGTCATATTCTTTCATTCAAAAGCCCCTGTGGTCTTAAGATTCTGACGGTTTCGGTCTTTGAAGGGAACTGTGTTTGCTCGCTTGAGAAGAGATGGACTGCGAGACTGTGGCTGCTTTTACACACGACGGTGTGTAAAAGCGGTGTTTATAGATATAGATATTATTATTAAATTGCCACAGTTTCAGTCTTATTTTTGTAAATATCTAATTATGGATGTATTATTCATAGTAGATTGTTTATTACAACAGTATTATCTTGGGAGAAGACATTTTGGCAGCTTAATGCCGTTTTTGCTTTTTAAGGTTATTGTTATTCTTATTCGTTATGACAAACAGCTGATGAATAATGGTCCCAAAATCCACCTAGCTCGTTGTTTATGTCTTTAAATAAACTGTGCATTGACATTTCTTGCTAAAGGTACATAAGTTCTCCACTAAACCTTCATCTCAAGCATCAGTGAGACCACCAGATACTGACGCTCTCTGCTGAGACCTGAGATGGAGTCGAGTCTGACCCCCAATGCGACAACAACAGCTGAATGTAATACTTATGAATTGTAATTCATCAGCTTACTGATATCTGGGCACTACCTTAAGATTGCACAAGAGTGTGTTTCACAAGTGGAGTACTTGATAGTAGTGCGGTGAAGAGGGGGATGCTTCATGTCCACAGCCTGTCAGTGTGTTGTTTGTTCAGGCGCGGGCCTATTACACATATCACTGCTCTATCACAATAGCTCTCCATGCAGCACTTAAGAAGCAGGCGGCAGGAAAAAGGAGATGAGGTAACTCCCACTGACTGATAAACCAGCTGATTTACTTTTCAGCCCCTTTACATTTTTGGCAGCTCACCATGTCGCAAATGAGCTGGTGTGAAACCTGACTGCCGTAACTGCCCAAGGATCTGGGAAGTAGTTGTATGTGGTGCTGGGCTTGAAACAGCGGAAACACAGTAGTGTAGGATATTAAATTCCTCATGTAGTAAGCCGTGTGTCATCAAACATTGATGCGTTATAGCCTGGAGGATATTATGCAACAAGCTGAAAGGTCAGACCTCGGACAAGTGGTTGATAAAAAGGCTGAGCGGAGATGGCTGACCAGTAGACAGGTGTTAGAGCAGCACACGCGTAATGTGTTTGTGTGTGTGTGTACATCTTTAAATCAAGCTCGGCTCCTCACAGATCATTTAAGCCCAGGAAAACAACAGTGGCTCATTCATCGTGACACACACACACACACAACCATTCCCACAGCGGTGTCATTACAGACGCTCATTATCGAAATCAATTCAATTAAAGGCTGTAATTGCTGTAGTGAAACCCAAATGCTATCGCAAACAGGGCTGAAGGAAGACAAACCTCATCGATGCGCCGACCCTCGGAGTGTGTGTGCTGTTATTTAACGAAAGAAATATTAATTGCTTGTTTCAAATTAACTCCACTAACCCTTCTTTTCTTTCCAAGTTGGCGGTGGCGTTTAAAGCATATTGATTCTTTGGATGGGAGGGAGGGGAAAAGAAAAAGGGGGGGGGGGGGGGCTGCAAATGCAGGCTAACTATGTTCCACACTCAGAGTGGTTAGTGTGGAGACATGACGCAGCATAGCTAATGCCGAATCCCTCAATCATTCTGCTCACACGCGCGCTGGGTTAATTGTTTACCGAGCTAAATGAAGTGGGGATAATGTGGGCTAACTGTGCTGCTAAGCGCTGCTAAGACGAGGGATGTTATAAAGGACAATTTGATTTATAGTCAGTTTGTTTGCTGAAAGGGAGAGAGTCAGAATTAGAGGCGCTCTTTAAAGTGTGTGTCAAGGTGTTTGTCGGTGATGTGAGGAAGCAGAGGGGTGTTTTTCTACTGTGTCAAGTGCGGATTTGAAGTTTTACTTTACATACATTCAAGACTGTGCATCACTGAAAACCAGATGCTTCCAAAAGCCATGAATATGTGATGATGGGGGCGGTTTTGTGAACAGCAACTGATTTCCTATACAGCTTACAGTGGCTTCATAATAAGAACAATTCCACAAATGGAAGTTGTTGTAGAATATACAGCAGGTTTTAAGTTCCCAAGCAAACTGCACCACCAACTAGCTCTTTGTCATCCATATCTGAATCTCTTTGAAGCTTTTAATTTAATTAGAAACAAATGTACAATTTTTAATTAGTGTTTTTCAAATCTCTAAGAATCAGAAAAAAAACTATTTTAAGAGAATGAATGAAAATGTGTTTTAAAGAAACCATATACAAAAAAATGTGTAATACACACAATGAAAAGTAATGACGGAAAAAGGAAGATAGATAGACATGGAAATTATGGGTGTAAATTAAGTAGCAAAGTGTAAATTGTGCATAAGTACCACCCACAGCTTGAAATAGATAATTTGTACAGTTTAAACAATAGAAATTAAATTAAAAGATGCACAGAACCGATAGGATACATACTTCAGTATCTACTCTTTTGAAAACAGCCATTTATAATGAGATGCATTTACACGTGTGCTTCTTAGTTGTTTTCATGTATTTGAATCCTTCCCTGCACGGCCACACGATCAGATTACGTTTGTAGAACTGTGTTGTTTCTGGAACTTGAAACAAACAAACAAAAAACACCCATCAATTGTGTTTTTAAATCAGTTTTTAGGAGCGTGTGAGTTAATGAGTGTTTTCTAAAAATGTAGCTGAGGTGAGGGAGGTTTTGGTGATAATCACCGTCTGGAGGTCATGTGTGTACTTTTATGGCTTTGCAACTGCATGTGTGTGCTCGCTACACGCATGCAGTTGTGTCTGTGTGTTAGTCTGTGCTTGTGTGTGTGTGCGGTCAGTTGTTGGTCTCGGTCACCGATATTGAATCCCAACTGCGAGGGCCATCTGTTTGACTTTGACCCAGTACCTCACCGTCACACCTTCAGAGAAGAGGGAGGAGAAAGAGCATGTGCTTGTCGTCTGTGCTTGTGCGTTTGTGTGTGTGTGTTTGTGAGAGAGAGAGAGCGACAGATAGTCAGAGAGGGTGGTGTTTGGTACCATACAGTATGTGCACTCGCAGGTTTTTGGCACACACACTCTGGTCATGTGAACTTGGCTGTTGCTTTGAAGGTGCCAACTGCTGCCAAAGGGCGCACAGAGACAGACAGCCACACACTCTTCACATACACACTCCTCATCCTGTCCCCAGCAGTAGCCTCAAGTTAGTCCTCTGGCTCCAGGACAAGTCAACCTCTGACCTTTTGGAGAACCGGGGCATTCCTGCAAGTTGCTGGCAGGCAGGAGGAGACGAGAGGGGATAACGTTAACCCAGGAGCAGCAGTTAACATTTAGGAAGTGTAGGGTTTCCTGCACTCGATGTACCAGGAGCTTGGGGGGGTGGTTGCTGGTAGTCTCTATACATGATGAGGATATAAAGTTTATAAAGCTAAAAGAAAAAAAGGGTGGCTGGATGGTGACATTTCATCAACTACTGTGACAGATAGACACCTCCCCTCCGCCAGGAACGGGGCGGGAGGTCGTTAAAGAGACTCCCCCATAACAGGAAGGTTGTAAAATCCATCTTGTCTGCCCACTTCAGTGATCCCTCTGGTGTAACGTGGACCTTATGGTTTCAGTGGAGCGTAAATATCTTTGGTGACCGGATAAGCTAATCTCGCATAGCTGTGACTCAGCTTTATCAAAACTAATTTGCTCAGTATTTCACATTAATAGTGAATCAAGGGGATGTGAAATGCAGTTTAGTTTCCCAGCACTTTTCATCTACGATTTTTGTCTCTTAACCGTGTTTTCAGCAAACTCGCTCTGGTAAACTGCTGCTGTTTGGGGACACACAGTAAAAAAAAAAAGGTGGAGGCACTTTTTCAGATTGTGGTGTAGATGAGTTGACTAAAAAGCAGGTAATACAGCACAAAGTGTGTGTTCTGCTAACTGGCATCAGTGATTCAACACTTTGTCATTTACACGCCCAGATTTTGCATGTGTGTAACAGCGCGCCAATTGCTAAACTGATGCAATTTAAGATAAATAATGAGTGAATGAAATAGATGCTTTGTTTTTAGGTTCTTCAGTGAGCGAAATAAAATCAGGAGCAACACTTTTAAAATGTGCCAATTAACATCTAAAGTATGATTCACTGTCTAATACTGACAATGTTATGAAGCTTTCAGTCAGCTCCACTTTAAACCTCTGATAATAAACTTGAGATGAAATGAAATCTGGTAAATTCATGCATGAATAAAGAGACATTCGGCGTGATTCTGCTGTCGGAGAAGCTATAAATCCAGATAAATGACGCAGTTTTATAGCAGGCTAACGCGTAAACATAACACACTGCTCTGCAGCGCTTGAGCAGCTAATAGGAGTTGTTGTTCTCCTCTGTAGTTGCAGTAACGACACGGAGCAACTCATTATTAGCAGTGTGAGCGGTGACTTTCAGTTTGCACATTAGTATGTAAATTAAATGTTAATCGATTTTCAAAGGTGTGAATTTATCATGTATTTTACAGCGGCGCCCGGCGTGACTCGGTCAATCAGAACTGAACTGTGCAGTTTGTAATAAGGCAATTCAAGTGCTCCAAAAATCATTAAAAACAAATGGTGACACTTTACTTCAAGTGCGCTGCGGATGCTTTACAAGCAAATAATAAGGCCCTTAAAGCAGAGACCAACTTTCACTACGTTATATTCTAACATCAGGAAATTACATTCAGTTCAGCTTTGTGTCAGTAACTGTACAGCTGCCCCACAAAGTGTTCAGCTCATATTTTCATCTTTTGTAAATTGTATTCTGACTCTGATCATTATGCTTGGGCTTAAAGTGGCTTATAAGAGCCTTTCAGTTAAAGATTGACCAAAGAAAACAGACTCATTTTGTGGAAGAAGAGCAGAGAAGAAACTAGAAAAGAGGTTTCGGGGACAGGAGGAAAAGATAACTCTCACGTAGCAGGTAAACAGGATGCAGATAAAGCAACCTACAGACTAGAAGGATACATTTGTGCAGCTAAATGCCAGCGCAGCTCCAGGCCGGCTGCACACATGGCTTTACACAGTGACGTTTTTGGTTCTCCGTGCTTTTTATGAGCCCGAGCGCGGCGAGGACTTAGTAGTTTTGCCTGGCTCCCGCTGAGTGTATAATGAATGGCAGACTGCAGCTGTGGGCCTGCCAGGCAAGAAGAAACAGCACTGTGGAATTGTGGGATAGCAAAGGAGACTCTTGCTTTGTGGATCTCGGCGGGAGCTCGCCGAGATCAAACGTGTCGACAGCGACGCCACCCGCCGGGCATTCTGGGTAGACCTGAGGAGGAGACGCCTGAAAGCCAGACAGGCTTTTTGTACCTGTGTGAGCGTGCGCGCTCTTTTATTTCTGTTTACGTGTGCGCGTGTGTGGATGTGTAGCTGTGTGAGCACATGTGGCAGCTTTTGTCTGTGTATTTCAGGAGTGAATGACGGCAGCGCTGTGGATGCTGTCGTAGCTTTTGTTTTTGTTTTTTGCCTTTAGAGCACAGACTCTGAAATGGATTAACGAGAACTGGCTCGATGTGACTTCCAGGTTACACACCACACACGTCTGTCTATATATATATGAGGACACTCGTCATTCTAACCCTAAAACCAAGTCTTAACCTCCTGTGAAATTGGCCTCACAACAATGATACTGAACTAAATATTTTCCACACAAACATAGAAAGTCGTGTGCACACACACACACACACACACGCTCGCTCGCACACAGCTCATCAATGTCCCTGCGTGTGTCCTTGTGTTACTGATACTGTACTGAGACTTCAGCCTGAAGGGTTTCCTGTCTGTCTGCTGTCTATGACCTTCTTCACTCCTTCTGTCCCTCCTTCTCTCTCGGTCCTTTATTCTTCCATTTAATTCTTCTGATTCAGTCTTTCTCCCACCTCGTTTCTGTCTGCTTGTTTTTCTACTTTTTCTTTATCTCCTTGTTCCCGTCCTTCCCACTTTCCGTTTTTCTCTGTTTCTATGAGTCTCTCTTTTCTTCTCGAAGACATTCGTGAGTGGCTGATGTGCTCTGCAAACCCCAAGTTAGAGCATCCATCCATCACTGAATTTCATTTAAATCTCGTTTTTACTTTCTCATTTCTTTGTATTTTTCCTTCGCTTCTTTCTTATTTCCTTACGCATGAAAATGCAGCACAAACTGCGAGTCGAAGCGTTCTGCCATCACTGAGTTTTAATTTCATTTTGTTGTTTCTTTACTCTTCTGTTTTCTTTATTACCGTTGCTCTTGTTTTCCTTACATGCAGACGTTTGTGAAAGTGCATCACAAACTGGAGGACGAAGCGTTCAGTTGTCGTACCTAAAAATGTCTTAAAGTTTCTTTTTCTTTCTTACTTTACTTTTTCTTTCTGATTGCCTTTTTTTTTGTCTTTGTCACCACTTGTTTCGACCGAGGCTAGTTTGATCTATGCCAGGTTTTATTTTTCTAACTAAGGAAATCAGTTGTATATGACACTTTGTCTTGCAGGCTGCAGTGGAACTGAACTGACACATGTAGGTGTGCAGTGTTGATCATTTGCTTCACTCTCCTGTTCTGTCTTCATTTGTGTTTTCTTTCTCCAACAGTGTCTTCCCCAATAAGTCAGGTTTTAAAACTTATCAGTGGATTGACTAGATGTGTGTGTGTGTGTGTGGTGGGGGGGTGGGGGGTGGGGAGGGGTCTGGAAGATAGAAAAAAAAAAAAAAGCACAGAGGGAGAATGATAAGGAAGTGAGCAAGAGGGAGAGAGTTGGGATAAAGGTGTGTGATAGAATTGGAAGATCAAAGCCTTCTGTCACAGCATGACTGAGCCAGGGGCGTTATGGGTAAGACAGGGCACATACACACTTATACGGACACACGCACACACACACCTATGTACATGCACGCAGACACACACACGCACTCGCGGCTGGTATTTGACTCTGAGTGTGATTGATACCGGGCTAGATTTAGAGAATCACTGTCATTCGTCTCTCCGCAGATCAAACAGCCACATAATCTCCCATAAAGGAAAGAGAGATGGAGGAAATAAAAAAGGGACAGCGGAGGAGAGATTGAAGGAGAGTGAGTGAGAGAGTGAAAGAGAGAGAGGTGACAAAGCCCTCTCATCTGTGAAGTGTTTTCTTGTTTTCCATAAAAGACCCACCACAACTTTCATTTAGCTTCATTAAACTGCTTTTTGGGCGACACCGGAGAGATATGCGATATCTAAAAAGACGAGTGTAAATGCAGGCATTAGACCCCATTTTACACCTGGTACAAACATGCAGTCTGTATCTCTGAATCATCAGAAAGGCCTCTGACCAGCCGGGCTGCATCTTGTAAGTTGGTCTGGATCACACTAAAGTAAATCACCTTAGGTTTTCAAATTAAAAGTAAAAGTCTTCATATTCTCTGCCTTTGGCCGTATTCTTCTTTCTCTTCTTAAACCTTTCAGCTTTTTTCTTAATTTTGCTCTTTTTTTTTTTTTTGTCCTTGTTCGTTATCTTGTGCACTTCAATCTCGTGTTCTTACTCTTGAGTTTGATCAGGATCCTGTTCTTTATCTTGTTCTTTATCTTCTTCTTCTGGTGAATTAGCAAACCACTCTGTATTATCACCGCTCACAGTACAAACGTGTCGTAAGGCCCAGATTTGAATCAATTGTGGTTCGTTTTTGATATCTGGCTGATAAAGTTGCACATATGAACCATGTGTAAATCAATACCTGTCTAAAGTCATGTCTGGATTTCATCCTGATATGCGAAAACATGAGATAAAAATGTGTATTAGTGTGTAAAGTGTGTATTAAGCAAATATCTGATTGTGTTTGTACACGTGTAAGACCAGCATTTAACACATTTCACCCTTCTTTTCTGTCTCTACAGATGCACCACCCTATTCAGATGAAACCTGCAGACAGTGAGAAATCTAACGGTGAGTGGCCACACACACGCACAGAGACAGACGCATCACTATTACACGCACATGCATCAATAGCCTTTTTGAATTTGCTTGGTAATAGCCATTCCCAGCCCATGCGTCTGCTCCTCTCTCGACTGGCAGACAGGGGAAGCGTCGGAAGGACTGAGCGAGAGACATAGAGAGGAATAGAAAAAGAGAGCGACAGGGGAGGAAATGCTGATATATATAAATATATTATTATAGGTGTGAATTATTAAGGCGCTTCACAAAGAGGTCAGTGAAAGTTGAATCGTTTTGGCCTCGTGGTGAACCAGCCTCTCTCCCCTGTGGCTGCATACTCATACAAACATGCTGCATTGACTCACACACTGCGCACACACACACACACACAGCACTGCCACACACTCCACCCTCAGATCACCCCATTTCCAAGCTACATATTGCAGATCCAGTTCTGAATTGATTTCCTATACTGAGCCTCTTTCTCTATTCCTTCTCATTCTAACTAGGAAGGTGTCGGACATTATCTACCTGAGGAAGTATCCGTTTCTTAACTTCTCCCACTGTAAACAAATCCCGTTAAAATACTAAATTTGTGTTGGTTCTGCTTTAATTATTTTATACGTTTTCCTAGCCTGTCTGCAGCATTTAGCCCGACAAAACAAAAAGTTAGTTTCCACGGAGATGTAAATCTTTCGAAGCAGCTCATAAATCTATAGTTTCACACTTTATAGCTAAATTACTTCCTGAGAATAGATGGAAGCTGCGGTTTCTCAAATGTTATTTAAATATTTTCTACCTTCCATTATGTTTTTGTGAAATGGCTTGAGCAGGGCATCATTTCAGGATGGATTTGATCAAATCATATGATTTCATTCCTTGAAAGTAGGTTTTACTTTTTAATTATGAGGTCTCTGGAGAAGCTCAGGGATTTGAAGCTGCGTATCAGTGATCTACCCATATGTCTTTTCCTTGCATTGTTACACTAGTAAATTGAAGGAGAAATGAATAAAATGCATCCATTCAGATCTCAGCCTTGACCTTGGAAATATAAATATGATCTTGTATTTACGTGGTACGACCTACAAACAAAAGAAGTCAGTTATAGTTTAGGCTATTCAGATATGATTTAATATGGATATGATTGGATATGGATCGATCCTCAGGTGCAGTATAACTCACCATAATTACTGTATTTTATAGTTTAACAGCAAGTGAAGAGAACACAAACTTATACTAATACTGAACAAATACATTTTCAAGAGAAGCAATTACAGCAGGGGCACAAGGAAATAACTTGTTTAGCCTTTTTTATTTCACTGTGTCTTTAAAGACAGTTTTATAGTGTCTATTATTCCTGTTTTTAAATGCTTTCATTTTGATGCAGTACTAACATTTAGTGTAATTTGTCCATCCAGGTTTATTCTGTTTGGTGATAAATTATTAACATATAAGCTTTGTGGACATAAAGTCTCGTCCAGCAGATTCAGGGCCCGTTCCAAAAATGTAAACTAAACCCAAACATACCAAGAAATGGACAGGAACACTTTTCTAGTGACAACAACAAAGCGAATGTTTCAGCTGTGCCTTCGTGAGTTCCCCAGCAGAGACTTCTGCTGCCACTCACGTATATTTGAAAAAAGTGTAATTACATATTTCTGGCTTAAAAAAAACTTTGGTACAAAATATTTCCCAATGAAAATTGTCAGCAGTTGTGGGGGATTATTCAGGATGGCAGCGCTCAAGACATCTGAGCATTGAGCGCTGAGATTATTTGCATGGCTAAGTGAGAAAATGTGTGTTTTTGCAATTTGGCTGAACTGACCCCTAAAGTCAAGAGTAATTGAGCGGAATATAAAACTATCATTGAATGAACTGGCCGTTTAAATCCAGTCCCAGGTAGATTTAAAAAGGATGGCTCAAAGTTTTAAATGTGTTTTTCTGACACCTGCAGCAAGCCTGTGTGTGTGTACGCATTGAAAGCACAGGTTCTGCCATAACTTTACATCACTGAGGAGTCCTTCTGGCTGGCACACAGACGATAGCATCATTATAAGCAAGCTGCTATATCACTGTCCACTGCAGGGGAATACAATAAAATGACAGTATCCAGCAAGGCAGGGGAGAAATCCTTATAAAAGCCATCATCTGCTCCACTGAAATATAGCGAAATATGACTTTATAAGACATAACCGTCAGGGTAACGATGGCGGAACTTAATAAAGCAGCCGTTACTCCCAGCCAGAATGGTGAAATATAGAGCAGACCATACGTAACATATCCATCCATGATAATGTTCTTTAATAAACCCAGTGTTGGAGTCACTGTAACGGTGACAAATGGCTGCTTAGACGTTTATTAGTTTAGTCAGTGGAGGAGATGAAGGAAGAGAAGGGATGGAGAGATTTTACAGTACAACAGAGAGATAACTATTATTGTTAAATCTAATGCAGTTTTTTCTCTTTTCACTAAACCTTTGAGATTCGTTTTTTGTGGTATCTGTTAAATGTGTAAAACTCAGCATGAAGCCAATTCTGCTCCAATTTATCCCAGAATGCAAAGCTGAGCTCCAGATCATCCCAGTGCCGGCTTTATGAGTCTTATCACCCATTCGCCTGCCTGCGCGCCTCGTCCGAAAAACAGAAACAGTCAATTGTAACGATATCTCCTCTCTTTCTTTTCTATCGACACAGAGTAAATTAATTACATTGCTGTTAGACTTGTGGTAATCTTCCTCTGGAGTGATGCACACACACACACACACACACACATACACAGGCTGTGTACAAAGGAGTTAAAGCTTTTTGAAACACCACTTATCTTGGCAGTGTATCCCGACGGTTTGTTTTTTAAATACACAAACAATTCAAACAGCAAAACAAACAAGTGCGCTATTGATTTCCCAGAGTGCAACAGACCGCTTATCACTTTCGCCTTGCGGTAAGAGCTGACAGTTTCCTCATTAAAAATGAATTGGATTAGCATTACATTGAATGAACCCACACACACGCACATATTGTTTCTACGAGCGATGAGGATTACGCTCTCAGCTTAATTCACACTTAACCTCACTCGCACACACTAAAACGCAGCCCCGAGTTTCTCCCTGTTACCTGCAGCCACCTCCCGTTCCTCGAGATTGCACCTGAGAAGGAGAGATTGTGTCATGGAAGGAGATGGAGAGGGGGCCCGTGGGGGGGGAGGAAGAAGGAGGTTAGAGGATGGAAGAGGAGCAGAGGTAGACGGGGGAAGAGGGTGAGAGAGGACAAGCTGGAGAGTCTCAGCAAGCAGTCAGCGTTGAAGTGATAATGAGACATTGATCAGAGCCTCGCAGTTGGCATGATGAAATACATGAAGTCTGTCTGTCCTCATCTCTCTCCCACTGTCTTTTTCTTTCTTTCCTTTTCTTTGACCATTTCTTTCCATTATTTTGTTCTGTTTCATCTTTTTTTTGTTTTTGTTTTGACTTTTTGTTTTGTTTTAATTGTCCTTAATAACTTTCTTTTCGTTTATTATCAATGCCACATGTATGTGCAGTAACCATGCAGGTGCTTTGGTGACACCCATACAATACACAAAGGAGGTGAAAGAAATCCATCTAGATTTTAGGACATCTCTTTTTTGCTTTCTTTGTGAGAAATAAATTATGTCTATGTTGTAAAAATGCTACTGCTAAAGGCTAGTTTTCATAGCTTAGCATAAAGACTGCAAACTGGCTGATGTTATCTAAAGTGATGAGAGGCTGCTAACATTAATGCTAACATGGCTAGTGCTGCCTGTAATTAGAAATAGCTCAGTAGGTAGAGCAGTCTTCCAACCCAAGGGTGAGTGGTTTGATTCTCAGTCCCGGCAAGCTACATGTCTATAGGGAGTCTTCTATTGAGTTCTTGTCTGAAATATAAGGACACAACAACATTTCCGCTACTGATACCAACCGTCAGACAGAACTCACTTACACTGCTGTCTCATCATTTTAGGGTCGGTGACCCCTACAGTGTTTTATTGCGAGCTACTCGTGTATAGCAGTTGTGCTGTTATGCAAAGGCCATTTCCGTTTTGCACAGGCACAGAGCAGCATTTTGTCTGTGTTTAGAAAAAAACACACACTTTTAACAGTACTGTTTGGGCTTTTTGGCATAAATATTTTCAGCATGCTGCCATAAACTCTATAACCAGCTTTTAACCCACCAATTCCTTGACACCTTTTCTTTTTCTTAAACCCTGTAGCGGTGGAAGACAGGAAGTTGTTCATTGGCATGGTGTCGAAGAAGTGTAACGAGAATGACATCCGGGTCATGTTCTCTGCGTTCGGACAGATTGAGGAGTGCCGGATCCTCCGAGGGCCCGATGGACTCAGCAGAGGTTTGTGTCGCTCCGATTCACTTCCGTCCACACTTAATGCTCCTCATGTGAATTTTACTGCCTGAACGGCCTCCAGTAGCTGCTGCAGTTCATTATCTCTATTTGTCTCATGACTCCAAAAGTCCTGGAGGGGAAGTATTTACCTCATGACTGCGTGTGACAAGAACTGGCTGGTTGAAGATGGCATCTTAGCCAGTGGCTGACTCTCTAAACATAATTTTAATTTACTGATATAAAATATGGGATGATTATTTATGGGATGATTTTAGTCTTTCTGTATCAAAGAAAATCTAGGAATCTATCAATATGTTTAGCTGTTATTGATGTTACTGTAAACTGTGGTGTTAAGTGTCTTCTTCCAGCAGGGAAATTAAAAACTTTTAGAGGCATAATCTTCAGTAGACACTTGGTTGAAACTGTCTTTTGCTTTATTGCGCCTATAAGCGTGTATAGGTTTTGTTGTAGAAGTCTAAATCCAGTCTTTTCACTGACAAATGACAAACTGTACAGCAATTCAATCGCAATGGTAGGAGTACACCAACTAAATATTTAAGTAAAAGTGCAAGTACTTGCCTCTTTTATTATATAGTTTTATTAAATACTCATTAAAAGCATGCTTGTGTATTTTTGTATATGAAAGGCAACTAAAAACTCTTAAATAAAATGTAGTAGAGTTTAAAAACATAAAAGTAAAAGTAGCATGAACTGGCACTAAACACCAAGCACCTCAAAATTCTACTTCAGTCTACAGTACTGCACTTAAAGTAATTAACATCTCAAAAGTAAATCAGTTACAAATAACAAACTTAAGAAGAATGAAGCTAAAAATAACGATATTGATCAATTCATTAAATATTTGGGGTTCGTACGTTACAGGTATTATGTTCCTTACATAGTGCAGATGTAAGTCTCTGCACTTACTTTGTGGTACAGCTCAGTGTATAACTATGAACCACACATTTTTCAGTTTTCTCAGTGAATCAGAAAATCCATTATAAAAAGTGACTTTCTTTTTTCCTGAGATGTTGTAGGCTGACCTGGACAGTGAAACTGAGCTTTCATATTCAATTCTTTGTGCACTAAAAG
This sequence comes from Ctenopoma multispine, assembly GCA_034779795.1. Taxonomy (NCBI): domain Eukaryota; kingdom Metazoa; phylum Chordata; class Actinopteri; order Anabantiformes; family Anabantidae; genus Ctenopoma; species Ctenopoma multispine. Next base: position 12,471,382 of record JAUYWH010000015.1, on the reverse strand, counting down.
CAATGTATCAGAGCCTGTTTTCAACCAGCTGCTTCTTGGAAACCAGTCAATATTTCCTTCAAGGTTTTTGAAGGAAAGAGTCGTACGAATGAACTGGAGCGACATCTTCAGGCTGTTACGGCCACTGTGAAAACATGCTTCTTCTTTTCGCTCTATATATCTCTTTTCCCCCTCTCTCTCTCTTTTTTCTCCCACTCTTGTTTTCGCAGCCTCAGCCCTCGATCACGCCCCCTCCCTCCCCCCCGCACACACATCCCCTGACCTCCTAACCTCCATTCATATATAACTTTCTTTTTTGTCTCTTTGGGCGGTGTAGACAGTCGATAAATTAAGCAAGTAAACATACTCAAATAGAAGTTTTTAAAGTAAAAGATTATTTATAAAAAATTTATGCAAAATGCAAGAATTAGAAGTATATTAAGTTATTACATCATAAACTGTCACGTACAAAAACAGTAGAGATGGATAGTATTTGAAAGTCTTTGATACTAGAGCTGAAACAGTGCCTGGATTTTGGTACGGTTACCAAACAATACCCTATTCAATGCCAAAGCTGAAAGAAGTTAGTCAAATGTTTAACATTTGCCGAAAGTCTAAAATGATATCAATATTGAAGTAGTTTGAATTCCTGCATTTAATGCTGAATTTCAAGCAAAAGCTTTGATTTGGACAGTCTTAGACAGTCAGTCTAACAAACTAGGGTCTAGAGATAAAAATAATCACTCTAAAAATGACCAGTCCTTTATTGGCTCATAAAGTTGATTTACATCTAGATCTGGCAAACACTATGATCCATAAACCAAAACTCTCAAATATATATCAGACCCCTGGCTATCGTACATCATATGTAGCCCTTGTTGCAATAAAGAGACCCCTTCCATCATCTACAAATCCTTACTACAAGCATCCTCTCCATATTCCCCAACTCCCCCTCCCCGTTCCCCTTTGTCGTTTCTATGTGCTGAGGAGGCGGAGGGGCTTTTGAAACATCCTGTCCTCCTGTTACTCCTCCTACTGTCACGCGAGCTGTCACTGTCATTGTCACGCAGGTTCCGTGTGGATCTGTCGGTCACGTACAGTTTTTTTCTGTGGTTGTCGGACGTTGTGGGTGTTTTATTGTTGACTTCAGTCTATTTTCTCAATGTGCCTCCTCTCTCTTTCTCCTCAAGGTTGTCTCTATCTAGAGCCAATCTCTGCCTCAAACTAAACCGCTCAAATTCCCACGTTCATTTGCTTCTTCAAACACCACCACCCTCCCTGCCTCTATTTTCACCCCGGCTGTCCTAGAATCCACTCTTGCATCAATTTGTCCTCTTTTTTCCCAAACATCCCACATCAGCCTCCTTCCCTCCCATCCCCATTTCCTTCTTCCATCCATTTTCAGCTCCTCTCTTTTGTCCTCATGAATATTTCAGATGCGATGGCCGAATCCTTGTTCCTGTAGAACTAATACAAGCCACTTAGTGGCTGATGCAAGTTCAAGAGGAAATTTTGGTAGTCTGGCTATCAAACAGACAAACCTAACCAAGTTGGAATAAATAGGTCTTCAAGGATTTCTATGTGACTGTAACTCCCAGAGGACATCAGTCCCACCTAGCTGGGCTTCTGAGCTCCTATTAAACTGCGGTATCAATCAGAGGAGCTCTCCGCTATTCTGCTATTAATAAAATATGGATCACACCACCAGTGGATGGCTGGGCCTGGGGAGCTACCCTACTTTCATTAAAGGACTGTTTGGTTCTCTGCTGACGACAGAATGCAGCCCGTGAGGTATTTTTAGAGCTCAAGCCACGTCCCATCTCTGTGCTGGGAAAAATAAGACATGCACCAACCAGCCAGAAAGCGTGGCATCTACTAGTTTCCTTTTTTATTTGACATTAATGAATCAATATTCAGGCGCTGAGGAATTCTTTATTTAGAAGCTTCGAGGATCAAGCTCCAGAAACCCATTAACGGTACAAAGGTTTTAAGGGAAAATAAATTCTGAGTGCCAATTAGAGACAAACCCTGGAGTTTCCATTAGATTAGATCCAATGACGTTTCAGATGACCAATTTTTTAAAATAAAGCCAAGACCAGCGTGGAGGGATAACCCAAATGGAAGCCCCTTCCAGATCTGATCCAGTTCTGGGGCAGCGCCTTTCTGCAGAGACTGCAGACTTGGAAATAAGCAGTTAACTGACAGATTACGGACCATCTAAAATAGACTGTCCCCTGAATCAGTTGAAAAAATGACCCCCTTTCAGATGTCCTATCTAGAGTACTGGCACAGCAGCCCTGCAGTGTAAAGGACACATCACAATGTTTACTAGGTCAGTGCCGCATGAATCTGATAACCTTCAGTCTCTTTTTATTACCTTCATACCTCTCTAATGGTACGTCACTTAGGTAGTTCAGGATAATAGGGGGGTAAACAATCATTTCTATTTCGCAAGGATATAAAAATGAAAAACAGGAAATCAGATATGTTTTATAAAAGGTCAAAAACAGGCCACACAGCTAAAAGAAGTATTGTAGCCTGAGCAATGGGGCAACTATAGGTACAGACAGTTTTTCCATTAATCGTTTCGTGATACCAGGGCCTAAATTTCAGTTGAGAAAGTTAATTAATGATTATTGATTTTACCTCTTTAAATCAGCGACGTCACAGTTTTAGTTTAGGTCTACGTTTAACTTAACTTAGCCACCTGATCATGATCATGGTTGCACGAAGTCATACAATTCCTTTCATAATCTAAAACATCAGTAGCCCAACAATGTAGTCAACTCAAACTATCAGTCAAAGAAACTAACTGTTCATTTAGTAGGAAACGGGTTGGGAACCTTGATATCCAGTGTGAAAGTTAGTCAGTGCACAAAGCAACCATTCACCTCAACCTCACTTCTGCCTTTCCCTGGGCGAGAGGACACTTGTTATTCACACGGCCACAAGAGGCAAGTGTTAAAATAAATGACCAGTGTTGTGTAACCATAACCAGAGCACCCAGTTCTAAAGGAGCACACCTGTCTTGCATCTGGCACATTAAACCGATCAACGCAGTGATGTCGACAGAAAGACTTTAGCTTAAAAGTGGTTAAAGTCATGATCGTACAATTACTTTTACTGCTTCTACAAGGACAGACTTCGTCAGGGAGAGCCACTGTGGCAAATCTGTGTAGTGCATGTAAGCAGGAGTAACACTGACCATCAGTCTCTCTCAGCCTTGTTCTATCACAGCAACAGCCAGCGTTTGATAGAGGTGGAAGAGGACAGTGATCGCATCTATTCCTCAACACATCAGTCTTTCCTTTCTCTCTCTCTCTCTCTCTCCCGCTCTCTCTCCCTCTGCATTATCCATCCTCACAATTTCTCCTCTCTTTTTTTTCCTCTTTGCGCTTTTCATCCCATCCACACAGCCAGGGAGAGTCTATCTGATGACCCAGGCTATTAGTTTTTTCCTCTGTAGCCAAGCTAAGAGTCAGCCAGCCGAACCTGAACACGCGTGTGTGCCTGTGTTTTTGTGTGCGAGCATGTGTGTAATCAGTTCAGGCCTGGCTGCGCTAACATGGCTTGGTGAGTTTGTTAGCATATTATTAGCTCGGGGGCTTGTTGAAGCACTTCTCACATTATCTCCTCTAATCGCTCCCTAACCAGCCAGACAAATACAACCTTTCGTCACCCCCTACTGACAAACAACCAATAACAAAAGCCCCTCCCTTTGCATATGAACTTGATTGGCTAAAATCAGTGTCAGTCACGGAGGTGGTCGACCACACCTCCTTTTCATCTCTTCTTGCTCCTCTTCATCTCTGCGGTTTGAATTAATATGATTTTCTATCTGATTCCCATCTTCCTGAGCCCCTGCAGATATTTTATCCCGGCTCGCTCCGCTCCGCCATCACCGGATCTCTTTCCTGTTTGACAAAGAGAGAAGGAGGGCACCCAATCAGACATACAATACAGGCCCAAATGAATTCAAATCGCTTTCATGCAAATTTGAGCTGATTTACATTGTTGAATCGCTGAGTGAAGAGAGCGGTTGAATTCAGGTATGACTAATTCGGTCAGTGTGCAGGAGCGAAAGGAAAAATAAGAGGCAGTGACAGAAAGAGACGAGGAGGAGGGAGGTAGGGAAGGCGAGGACAGCCAATCCAAAGCCCTGATGGTGATTGGGGTTGTTTCCTGTGGATGGGGCGAGGTGGTGGGACGGGGTCGGGGAAGGGGTTGTGGTTGTCATGACACTGTGATCGTTTTTCGGCTGTTGTTTCTACAGCAACTGAGAACGATGTTGTCCGCCTGTGAACTGTTCTCTGTATCAATCTCTGTTTTGGTTTTTTTATAACAACGTGTCCAACCCTTTTGTCTTGTTTTTGTTCTTTCTTGTCTTCCCCCTCCTCCTCCTCCTCCTCCTCCTGCCCTTCTTCCCTTCCCCTCCTCCCTTCCACTGTCCCTCCATCCCTCCCTCTTCTCCCCTCCCTCCCTACAGGATGTGCGTTTGTTACGTTTTCCACCAGAGCTATGGCACAGAATGCAATCAAAGCCATGCACCAGTCTCAGACTATGGAGGTACTGTACTCTTGCCCTTTCTTCAACTCTCTTTCTCTCTCTGCCTCTTTAATTCCTTTTATTCATGCACTTCTCTCTGTAAATGTGCCACCAATTTAATATGTTGGCCTCATGTTTCAATATCTGTAAGCACCCATCTGTAAAAGTCACAAATTACTATTATACTTTCTAGGTTGGGTCTAGTAACATCAAACACTGTCATCATAATATTAAGCCTCGAGCAGCACTGTGTTATGGAGACAGATTAAATAATTGCCTTGTTTTTGCTTGTTAAGACCAATTTAACAAGATTCTTCAATACAGAAAGATAATAAAATCACTTTAAGAATTAGATAAAGAGAAACTCCAAATGCACAAAAAGCCCTCAGGAAGATCACTAGTGAAGGGATAGCATGGCAAGGGCAGACACGTAGGAAGCGCTGGATGTATGAATGAGCCATACGTTGGAGCAGTAGAAGGATAATAATGGAGATATAAAATAAATGTAAATACTGTGCATAACGTAAAATATAATGTATAGATTATAGCTTGCACCAGTTGAGGTTTAAGTTTGGTTATACTCTCATATATTTTACTTTCTCTCGCTGTGTGTCATGTGTTGCATGAAGGTTTGGTGTTAAAAATGCCAGCGTAGATATATTTCAGAGCTTAGTTTTAAAGTCTATGCAGAACTCAAGATAGTGTGATCTCAATAAAGCCATTGTGGCACTTTACATGAAACAAGCCGGTGCTTAAAAGGAAAAAACCGTGAGCAGAAGCTGCCAGTGTCACAGATTTAGTCTCTTTTCCTCTTCTTCTACTTCTCTGCTGACTAGTGATGAAATCACTGCTGTCACATCTTATTCCTGTGTGTTGCCAGATTTTTAAAGTAGCACAAACTTTGGCAAAGTCTGAAAAAACTGTGACAGAAAAGCAGCACCTTTGACACAACAGCCAGTGCCGGGCAGGTGGAGTTAAAAGACTTGATCAGCTGCACAGCAACTCCAGCAGGGCTGTAATGGGGACCCAGTCAGTTCCTTTGTGTTCCTCCCATTTTGGGGCACCCTCGTCAGCGTTGTCAGGCTAGTGAGAGGGCAGGATGACAGGGCTGTGATTGGGAGAGAATTACATGTTATACGACGACTGTGAGTGTGTGTGCGCATGCGTGAGTTTGAGAGAGAGACAAAAAGGTAATAACAGGCTGTGTTAAAGGAAAAAGACGAGTGTTGTTCACCCCCGTAGCCCCCTCATTAGAGCTGAACATGATAATCATGGCTGCTATTGATGTGCTGTGACCCTGACATGGGGAAAACACATGCTCCTCCCTCCGTCTGCCTGTGTGTGTGTGTGTGTGTGTGTGAGACTGGATTTTTTCTGTTTATGTTGTCACACTGTGAATATCAGTGAAGTGTCTGTGTTGATTTATGTGGCTGAGCAGCAGCAGCAGTGTGTCTGTCTTTCTGAGTAGACGGAGTGACACTCTCCTCCGACAGCGTTAGTATTAAGCTAGAATTATCCTCGCCCTGAGCAGTCGTCTGCCACAATGGGCCTGGTAAACACTGCCAGTGTCCTTTGCTTTTATCAGACACAAAAAAAAGCCTTAAACCATAACACAACGATATTGCAGTGGACAATGGTAAAATACCTTCATTTCCATTTGAAAACAAGCTGTCTAGCCCCAGGCGGACCTAAATTGCCGCATCCGTTTGTTAATGTTTCTCAGTTTTGCAATTTAAAAGTAATTACTTCGGGTCCGAATGAGGGAATGAGGTCTGGTAAATAGAGTTTGGTTATTGTCTTGGCTCTATTGCACCCCACTGTCTTAGATAGAGCAAAATTATGTGTGTGTGTGTTTGTGTTTTCGTGTTTGTGTGTGTGTGTGTGTTTGTGTGTGTGTGTGTGTGTGTGTTCCCCGACACGTACTCACCGCATGTCACAAGAAAAAGGGGAGGCAAGCCGGGCGCTCCATTCGTTGATGGCCCTGTCACTGTCATATCCATTCTCATTACGCTATGACATTCAGGTACACACTGGCCCACTCGTACACGAACACACACATCTCACACAATCACACACACTCTGCTGAATGTCAGGCCGTAATGAAAGTGGATACGAGCGAGACAGGTAATTCACTGTCGAACCTCTAAAGACACACAAGGAGAGAAGTGGGCTGGCCTGATTGTGTTGCATTTGTGTTGTATTTGTGTTGATTTGTGCTTTACATTATTCACTCTCTTTATAAAGACTCATTTAGTGCTCAGCTTCCCCTGTGCAGCGTTCCATCAACACTGATTTCTGTTTCCGCCTCTCTGTTGTTTTTTTTTACAGATGACACTAGAGGCCCAATTGCACATTATCCTGCCCTCACTGCATTCGCACACACACACACACACGCACCATAAATGTGGAAGCTTTCAAGCACATTTAGATGAGAGCTTAAGTAGAGCATGAGAGAAAACAGAGCTGTGTCTCTTTAAATAGTGAACAAACACTTATGTTAACTGTAGTGAAAAGATGAGACACACATAAAAGTGAAAAACAGAGTAGATTAGATACATTATTTGTGGATTCATATTGTATAGGACACCATTTAAGGTGCCTCAGTTTACTGTTTTGTCATCTAGTTTAGTTTTTTAATCCAAAACGTTTGAACAAAAACGTTAGAACGTTTTATGATGCACAAAACCGACCATCAGAGTAGATGAGACTTTGATCACCTCAGGTCGCCGTCGTCTGCATCAAAAAGTGGCGCTAAGGAATAAATAAATCTCTGTACCAAGAGGTGGTAGTAGTAGTAGTGGCAGCACTTGGCAGTGTTTGTTTACTCTGTTGACTCTACTCTCACTCACCACAAATGGTTTATAGCTACTTCTAATCCAGAATATGTCTCAAAAGAATTTAATGGCAGTGGGGTCCATTTCTCTTCTAGTGCAGTGATTCACTAAGCTGAATGGCCCTCAACCAAACAATGTGGGACACACTGCAAAAACTAGGCTGATAGAATTCATGTGTATAAGAGCTGACGATCAAAGGTGTAGGACAGTTAGGTTCAGAAGACTTGTCATGCAAACTATAGTTTTTTTTAACTGTTAGTAGTAGAAGATCACATGGTTTGACATTTAAAGGCTATGCGAGCGGTAAATAAATGAGATAGAGAGGGTTCAGAGCACATAAACTCTCTTGAAAGCTATGAGAGATTGATTTTCAAGGTAAACGAACCACAGCTTATAAGTTCAGCTTGCGTGTGTGCAGCTAAGCATTTTGGGAGCCATGGGAAGTGATGTGTAATGCTCTCTTCACGGTTGTCTCAGAGAGTTGGCTTCAGGAAGCGTAGTCGGGTTGATTAACCAAGTGAACTCCCGGTTAAGTCTGTAACTTCTGCCACAGACAAAAGTTGAACTTTATTTGTGTGCGGACAGTGAAGCGAGGTCAAATCAGAGCCTGACACAGGTGCTGAGGTGTGTTTTCACACCATGACACTTGATCCACATGCTGCAATTACATAATTGTGAAGCTGGACACCATAATTATGCCAGGTGCTTATTGCTATGTTTGCAGAATCATCATTTGAGACCATAGGCTGTCACACCATCAGCCTGCACATACCGATCTGTCATTCAAAGGTGCGGTGCGATATCAGGACATCAAACACACAGCAGATGAAAGTTGTTAGTGTGTCTGAATCATTTTATAGTAATATCTATAACTTTTACGTAAAAAACAATTTAAAACAAAATCTCAAATAGGAAGGTTTTCCCTGTACAAACATCTCCTGGTGAGAAAGGTTCTTGTGAGACTTGAAAGGCTTCATTTTCTGATATGAATGTTGAGCAACATGGGAGACTGATAATGTGCAGCTAAAAATCTATCTCCTGAAATACTACCAAAAATAAATTGATGCTACACCACCAACACTGACTTAATAACATTATTGCTAAGATATATGAAACTAGAGACCATTTAAGACAAAACAGTAACAACTTTTTTATGACTATACGTTGGTATTCTTCCACTGGATCCCGCCGCCGGCGCCGCCTGTTAAGAATAAATTCAGTGTATTTTTAAGTTTTAACAATCTACAGGGGGCTCATGAAATATTTTGGTGTCCATTTAGAGGCAAAGCCATCACGTCGCCCCCTGCTGTTTCAGTTCCAAAGTGGCCAATTCAAAGCAAATCAGATGGTTTACAGATTTAGTGTAACACAACGTGAGGTGTAATTGCACCCAGCAGCAGGGTTTCCACAGACACCCATCAGCAACAAATACCTATGAACATTAACTGGCTCATCAATTCATTCCCTTCTTGCTTTGATGAAGGGACTCTGTGGCTGGAGTTAATTTGAGAAAGTCTCAACATACTATTTACTTTATGCAAAAAGTGTAATTATCTCAGATGTGAGCTACTCTGAAACTGTGATAGATTGGGGTGTGAAGGTTTTTTTTAAGCGTAGGAGATTTGTCTCAAATTGTTTGTCTCGTGCTCAAGATTTCCGTCCTGGCTCATCCGGCAACATCTGTGTTTACTGGTTTTTAAGAGAGAGCGCTGTTTAAACACTGTTTAAGAAGCTGCGCTATCAGAAATACAAAGAACGAGTAGAGAAGTCATTCACATTCACAGGCAAACTTGTTGTCATAAAGACGTTTAGACCATTTAGACTATTAACATTATTTTATGAGCAACAGCACTCTGATTTCAGTCTGTAGACATTGCAAGCGGTTTCCTTCACCAAAGCAGGGCATCAAATTACTCCTCGCAACATTTAACAACTATTTCTGACAATCGCACTTTTGATGAACAATCGCAGTCATAGCAGTAAAATATTCGCTGCTGTTCACAGTAAAAGCCCCTCTTTTTTTTGCAGGTTTTTACAATTTAAATGCAAAGCAGCAGCAGCAGCAGGAAATCTTTCTGTGATTCGTGTAATCGTATAATTTATGTGAAATCCTAAAAATCATCTAACCTGGACATGATGCTACATCTCACACATGGCTAATTAATTGGCTTTACTCACACAATAATCTCTGATGGATCATTAAAACTCTCCCCAGTAAAATCAGTGCTTATTTGTATCTCTGGGCAAAACCAACAGATGGCATAAGCTGCCACTTTGCCTGCATGTGTTCTCATCATTTAAAGGGTAAAAGTGACCAATGGGCCAATCGCCTGAAAAGCTCAGCGTGTTGCTTTTAAGTGCAGCCCAGTTTTCAGGGAGTGTGGCTCCACCAGGCATAGAGGCCCCAAGCCATAAGCCCCTCTCCCAGGGCAAGACTCTTATATTCCAGGCTGCGTTTCCCCTGCTTGCTGGGTGTCAGCTGGAGTAATGAGATATTTAGCAGAGAAGGATATGGAGCTCCTGTCTCAAGGGGAATCGACTGCAGCGGCGAGGCCCCAGACTGGCACTTCCCCACCAAATGCAATTCTCCCATCGTCTCCTCTCCTTTATCTGTCTGCAGTCAGATTAAAGAGGGAAAATGACTGGTGGAGAGACGAGTAAATATGGCCGAGACATCGTCAGACAGGAAACATGCTCATTCAGCTGATAAAGTCGAGCCTTAGCCTACAGTGAGGAGGGGTTGTCACACACGCATACAGACACACTGTAAAAAAACTGATGTTACTAATCTTTCATGGCCAACCAGATATCATTAAACATTACAAACAATGTCAGTTCTTTTGCTGTAAATTTGTCATTGGTTAGTTGTAACAGCATATCTCTGTTGCGTGTATCATACAGTTCGTGTGTTACACAACCAATAGACTTCTATTCTAATTAGTGTAGCTACAGTATCTATACTGTACTATACTATACTATACTATATAGAGCTGGGGTTACGAAACTTAACCAAAGCGTTCTGTTGGTCTATGTAATCATTATAAACAAGGGGCAGGTGAACATGAACCGTGACACGCCTGGTACAGACTAGTATAGACGTGACTAGCTGACAGGAAATGTAAAAGAATTTAAATAGTTTCTGTTGTTTAAGTTGTAAAAATAAGGATTAATTGCGGTCATGCCCGCATGAAACACGGAAACGGCAGAAAATAAACGCACGTAAAAGTAGACGAAAGAAGTTTTTTTTTTTCTGTTTTAATCCAAATCAAGTGAGTAACTACAATCACTCACACACTCTTGACATATATCTCAGCTCTGACTGTCTGCCACACTATCTGCAAAGTAGCCAAATCCCTTCTCTCCCCTGCCGAGTGCGGATCGTGCCTCAAACTAAATGTTTCAATCAAAAGGTTTTTTATTCTCCTGTGGCAGATTGCCTTTGTTTCGAACGGATTTGCCCCTAGTTAGGCTTTGATTGCAGTGTGTGAGTAATAGTGTGGTGTGATAGATTATGACTTAGCGTTTCAGCTTCACTGTTTCAGCAGTCGCTGCAACTTTAATCAGTAGCGTTGTGTTGTTGTTGTTGTTGTTGTTGGGGTTTTTTTCCTCTCCTTTGTGCAATAGTCAGGATGTGTGCTGGATGTCTGATATGTGACTCACCTCGAGTCTGACTGTGTCAGTCAGTTCATTCATCACACACACACACACACACACACACACACACACACACAGATGCTCTGAGGAATAGAATTTCGGTCAGTTAGATACACTTCTTCTGATTGTCCCAATCTCTAAATCTTCCTCTTGCCCTCTCAACCTCTCTTTCTGGCCTCTCTTGCTGCCTCCTTTCTCCCTGTTTCTTTGTCTATCTTACACGCACTATTACAAACACACACACACACACACGCATCAAGTCTCTCTTCATATGAGATGATGAAATAGTTGGAGAACTCAGGAAATCTGTTTCTGGTGAAACCGTTCTGGACTCAGAGATAACTGAGCCCTTGTGGGGGAAAGAAGAAAGCCCCAGTGGCTTTAGCGTCAGGTTTCCTGTGTGTCCTGTGTCACCGAGTGTGTGTTAGTGTGTGAGAAAGAATTTAACGAGGAGGTTTTAATTGAGGATAGATTTTTTTTGTTCAGATGTGTGTTGATTGGTCTTTGTGGATGCACCTTTGTTAGTCTTTCTGGGTATATTTTTAACTTTCCCATTTCCTGTGTCCCTTTCTGTTTTCTTCCCTTTCGCTGCTCTCTTCTTCTTCTTCATGCATTCTCTCTCCTGTCGTCTCCTCTCCGTTCCTCTCTCCTTATTCACCTGTTCTGCTCCTTTCTTTTTCCTCCTGTCTCATTTTCTCCTCCCTCTTTTATTCCAACCTCTCCTTTTATTTTTTCCCCTTCTCTCCCATCTTTATTATTCTCTTTTCTGCTTTCTTGTCATCCCTTTTCCCCTACATTTTCCTCTTCCCTTTCCTCTCTCCTCTTTTATTTTATCCTTTTGCTTCTCCTCTCCATTTTTCTTTCTCATTCTTGCTTGTTTCTCTTTTCTTCTCCTCTTCCTTTTGTTCTCTTCTCTCATTTCTTTATCTCTCTTCTCCATCTTATGGCTTCTTTATCATGTTTTTTTTCTCTCCTTTCTTTTTCCTCTTCTGTTCCCTTCCCTCTCTTTTCCTGTTACCTTCACTCTAATTAATTTCCTAATTCTTTCCTGTCATCCGCACTTTTTTCTCCTCTTCTCTTTTCATCTTTGCTTCTCTTCGTCCTTTTCATTGTCTCACATCTTTATGTCTTTTGTTTCCTCCTGCTTCTCGCCCCTTAAATCTCTTCCCCTTTTACCCCCACTCTCCCTACGGCTTTTGCCTCTCACTGCTTCTCCTCCTTTCTCCTCCCCTCCTCTTGCTCCCACACAGGGCTGCTCGTCTCCCATTGTGGTGAAGTTCGCCGACACGCAGAAGGACAAGGAGCAGCGACGTCTGCAGCAGCAGTTGGCGCAGCAGATGCAGCAGCTCAACAGTGCGACCACCTGGGGGAGCCTGACGGGCCTGGGTGGCCTCACCCCACAGTATCTGGCTGTAAGGAGAGCTGTCGCATCGCCCACCTCCACTTCTTATTGCAGCTTTGATTTGTTTGACTGAGAAGTTAACAAGTTTTTTTATGTTATACAATGGTTCATTCCCTTCCACCTCTACAATACTTCTCTTTTTTCAAATCATTGCTCAGAAAGTTTTGTCAGTAACCCCTTAAATCATTACTCTTCAGATTCAAAATTTACAGCCCAGACTCGCCTTAAAACACAAATCTGAAAACTGAAAAAATTCGATTCTCAATTTGCTTGATTGTACACGCAATTTGCACCTGTCTTTTCAACGAGGGAAAACAGAGCTCACAAAAACATCTCTCCTTTACTTAATATTGATTTATTTTTGTGAAAAAGAAATTGAGATAAAAAGTGTTTGGTGAATTGGGCTCCCAGATTTTTCTGCTCTTTCAATCCTCTTTCTCAGTCTTTAAAGAAAAGATTAAGCTCTATTCTGGAGGATAAAAAGTCACACACACAATAGAAACAAGATGTTAATTTGCTGTTAATTCAAGTCTTTGAAGGATGAGTTTTTGACAGCATCAGTATTCCACTTTTGTTTTGGAATCTAATTAGTCAGCTAGATTAGAGCTTTCATGCTCAACTTGTCTGGGAGAATCATGGTGGAATACAAACAGTGTTTGCTTAGAGGAGAGATCAAACTATATTAGCAGCTCATTTACTCATCGAGCACTGATGCAAAAACCACATTGCTAAACCGTTCATTACAAGTTTAGCATTATATAGACATGTATTAGTCTTTCTGTATCCACCCAGCTCACTTTGTTTCTCCTTTTTCTTTTTTTTTTCTCTGCCTGCTCTCTCCTTTTCTCTCTTGCCATCAGTTACTTCAGCAGGCAGCCTCCTCCGGTAACCTAGGAACCTTCAGTGGGATCCAGCAGATGGCCGGTGAGTCAAAAATCAGTTGATAAACTCCCCTGAAAGCACCGATCCACCGCAGCAATGGACTCTTTGTTGCGCCTCTCTGTTATTTTTTTTTTTTCACAGACTTCTAAAAGAGGACCAAAGAGCATAACAGATGAACTCGCGTGGTGGAGTAAAGAGAGATCTTTGCCCTGAAGATTTATTAACTGTTGCTAAGATTTGTCTTGATCTTTTAATGAGGCCAGGCAAGAGTTGTGCCCTGGGCGTGTAACAGTAGCACCGAGGCTTTGTCAGGGATGGATGAATCACAGAAAGGAGGGAAGAAAAAGAGAAAAATGGTTAAAAGTGGGCTCTTTTTGTGGGTTGCTTGCGCTGCGGGCTGGCGCCATCTACTGCTCTCTTACTGTGGAGGGTCTGTGATCTGTCATCTGCACTTCCAGATCAATTTCCTTGATATCTGCAGGTTTTAAGGGAAATTTGGCTTCTACAGCCGTTTTAGTGCTAACAAGACTTAAGATTACAGCCAAGTGAAAGAGGAAAATCAAGAACAGAAGCTAATAAAATTGACCTATTTTGCAGTGAATGTAGTGTTCAAACTCTAAATGAATCGAATAGAAAAAGGACGCAAGGAAACAAGAAGTAAAGTGGCAAGGGACAGTCCAATTCTCTTAAGTGAAGCTGATGCAATAAAAAATGCATATTGTATTAACCCAGTTCTGTATTAATCTGAGCCTTGAGCGTGCCAAGAAGCCTCCTATTAAACGTTGGACAAGATAAAATCTCTGTCTTTTAGAAATAGAATTTTTTAGGCTTTAAATGTGGGTTATTTAAGACTTTCAGGGACCCATGGATAGTATTATCTCATCATCCCTAACTTCTATGCTCTTTCCATTAAACTATTCTCTTTCTTCCGCTCTCTTCTCTTTGCTATTTATTATAAGCTGCTTTTTGCAGATACTCTTGCACCTCCCACCTTCTTCAATCACAGTTTCTTCATCTCACCTTTACGCCTCCCTCCAGCCTTCACACTCTCTCTGTTCATACCCTCCTGTGCTCTTCCTCTTCTACACCTCTCTGGGTTTATTAGTTAGGTGTCATGTTTAGTCAGTCAACACAGAAAAACAAGATCGAAGAATTACCAGAAAATGACAAAGGATCAGACTTTATAAGTGTCTTCCACTTTTCTGTTATGTTCCTTTGGGTAACAAAGCCTTGCAATTTCCATGTGGCTGCTTTAAACTTTTGCCCACTTTACTGTTGAGCACGAGCACACATTTTCCTCACAAATACACCCACTGAAGCAGATAAATAGGAACTGAGGGTGAGTAACGGTGTCTGAATCTGGAGATCTGTTGGTCCTCCATCTGTGAAAGAGAGAGAGAGAGAGAGAGCATTAGTGATTGGCAGGAGATGTGAGACAGCTGAATGACATCTGGTCCCAGTCTTTAACATGAGGAGCTGCAGAGCTGAGAGGCTTCAATTACACCAATGAGCATTCAATTAGACACAGCCAACGCCAGCCTGGTGCAGCCCAGCTCTGCCATACAGGCTGCATGGGGTGCACACACACATAGACGTGGATCCTAGCACACATATGTACTCACAGTCGCTCGCACACTCACGTACCATCTGCACAGCACAGATACTCCGGCTCTGATATGGGAAGTAGATTGTATTTGTCTCAAACTGTCTCCCTCTTTTGCCTTCTCTCTCTGTGTAGCTTCATCTCTACTTTATTCCCCTCTAACACAGTTATTTTTATCCCCTGCTTGTTCTTTTTCGCCTTATAACTGTCTTGAAAATGTATGTTCAATGAGGGAGATAGCCTTTGACAAATGCACGTAAGAATTGATGTAGAGCAGCTTTTGAGAAGGGGGGTCGCATGGAGCGAGAGAGAGATGTCTTTGTCATCAGCTGAGGCAAAAAAAGAAAGGAACTGGAAAATGGACGAGAGAAAGGCCAAGAAGACAGGGAGGCCATGGGAAAGGCATAAGATGAAAAACTGGAAAACAGAAGAGAAAGAAAAGTAATACATTAGGAGCGTAAAAGAAGGAAAAGAAAAATAAATTAATGGATAAAGGAGAAGGGAAGAGAAGGATGAATTGGGCATCGGAAGAACTGGGGAGCAAAAAAAGAAGAAAGAGTGAAAGGGAAATGGGAAAAAAAAGAGGGCAAAGCTAGGACAAGATATGGAAAATTGGAATAGAGGACAAGAGAGAGGGAAATGGGTAGAAGGAAATAGGTGATGGGATGGGGGATGGGAAAAGAAAGACAGTGAAGGAAAAAAGACACTGATAAAAATTAAAGAAAAGAAAGGAAAATGGTTTGGAGAAAAGGGAACAGAAGGAGAGAAAGAACTGAAAGATAGAGCAAGTAAGGAAATGAAATGAAATTGAATAGGAAAAGAAAAGGTGGATAAGAAAGAAACTGAGTAGAAGCAGGAAGGGGGAAGAAATTTTAATTTTTTTTTCCAAACGAATGGAAAAGGGGGAAAGGAAAGACTAAAGTAAAGGCAGAAAAAGTATAAGAAAGGAAGAGGTAAAATGATCAAGATGTGGATGGCTAGGAACAAAAGCAGCAGAAGAAAGCAGACTGGAAGAGGGGAAACTAATAAAATAATAAACGAGATAGAGGGGGATGAATAATAAGCAGAATTTAAAAAAATTCCTTATGTTAGAATAAATCGGTCAAGGAGAGCTCTCATAAACAGCCTTCATCTCCCCGTGCAACCCACTCTGTAGTGTCTGGAACTAGTCTGCATGAGACGGCAGCCCTGAAGCTGCCTCATACGGTGCGGAAAACAAAAAGAAACAATTAAAAACACTATCTGAGTGTGAGACTTGAGTGTTGCCTTCACAGTATTTGATAGATAGACGGTGACAGCTGTTTTATTCTCATCTTGTGTAGAAATAAAAATCCATTCTGGCTTTTTGATGTATCACAGAAAATTGGAGAAAATCGTTTTGAAAACGAGATTGGTTTTGGCTACTGTGCTTCTCGTAAGTAAGCGCAGACGAGTTTAAGAAGAAGTCGCACTCGTGCTCACACAAATGCACACGCTCATTACTGCGAGTTTAGCTTTTCCCCTCGCGCGCACTTGCTGCTGCAGCACCTCGTCACGACGACAACAAAACAGAGCGTTTAGAAACTGGCACTTGCAGCTTTTTTTTTTTTTTTTTTTTCTTCTTCTGTTTCTTTTCTTTTATATTTCATTTACCAATCAGAACTGTGAATCCCAGTGATGAATCCAGCCATCTGTTGTCAATGGCTGTGTTCACTTTGGTTGTCGTGGGTGAAGCGTATCTGTGTTGTTGTTTTTTAGGATGTATCAACGTAAAATCATTCACCACAGTGTCAACAAGATGGATCTTCATGGTGTCTTGTTTGTGTGTCTACTTCTATACGTGTGTGTTTCTGTGTGTGTGTGTGTGTGTGTGTGTGCGCGCGCGTGTGTGTAATCTCATGGTATTGTATATACACTCAGATTGTATATACGACACATACACCTCACATTGACAGTGTTCACCCTTTTAACCTTAACTCTAACAAGCTCATGGGTCAGGGGAAGTTTCTGTGCTTAGACCGATGCCTCATAATGGACGCACACTTGCACAATCACACACATTTTTCATTGTGTAAGGTGAAATCTTGAGTTGTACTCACAGGAGGTGTTTTATACCCTTTGCTTCACCATCAGTTAGGTGTTGGCATGTAGTCATTAATTATACTTAAGCACAGGTCTGTATGCTAATAGAGCAGATTAGCAGTGAGAGCCAGCAGGTGTCCTGAACTACCGTATAGATGCTTATGTAGTTCTAATATTTAATTTAAAGTGGAAAATCTTAGTTTCTGCTGTCATTAGTAATGTCTGATCAATCCAGATGATCCATAGCTAGACTAAAAAGCTCAATTTCCTCTGTCAAACTGAAATCTCTTATAAGAGCATGCTCTAATTACAACCCAATATCATAGATATCTAAGTGTTAGTTCACCAGTTAGACTTTTATTCTCCACGCACAACTTAGTGAGCGAGCTCAGAAGGAGTTCTAGTGGAATCTCATGTGATATAATTAGCAAAAAAGCCAACGTAACTAGTCCAGGAAGTTAAATTTCCTCCTGTTTTTTCTTTCATTCTCCACTGAGCTTTTACTGTAGTGCTGATGTAAGTTCAAATAAATCAGTGAGATGATTCCTGCCTCAGAGAAGTACACCAAACCTAAACACCGCAACAGCTGCTTTTACCGATTCAAACACTTTGGGGACTTATTAATGAAATCAGCTGCTGTAGTGTTTGGCTTCACACACTGCAGATTTTTCCACAGTGGCAAGATTTTCTAAAGCTGTCTAAAGAGCAGGAGACACAATAAGATTCTAACACTATTTCCAGATATAGAAGTTGAGTCTATCCATACGTTATTCTTCATCACCTTCGGACACCAAGCAGCTAACTCGTGTTCAGTGCTATTGTCTGGTACACTGTCCCGGTCCAGCCAGACGACCCAGCCACGTTTCAGCCTCGCTCCCCAGGTTTGACACCACCCTCTCTGGCTCCTCTCTCCAGGTATGAGTGCTCTGCAGTTGCAGAACCTGGCCACTTTAGCGGCAGCAGCGGCGGCGGCCCAAAACTCAGCCAGCCCCTCCACCGCAAACCCCCTGTCCTCCAACGCCGCCTCCTTGGGAGCGTTGGCCAGCCCAGGTAACACCGCAGCCACTCAGGTTGGGGGGGGATCCGACGCCGGGCGGGGGTGGGGTGGGTGCAACGCCTGCCTACGTCCTCTGCTCTCCACCGTTACCATTACTAGTGTTGTCGCCCCATGATCCCGGCACATCACCATCACCACCATAGACACCATCAGCCAGTCCTCACTGCCGAAACGTGACCATCTTCATTGTTCACTGAACTTCGTCAGTGTTGTTGACCTCCTTTTCTGGCACATTCCCATGGTGTGTTTCTCCACCGTCTCCGCTTTTCGCATCTTCATTATAACAGAGAAACCATGCTGTGTTGTTGATTCGCCGCCTACCTGCGTCGTCCTGTCTTTGAACACGTCACTTTCTCATCATGTGGCCCAGTAACCATGCCATCCTGTGAAACATGCACTTTTTATGTGTGCGCGTGTGCATGTTGTGTGTTCTGTGCCTAAATGTCTTGGTCAGGTTCAGATCTGTGTTTTATTTTTGGTGGGGGGGGGGGGGTTTTTTGTTTGTTTGTGCCTCACCTCACCAGCTCCCAGAGACCCATGTAGAAACTTTAGCGCTGTAGATTTGTTGTTTCCCAACGGATGGGTTCGTTTGCACCTCTGTGTGTGTGTTGGTGTTTTGTCTCTGCTCATCGCTGGGGGTTTAAAAAGTACAAGGTTGATGTCTGATCTCAGCTGAGGTTAAATATCACCACCTTCCTCTCCCTCCTTTTTTTTTCTCCCCATGCTGCCTCATCCTCTCCCCCTCCTCTTTTCCTCTCCTTGTGTTCCTTCTCGTTGCCCTCGTCTTTTTGCTGCTGCCCTCCTTTTGACAAGCTCCCTGTTTCTGCTCCATCATTCTCCCCTTTCATGTCGGCTCGGCCTCGCTCCAGCAGCCGTGGTTTTGCTGTCTCTTTTGGAGTGCACTCCCAACAGAGCATGAATATGAAAAGTACCCCCCCACACACACACCTCACTACCTTCTCCTCTTCTTCCTTCTTCACGTTACTGCTTACGCCGCTTCCATCCTACTTCCTGCCTCCACCAAGCAAGTTGTTCTTGTCTCGTCTCTCTTCCTTTCCTTACTTCTCTCCATACTTTTCACCTTCTCCTCTTTTATTCCAGTCTTTCTCTCTCTCCCTCCTTTTCTGTCTTTCTGACTCTTAATGTCAGTCCAACCTTGAATAGTACGCACTCAGGTTGAGCTACTCTGTGTGAATGAGTGGCGCTATACTGCATGTGTCAATGCAACTGAAAACGTCACACCAGTTTGATAAATATAGACAGTTCTGCATGGAGACAGGCCAGCGTTTCTGTTTAACACCATGTTGCCAACATAATGCTCCTTTGTCACACACTTCTCAATATATTCAGCTGCAGCCCTGCTTTGTTGGCATCGCTTTGATGAAATCAAGGGTAAATGAATAGATTGATTTTTTTTGTCTTAAACAGAACTAGCTTGCAAGCTTTGTGCACCATACTTCTTCTTCCATCTCACCTACCACTCACTAACATAGTAATTCATGTATGGTACAGATTTTACACCAGTGTGTGTTCAGGTGTATGTGTGTGAGTTTGTGTCTTCTGCGTGTTGAAACGTGTTCTGATATGTTTCAGTGTGTGTGTGTGTTTGTTGTAGTGCCAGTGGCTATATGAAACAGATTTCAAATCAACTGTGCCAAAAGAAAAAAACATTTTAATATACTGAATCTACAGATACATTTATAAACATTTACAAAAGGTTACTCGTCTTTCTGTGCATATGTCTGCTTTTCTGAATCGTCCTTGTGTTTTTTAATGCCATTACAGCATCACCTTGAATGCAGGAATCTCTCAATTTAGCTGTTGTGAATATCTCCTGATCAAAACAAGCCATACAGATCTTTTCGTTTATACTGTCGCAATTAGATTAATTAAAGGTGCTACTTGTGAAATTACCATTAAAACAATAAAGACACCTTCTTATGGATTCATAAAATATCTGACACCGCTGTGGAGAAAATTGGTCACCTCAACATCACATTTTCCTTCAGATTTTATTCTGCTGTCAAAATGCTGTCAAATCACTAAGTGTTGATACATGCAATTTGGAAAGTAATCAAAAGAAACAAATCCAGTGTGTTTTTTTAGGAATAATATGGTCCAAATTTGAAAAAATCTGCACTGGGTGGACTATGTGTGTGTGCGCCTTGCTGTTTGGGCAAGGACTACATAAAAAGCTTTTACCACACAGTGAAGCTGTCTCCACCAGAACAGAATCTCTGATCAACTCTCCACCAGTTCTCACTGTGGTCCTTTAGAGATTTTAACTTATAAACAAACAACATCCTTGGTAGTGAAACTATAGTCAGTCTTCTCCACAGTAGTTGCAGTAGTTTGGAAGTCTTGAATATTTCAAATTTCCAACACTTTACTGATGTGAAATTGCTACTGATAACATCTGCTGTAAAGTGTTTAATATGTATTCAGTAAGAAAGCCTCCTCCTCTACTTTAATAATCCTGTTTAGGTTTGTTAAATGCCTCTAAAACATGTCTGCTTCCCTGTCTTCTGTTCTCCCTCTGTCCTTATCCCACCTTTCTCTTTTCATTCTCCTCATCCTGCTCTCTTCCTGCTTTTCCTTACTCCCTCCCTCCCTCCCCTTTCTTCTCTTCCCCTCCAGCAGCGGGCACCACAGCTAGCTCCAATGCCGGCGCCATGAACTCTCTGACCTCTCTGGGCACCCTGCAGGGCCTGGCAGGCGCAACTGTGGGCCTGAACAACATTAATGCACTAGCAGGTAGCGTCAACAGTGAGTATTCACCCTGCCATCAGCCACTCCACCTTCACCTACACTTCCAACCACCCATACCTACATACCTTACTGCAGCATCATTACAGCAGCCTGTGACTCGATGCAGAGAGACGAAAGTGCTACAGCTACACATTGCAGCAATAATTCGAATTTGATTGATATGGGTTTTTGAAGGCTGCTTCTTTTATTGAAACTGTCAAGTGCTTCTATTAACAGCTAATTCCTCTTTTTTAGTGTATGACAAATATAAGAAATTCAGTCTCAGACTTAAACCCTTCATTTAAATCTAAACAAAATGAATTTGTCAGGGAGGAATGTGCAATTCAAAACATCTAACTTAATGTGATTAAATAAAGTGTGAGTACATCAAAAACCCATACAGTGTCCAATCCTAATTTTTACATTACTTAGTCTACATGGAAATCATTTATCCAGTAAGAAACTGGACTATCATTACCATCACCAATCTATGAAAGATTGAGTAAGAAAAAAAAAGCCCTACACAACAGACACCTAGTTAGTTCCTCTGTCATCTCTCTGTGTCTCAGTTTGACTTGCAATAAATTGCCCTCACTCTCTCAATGACGGCTTCCTCATTCGTTCATCTGGCCACAGACATTCCATCCATCCATCCATCCACTACTCCATCCGCTTCCAGGTTGTGTCCTGGGTTATGCTTGCTGTAAGAGTGCTGGTGTGCCATCCTGGCAGTGTTGGCGTGCTACTGTCACCTCACACAACTGTCTCTGTGTGGCATCATGTTGTCGTTTTTTGCTTTTTTTTACATTGTGTTGTTTGGTTCATGTCTCTGTTGTGTTTTCTGTTATCTCTGCAAGGGGTTTGAATAGTTGAAGGCTTCACAGTTGGTACAGTTAGTTTCTGTCCCAACCAATACATGCCAATACATACAGCATTTAGCAACTTTTGCAATATTTTTGCAATAAAATATTTTTAATATTTTGCCCTTTTATACTAAAGATACTACAGTTTTTAAATTTTCTGTGTTTAAAGTGTTTTTTTCCTTTATAAAATACCAAATGTAATCATTGATATGCTCAAAGTTAACATGATATATGTCCCAAATATTACCAAATGTGGCTACGTTTAAAACCAAATTGTACACATTTTATACCAAAAAAATATAATAGTTGTCCTGTAAACACTACATTTTACCACCTTCATGTGCATAAACGCCTGAGTTTCATAATACAAATACAAATAGAAAAGTTTGACAATTATTCTTATTGTGAAAGTCAGACATCAGCACGCACTAACTAGTCAGACTACTTTACTATCATAGTCAATAGATGTTAATTGATTTGATCGTGAACAGATACACATTTCTGTCCATGTGAACTGTATTGACTTGCGCACCCTGTGTGGTCCACCAGCCTTTGCTGAGCTGTGTGTGCTGTGTGTCCTGCCTTTGACCTCTGGGGAGATGGGCCTGGGATCTTAATCAGCGCTGTTATGACAGCAGAGATCCTGTACTACCGGCCTCTTCCACCACATTATTCTCCTCTGACCTTTACCGCTCCTCAGCTTGAGTAGCTGTATCCGCTGTGTAAATCATATACGTGTCTACTCGAGCACACACAGGTACAGAAACACAGAGCATGTGCGCGCACACATGCTCGTCCTTTCAACAGGATCGGGTCGCTTTCGTTTTGCATCTCAGTTTGTCCCTGCTAACCCTTCTCTTCTCTTCGTGCCCCCTCCTCATCCCTCCGCCTCGCCACCACCAACAGCCCTCATTTAAACACATCTAGACCTTAATTGAATTGCAAAGGTCACCGGTGCAATTATTCCTGAATAAATGAGTGACCTATAATCCAGAGCTCTGCGGTGATAATTTATTTCACTGTGTCTGACGGTGAGGCGATAGGACGCCGAGGCAATGTCAGACCCCCTCAGACAAGTTGCCCTCCACCGTGATATTAAGCCGTTACAAGCAGCTAATGAGTGTTACTGCTGCGTTCCTTCACTTTTTAAATTCGCCTCGCCCCCCTCCCGCCCTCCCCGCTCGCTTCACATGCCTTCACCCCTAAAATGAGACATCACAGGCTGGAAAAGCAGAGATAATCACACCTCGCTGTTGATGTTTGACTTAGTTGTTTGGATTTATGGCATGATACTTCTCCGTAGTTGGAGCCACTAGGAGGATTCTGTGATACGTCTGCATCTGAAATGTTAGATTATAACAGTTGGTCATTTCATACGAGTATCTTTGTAGATTATGTGGAATTTAAATTTATTTTAAACAGATTTGTCTTTTTATTAGAGTGACTTTTAAAATAGGTTTCTGGATTTAGGTGGATCAGGTGTGTTCATATTTTGGCTTATCAGTGGGCAAATGATCAATATTGGTTTAGCCGCGTAGCAAAGCAAGGACACTTTAATAGAAAGGACATTTCAGAGGCAATTCAAAGTGCTTCACAGAAGGCATCAGGACTAAAGAAACACTAAACTAAAGAATAAGCAGTCGCCAATAAAAACAAGAAAACACAATAGACATCTAGAAGTGAAAGAGAAGTGGCAGAATAAACTACACATACACATTTAGTGAAGATTTAACAATAGCTTGATTTTTAAAGTCACTTACTAAGAAGATGTGTAAATATCAAAAAGTGTTGAGGTAGGGCCCTGGAAATTCAGCAAGTTTTACTGGTGAACAGTGTCACTAATGGAGTAAAACGAGCCCAACAGGACTATTTTAATAACCAAGTAGGGGCCATTACAGGAAATGTGTTCTTTTAGCTGGCCCTGAATTACTACCCCTAACCCCTGCTTGTCAATTAAGCGTGTTTTTACACATCATTCCGGTGTATTTCATTTTGTCTTTAGCAGACACGGCTGTTGTCTCAGAGTGATTTAGTGTGCCATTGGTTTTTATGTGTGTGCATGCACCGCTGCGTGCTTCTTATTTTAAGTACACCTGTGTGCAGCTCTGGCTGTCATCAGCTACGCTCATACTGTACTTTATTGTGTTATACTAATATTGTGTGTCCTGCGTTTTAATGTGTTAGCTGTTGTGTTTCGAGTGTGTATAAATGTGTCTTATCTGTGTGACGTGACGTGTGTGACTTACAGTATTTTTTTGTGTGTCTGTGTATGTGTGATGTCTGTTAATAGTGTGTTGATGTGTGTGTTTGTGTGTGTATGTGTGGTTAAAAACACAACCTTCAGTGGGAGCGCTAATGAGTAAGTGCACTCTTCTTTCTTTATTGTTGGGTTTTATGTAAAGTTGCTCAAATGCTCTCAGGTATGGCGGCTCTAAACGGAGGCCTGGGTGGCGCAGGGCTTACCAACGGGACGGCCGGCACCATGGACGCGCTGACGCAGGCTTACTCAGGGATCCAGCAGTACGCCGCCGCAGCGCTGCCCACCCTCTACAGCCAGTCCCTGCTGCAGCAGCAAGGGGCCGCCGGCAGCCAGAAAGAGGGTCAGTAGCCTGGGGCGGTACGCTTGCACATCACAGCTGCTCAGTGGGAGTTAGATTTTTAGAGTGTTCCCTTTATCAAATATATATTCAGTTTTTCCTCCGGGATTTACTCTGTGGGACAGAAAATACAGTAGACAAAAAATTTCAACTTAGCTGTAACCTGCGATTATCAACTCCAGCAGTGTAATATCAATAAATCTTCTTAAAAGTTAAGAACCTCCTATGGATAACCAGTGTAGCAGTAATTATTTGTGCAACAGCAACAACAGTAATGTAATTGTTGTTATGAATGTATGTTCTGAGTTTGTTACTCCACAAGAAAATGTAATTTACTACGCAGCCAAATGTGAACCGTTAAATAATTCTGCAAGTGAATTAAATCAGGTTTCAAAATCATGATAAAATAAGCAGAAGTCTCCGCTCTGAAGTGGTGGGGGCATATTTGTTAAAGCTTCTGAGAGCGGCAGCTTAACGTTTTTAACATGGTTTTGTCCACATTCATCAAAGTCTTCTTAAAAGGCTGCAATAAAGAATACAACTATATAATAGTGATATTAGATCATTTTTCAAAAGCTTACCATACTTATCTTAACAAACCGGGTACATTATACAACATCCTGTTGACAAAAGCTGCCTTCAAGGTCGGACTTGTTAGTGATGTGGAATCTCAGTGGGAGTTTGAATGAGTTTTTTTTTTTTAAATCTCAGGTTCACTTCAGTTTGGTGTCACTCCCATACATCATAAAGCTTTCTCTCTGCCCCGCTCAAAAATCCAGAACACAGTATGGTGAAAAACTGTTTTAATGGGCAAAATCCACAATTCAGTACTCCGTAGTTCATGTTTCAGTTGTTTAGTTACTTTTACTAATCACTGATTTGTCTAGTTTGCCTATACCCTACCTAAGCCATGTGTAAAATCAAATGAAACTTTTATTTTGAAGAAACTTGTTTCTGCACTTGTGGCATCCTATCAAACAAAATTTAATCTAGAGCAGTCAAAGTAAGATAGCATAGAAGTTTAAATTTAGATTCTTTGACTTTTTATATGAGCTGTTTCATATTTGCTGTTGCTGTGACAATCACAGACGCCGTAGGTCTTATCCAGGAGAAGAGCAAAATACAGCAGAGAAATCTATGGTACATGACAAATTCGTTTTGTTTTCTAGAGAATCCTTCTGTTTAGTAAGGAAAGAGACAGATTAAGTAGCTGAGCTGAGATGTTGGGTGGAACATGTTTGCTTTTCCGATTCAATTGTTGAATAAATGCAACAATCCTCCTATAGTTGGAATTAAATCGTGGTGCGCCCAGCTTGACAGCAGTATGGTTCGTGTAAGCAGAAATACAGGAAACTAAATCTAAATTAGCTGTTAATATTAAGTAGTTTAGGAATCTTTCATCCATGTTAATATTTATTCAGACACTGCTAGAAATATTATTATTTTTAAAAACTGTATATTTACTTCTGGTATATTGTTAAAAAGTGTCACCTTCACACAGAACCCTGATGAAATTTACCCAAAAGCTTTAGACAGCAGTGCTGAATGCAAACCAGATGATGAAATGTCTGGTAAAACAAATAGAGCCACATACAGTTTGTTTGTGCACTCATCTCTGCTTCCAACAAAGATAAATTTGTAAAGATGCTTTTGTAATGATGCTTTCTTCCTTTGACAGTCCATCCAGGAGTTCAAACCGCTGCAGACAAAGATGTGACATATATTTGGCTCCCTCACAGCTTCATTCAGCAGTAGAGAGCATATTTAATGACTCTGAGAGATCTGACCTATTAGGAGTATTAGGATGCGTGATAGAAGGAGGGGGATCGAGCTATGACCCCCCCCCCATAAGAGAGCCGACACACGGCTGAATGAAAAGCAAGAGAACAGAAAACTACTTTTGTTGGTAGAGAGCCAAAATGTAATTATTAAATAAACCAAAAGCTTTCATCTTTGTTTAATGTCCAATACAATTGCAGAATGTTGTTTAAAAGCAATAACAAACTCAAGGTCATGCAATATTGTGCTAAGTGTGCTTCAGCTCTGTTCCTATGACGACAGCACAGCAGTGCCTGTCGCCACAATGCAGCGCTCACTCTCCTGCAGTTTTGCCTAAATGAAAAAGCGCTCTGACCTTATCCTCACCCTGCATCTCATCCCGCCAGGTCCCGAAGGTGCCAACCTGTTCATCTACCACCTGCCCCAGGAGTTTGGAGACCAGGACATACTGCAGATGTTCATGCCTTTCGGAAACGTGGTCTCTGCCAAAGTCTTCATCGACAAACAGACAAACCTTAGCAAGTGCTTCGGTACGACAGGCATCGGGGAAACACGTGCAAATGCCTGCAGTTACCTGTCGTTTTCGTTCTGTAGATTTTTCCCAGTTCAGGGTGCATGTGATATTTCTAGACTGATGCGAATCACCGGGAAACAATTACCCAACTGTAAATTGATGACACGAGTCATGTCCTTCAGATTTTGTCAGACTTTGTTAGTCTCTTGAGATATATGATAGAAATATGATTTTCAAGTAACAGCCCCTGGATTGGGACAGGAAGTTTTTTCTTTCCACCTGATATTAATAGCCTTCTTGATTGGACTCCAGTTAGAAAGAAAAATGCCTCAAATGTAGACTAAAACGCATTAAAGCCAAGTGTTTGCCCACGTCAACAACCAAACCCAAACATAATGCAGCTCCATTCGTCATGTGGCAAGTAAGGGAGTCAGAAATAAATCATGCATGGATCTGGGCTACTTGTCAGAAAATGGATTGTGAGAATGGATGTGAGACCAGCAGGATGAGGAAGTTTACTGTCATTTATATTACAGGAGGAAGTGAAGTGGGCACAAAGATGAGACGCTAGAAACAATAAAACCCTGAATGTCTGCATCAAAATCTTCATTTTGGCATTTTGATCAGTAGTGGCCTTTCCCATATTGTTGGTCAAAATATAACATTTTTCTCTTCTTTATGAAGGATTCAGAGTTACCGTCTCAGAATTTCAGTGCTCTTATTTTGTAAACTCGTGTTGCTTCATATTGGAAGTGTCACTACACCCCCTCAATTTGTTTTACTGTTATGTATATCCCATTCAGCTAGCTTTATTCTTTTATTATTTTGTTGATTCAACAACCCAGTTTCCTCCCGGGAGTCATTAAAGTTTAATCTTTTCTTATTGTGTACTGGGTGTATTTTAATGTAGATGTAAATGCGAACAAATCTGATCTCGACACGTGCAGACACGGTGAGGGTGCTTTGTGTAGTATCAGATTATTATTACACTGTAATTTTGAGACAGTATAGTTGCTGTAAATAAACAGGACCCATCATGTAGAGGCTCGGCGGGCTCTCCTGTGTTTCATATTGTGAGTCAGATGTGAAAGAAAATCTGCTGCACTGCTTTATTACAAAACAATGAGAATAGATAAGACTTTTTTTTTTTTGGTTCATAACTTAAGTTGAAACTGAGAGAACTCATGTACATATTGTTAGATACAGTTAACATTTTAATAATAAGCTTTAACTATAAAAAATGTAAGCTAAGGCAAGTATTAGCAGTGTAAGTAATACAGCCTGGTTATATTCACTTGCTATTATTTGTTAGCTAGCTAGGCTAGCTATTATTAGTAACCGTTAAAATGTTCTGCTCCTTCTTCCTGACCCAATCCAATTATAAAAAAATCAAAGTCATTACATGACATCCAAGCTATCCTTCCCTTCCAATAACATCAGCAACTTAATGCAATCGCTCATTTAGCATTTCTTTCAAAGTTATTTCATACACATTTGTGGTTTTATTGAAAGTAATCTAGGTAATCTTAATTTTAGCATGTGAAGAACTTGCTAAAAGCGCAAAAGTGCAGATACTATTAGCGATGTTAAAAATCTCAGATTTTTTAACTTCTTCGATGCACTGCAGAAGTTCCAGTTTCACTTCAACTTTCTATTTTTCCTCATATTAATAAAACTAGAGGCTGACATTAACAGCGTTTCCCTCTCGTTTGCTCGTACTTACAAATAGTAGCTAAAATAGCTAGCATGATTAGGGTGGCCTCCTACGTTAAGTTATACTCCAATTTAATATCAAATGGAAAGAAAATGCTGCAACGTCACCTCTCACCATTTACTTTCCTCCTCATTTTCTAACGAACTACCCTTTTTTCTCCGGTGTCCCTGCAGGCTTCGTCAGCTACGACAATCCCGTGTCGGCACAGGCAGCCATCCAGGCCATGAATGGCTTCCAGATCGGTATGAAGCGGCTGAAGGTGCAGCTGAAGCGCTCCAAGAACGACAGCAAACCGTACTGATCTTAGCACTAGGGTCTATCTGCTCCCCATGTTAGCACTGCTAGGGTAAGTCCCCCCAACAAAAAAATGAAAATGAAAAAAGAAAAGGAAAAAAAACAAACAGCAAACCGAGCCACGACCTCTCTACACAGGGACAGGGGAGGTGGGGGGGTTGAAGGGAGGGATGTGGGAGGGAGGGGGAGACGACCTACAACCACCCTGAGGGAGACACACGCCTTGTTTTAGTTTTTTCTTTTTTTTTTACTTGTTTTTCTTGCTTTTTTGGAGATTTTTATGTTAGCTTTCGAGTATTATTTATTACAATTTTATTATTTTTTTACACACATGAACGCTTCCATTACCACCATTACTTTGTGCAATTTTTTTTTTACAATGGAAGGAAGTAGCTATCTTGGGTAGCTTTTTTAAAAGAGTTTGTTTAACAGTTATAGAATTTTTCTGACTCAGTAATTATTTATACATTTTTGAGGACTAGTTACAGCCAGAACCAAGGTCAAAGGCAAAGAAGACAAAGGAGCCATGATGACTTTTTTATTTTTATTTTTCCTCTCTCTTGTTGTGAACCTTAGGCCTGGCGAAGGGTTCTTTCGTTTTATTTTGACGCGCACACTGATATGCACATTCGACCTTTGACCTCCGCGGTGTTGGTTGCCGGCCGCCGCTGCTTCTCCAAAACCCCTCTATGCCTGCTGGCAACCCGGGAGCAAAGGCTGCAAAACATTAGTGGCCTCTTTAAATATAGTCAATGCCGACATCAGCCTGCCGTACAGTTACACTCCACCATCACAAGAAGAAGAAGAAAAAAACTCACTCCAGTTACATCTTATTATTTATGTAAAAATAAAAAAACATTTTTTTTATTTCTCAGAAGATGATAAAACAATTAGTAACTACTTTTTTGGGTCAGATCACATTGATCTTTTTTGTGAAAAGGATTTACAGCATGTAGAACATTCTCAAAATACCATCCAGAATTTGATGAAGGCTATAATATTAATAATAATAAAAGAGTTTATGGGTTAAGGGGTTAACTGAAAATACTTGATGTTTGTTGAAAGATTAAAAAAAATAATTCAAAGTACAGAAAGCCACAGGCCTGTAAATTTTATTTGTAAAAAAGCAGTTCTATTTTTATACAACATTTTTACTGCCTCAGATGAAAAAGGATTTTATTTATTGCCTATCGTTAAGTTATTGGACTCCTATAAAGTATACAGCATCATTAAAGTAGACCCTTGTGGAGAAGTCCGTGGAATTGGGTTCTCCGGTGTTTTTCATGTTTTTTCAGTGCAGAAATCACAACACACTCCGCCGCCATTCGAACCACACCCCTTTTTCCGCTCTCCCTGTGTCATTAATTCATTCACACACACACACTTCTCTGTGCTGTTCATCCATCCATCCATCCAATCATCCGTCAATCTCTCTCTCTTTGTACCGCTCTCTCCCTCCCTCCATTCGTAGTGGGACTACTTCTTCACTTGTCGAATTTCTACCTTTTTCCTTGCGTTTCTTTTAAATACTTTTTTTTTACAGATTTTTTGTCAGTGTTTACGTTTTTTGTTTGTTTGTAGCCCCCGTACCCCCACCCTTTCTAAGATCTTAAAAATAGAAAGAAATAAGAAGTCCCCCTCCCCTTCCCAAAAAAAACATGACTATTTCTCCCAAATGACAACATCCATCTGGGATCTGATGGATAAAGCTTTGGGTGCTCTCTGTTTTTCGTGTATGTATGTATATATATGTGTGTGTGTGCGCGCGTGTGGGTGAATGAATGGGTGGGTGTATGAATGGGTGGGTGTATGAATGGGTGGGTGTTTGTTGTTGCCTGTTAGAATAGATCTATTACATTAACATCCTTTTTATTATTGCAAAAAACAAAAAACAAAATCAAACATAAAAAATTGCCAATGAAATCAGTGAGTGGTGTTGCTGTTCTGCCGGTTTGCATAGTTGTTGTTCTTGTTTGTTTGTTGTTGCTTGTTGTTGTTGTTGTTGTTGTTTCTCCTGATTTAAAAAAAATGTTGTAGTGGTGTGGTGCTCTGGCTCTCTGTGTGTAACTCTCTCCTCTCCCCTGTTTTTTCTTTCCCCCTTTTAGAACAACCCATCTCCATGCCTGTTAGCTCATCGTTTGCCTAGCATGTCTCCGTGGCGTCCAAAAAAACCCTTTTAAACAATACAAAAACAAAAAAAATCCCCACCAAAAAAAAGTGTCATCGTCCTCCTCCTCCGTCATTGTTTTTTCTGATGTCTTTTCCAAGCTCACCTGATCATAACCTGGTTCTCCTCCGCCGCCGCCTACTGACCTTTTGAACTTTGAACTTTTAGCTTTTTTGGACTTTGATTTTTATTTTTTTCTTTCTTTATGTTTTAAGTTTTGTTTTTTTGCATGTGACCTCATTTGGATCAGTTTTCCGGGATTGTTTCAGGGAGGGAGGGAGGCGATAAGGAAGGTGTGGGTAAGAAAATTTATCAATGTGAAAAAGATATAAAGCTGCATTCGTATGAAAAACAAAAAAAAGACTGAGATGTTTATGGAAAAACAAATGTTCTTTTTGGAGAAAAATAACATCAACCTGTGGCAAAGTGAGTTTGATTCAGTATGTTTTCTTGCATTTTTTTGTTTCTTCTTCTTCTTTGTCAGTTTTTTTCTTTTCTTCTTCATTTAAAGTAAACTTGAAAGTTCACTACAGGAATTGGTGCGTCATCTTGCTTCTGGCGCCGATGAAAAACAGAACGCGGGCCAGAAGCAGTCGGCGCCAGTTTCTTTGAGAAATAAGACTACTTCCAAACAGTTTTGAATAAAAACTGTCTGATCAATATTAGACTCTCTCAGAGCTCTCTAATGGTTTTTACATTTTTCAGGCAGTGTAAAGTTTTTTGATAAGGCCATTTTAAGTGGCTCTGTTTCTCATTCAAAGTCTATATATAGAACCACTTTTTTCTAGAGTAGTTTAAAGGTAAAAATAAAAAAAGACATTTGCCCTGTTTGGGGGGGAGAAATGCTACCTACTTGTGTCACCTTTTGCTGAACTGACTCACAGATAGACAATCCGTGGTTTAAATGCACATGATGAAATGACCTATATTTTCTACTGTTTAAATGTATAGAGGAAAAAAAATACTACGATACCTGTAACCCGCGTTAACGTCGGTGCTTCTCGTGAGTTTAGTTGTGGTTTCATCACAAGTCACGGTCTTAAATGTCTCATGTTTTTCAAGAGAAAACTAAAAAATCAGTTTACTTGAACAATAGACAAAGCCTTTCATATTACTATAATAATTACTTTGATTTTTTTTATTTTATTCTTTTTTAAGGAGTCCCTATTTGCTAAATTTCTTGTTGGTTAATTAGCTATATAAAAGTCCTAAAAATATATATAAATATAAATATATCTATATATATATATATATATAAATAATGTCAGCTTGTGAAGCATCAATGTCCTTATTATTTTATTTCTCTCGTGGGAAACAATATTTAGATGTGTTTTGTTGTTCAACAAAATGTCTTATAAAGAAAAAAAGACAAGATCAGTGGAGTTTAGTGCCAAATTCTGAAGGTACTTCCTGCCTAGCGCGTCAGTGTATTTCTTGTGAAATTATTTGATAACATGGGTATTTTATTATAAGTGTTTTGTATGGATCCCTCATATTTAAAATATAGATTTAAAAAAGAGTTTGTTAACTTGCTATTCTGTGGTCTTGTTGCCTGAAAATGTCATGTTTGCTTTTTTTCTTTGTAAAGATGTAAAACAAAAAAAAAAAGTGCCCATGTGTCATATATATATCTATATACACACACACACGGACACACACATACACACACTCTCATGCAGACCTCACAGTTTACTTTGTTTGTGCATGAGAGCCCCTGAGTGTGAAAGCCTCTACAGCAACCGCTACTGCCCGCCAGCGTGCACACACACACTTTAAAACACACGCACACACGCAAGAATCACGCACTGATATTTTTAGCCATTGTACAGCCGTTTTACTCATCAAAGCCTTACCACAAATCTTTGCACTCCTGTTCTCTCTCTATTAGTATCTCGCGCACACAGACACAAACACAGACATCAGGCTTCAGTATGTATTGTTTTGATTGTTTTCTCGCACACTATCCCGCTGCTCAGACGAAAATTGAGGTGAGAGTCATATACGAAGCCTTATTTCTCCAAATCCTCTTATCCCTTTTGTTGGGTTCAAAATATTTCTGAGTTGTAGCCAGCGCCGTTTGTCTCGGCGGCGAGGATCATTACTTTTGTGTATCACCTCAGACGAGCGCTCCTGCTTTCATGATGTAAGCACAGGGCAAGATTCACTCATTCAGAACAAGCCTCCATCTTTTGAGGAAAGAAAAAAAAAAAAAGCACACGCTGCCGTTGGCTCATCAAAAAGAGACGCAGGATAGTCCGGAGCAAGTTGCCGCTGAACTTATCCTTTGACATTTTTTTAAGTAGTTGTAAGACTTCTCCATATGTAAGTCTTGTGGTGTAATCATGGCTAAAATCTACCAAAATCATGTTTAGATGCCAAAGTGTGTTATTGACATTCTCATAGTCAAGCTGTTTACATGGCACAATGTTGTCAGTCTATTCAACTGCCCCCGCTCCCCCTCCCTGAAAGCCTAGTTTACGGTCTGCAAAAAAAAGAGGCAGCATTATTTTCTACAGAAGCTCACCAGTCGCCTTAACCAGGGAGCGTTGTATCAGTATTAAAAGAGTAGAAGATGTCGTCAGTTAGTCAGTCAGTGATGTGTGCCAAGTCCAGGTTCACTTTTGTGTATAGTTAACCTCCCACTTGTCAAAGTCTGGGTTTCGCTCTTCCGCCATTTCGTCCAGTCGGCCAGAGCAGGAAGACTGAAATGGCTGTTCGTCCTCGCAGCAGTGAAGGAGAGAAAACTAGGCATCTGTTTGAAGGATGCCGCTCTCTGTCTGGTTGTTGTCTCCCAGGCTAAGCGGGGTTATTAGAAGCAGGGCTATGTGGAGAGACGTCTTATTGGAATAGCGACAGGGGAAATAAAGCGCTTGTTGGTTGTGGAGAGAGGGTCACGTCTACAGGTCCACACAGGCAAAACAACAGCCGCAGTCAAGATGAAGGCAATACAGCTTTCATTATCCTCTGAAAGACCAAACCCAATACCAAACTTTATGTGATCTCAAGGAGGGAGGCAAGCAGACTTTTTTTTTCTAAATGCAGTACACACATGAGCAGTGCCACAAACAGCCATAACTACCTGTATGAAAACTGGACACGAGGAGTCCCGGTCCAATCAGTGCTAATGGACCAGTTTTCTGACCAGCACGTGTGCAGGTTTCACGTCGTAACCACTGCAGTGTCAAAAATCTTTGCGTCCGAGAATTACAGTTGCACATTTCGCGTCGTCACCTCGCTCTCGAACATTTCACGTGATCTTTATTTGTTAAGTGTGGAGGCTACACAATCTGTGCTGTTCAAGTCGACTCGTGGCTTGAGACATTTGAACTATCTTAAATACCATGTTGTTTGCCAAATCCCACGAGTTGCACACAGCCTGACGCTGCACCGTCTAGTGTGAAGCATCTTGTCTTTGTTTCAATGTTGAAGCACAAGAGGGTCGTAGAAACAGAGTTTCTGTCGAGCGGCTCACCTCAGGGGCTGTCATCGCCAATGCTCGTTGTAATCTTTCTATCTTGTCACTGTTCACTTCTCTGTTCTCCTTCTTTCTTAATTATCTTAAGTGCTATTTATCAAACAATGAAATCTGAAAGGAAAAAAAAATTGAACTTGTCGTTTCTTTGCATTATGGCTTATGTCAAGTTTTTTGAGGAGAAATGTTTTGTGTGTTCTCTCTTTACGTGCCGTAAAAAAGAGCTTGTTGTCTGTAGAAATGATCCAGTTTTATTTTTTGGTTTTTGGTTTTGTTTCTTTTAATTCTCAAAAAGGTTTTCAGTAGTTTCAAAGTTATTGTCTTGAGAGAAGCCAAAGTCAATGCATTTCAGTGGATCCTGTAAGCGTGATGTATGTTTGTTTGACAACACTTCGAAATCTGTCACTGGATGGGATTTAAAAAGTACAAAAAATGCAGGCTTTCCTATTTCTACAACTGATTGTACTTATGCATTTTGTACCAGTGGAATTTTTTATACTGGAGATTAAAGGATACAACAAAAAACTCTTAGAAAAAAAGCTGTCTGGCCTGGTGGTGTGGCCTGACCCTGACTGGTCCCAGAGTATGATTTCTAGCTGGTATGAAGAAAGTTGGCTTTTGATATAAGATTTTCTAGAAGATCTTTGGCTTTATTTCTTTCACTTCTTTTTCCTCACTTGAGTGTTGTTCTTTCTTTCTACCTTTCTTTCGTTCTTTCTTTGTTTAGTTTTTTTTCCCGTAAACAGAGAGTAGGTGAGTGTCAGACCTTTCATTTTTGCTTTATAAATAGTTCTAGCAAGTTTGTCTATACAACAGCGGTAAGTTTCATTTGACTTCTGTATTGTGCCGTCTACACGATAAGACAATTATAGAAAAAGAAGGAATAGAAATATTTAGTCACCTTCAGTGGATTAATGTATTAGTTTAATAAAGAGATCAACTAATTAGAACTTTTTTGCTTTTAGCTGTTTAGAGTTTTCCGGTTTCTCTGTCCTTCTCTGTGAACTAACTGTGTAGCTGAAGCAGTCAGAATTATTTTTGTAAACGTATGTTCTTGTGTGATGCAGTTTTTTGCTTCTGTCTCCTATATTAAACCATTTTTCCTAATACTTGTCTCTCTCTGTGTTGTTATGTTCCAGTGGCTGTCTGATGTTGTACTGTTTCACAACCTCCTCCCTGCCATTCTCTCGTTTTCTCTCTTTCTCTTCCTTTTGCATAGTCTCTCTCTCATTCTATCTTTTCCCCTTATGTTGGTGTTTTTGTTTTTACCACATAGTAAAGTTGACTCCATCCCCAGTGACAACTCACTATGCTGTTCTCACTAAACATAGTAAATATACATCGAGGTGTTTGTATGTATATTACTGTGTAGCCCAAGTAGCTGCGCGACAGTCGACTATGTTTTCAACCAAAAATGGAAAGATGGGATCATGGGAATCCAAATTTAACCAGTAAAGCTGCACATTAGCTGGGTATAGAAAATTTGAATTTTGACATTTTGGGAAATACACATGCTCACATTTTGGCACAGTAAATTTGTGTGCATTTTATTTTCAAAATGTACCCGTAAAAGCTGGGTGCTAGAGAGACTAGCTGAACTAAATAAGCTTGTGAGCTAACCACCCAACTGGCTGGTACTAGTCAGTCTGGGTGTTAACTTCTTATTCTTCTCAGAAACATAAATTAATTAATTCAACAACAACTTATTGAGAAGGGGGCGAAGGTCTCCTAGCTAGCGAGTCTAGCTACTGTTAGCTATTAAGCTTGTCAGCTTGGTTGCTAATGTGTCAGACAACTTTACACAGTTTATTCAAAACTGTTCTTCGGACTACTGGGCCATAACTGATTAAGCATTTATTTTTTTCTTGAGTATCAGATATTGTGAAAGAACAAAATGAACGTTTTAACATACATAGAGGATACATTCCTCCAGTTTGGACTCTCAATCTATTTTCCTACATGTCAGCACTACCAAGCTTGGTCAACTGAGCAAATAGGCACCAAGTTCCCCAAAGTAGAACAATATAATCTGAGAAAAATGTAATTTGCCTCAAATGTGTTAAATACCAGTTTGATCTGGCTTTTAAATGATAAAGTCCTTTCGTCATGCTAGATGCTAGTTGTTGACCATTTCCAGTCTTTATGCTAAGCTAAGTTAGCTTGTCTCTCTTTTAGAGATAGGCTATAGTTTTGTAATTAGCATATATACATGAGATTGACATCATCTTTTTATCTAATCTGAGCAAGAAAAAAGTGTATTTCCCACAATGTAGAATTATATGTCAAACATATTTCAGTTGCTTATGCTTATGAAGGCTCTTTGGCTGTTTTAATCAAGCCATGAAATGCTTTTTTAATTTAATTTCATGTGTTATTTTTCTAAAATTAATTTAATGATTTTCTCCCAGCTATTGTGAGGAAATATGGAATTTGTTTTGCACAAGTGGACAAATGCTGATCAGGGAATGACTCAATGCGTATTAGCAAGTGTAAGTGTTCCCTCATCAGGGTTTTGCCCATGTTGTTCTCCTTTTTGTGCTGTCCGCGGTCCTGGGCGAGGCCTGTCCACTGTATGTCCACTCTGTGTCCAATCCACTCCCGTACTGTCTCACCGCCACAACTGCATCCCCAGTACAGAGAGAGGAAAGAGAAGTCAAAGGTCAAAGTTTTCACCTTTCATTCACAGATATCCAGGAAGGTTTCATGTGTGTTTGAATAAAAAGTTGAAGTTTTGCTTCTACCACAGAGAAATGATTGTAGCACTAAATGTGAAGACTAAAAATGGGACTGCCAGTGGGACCACTGGCTGCTTTTTAAAAAATAACTGCAAACTAAAAGTAGAAATGGTCTAATAATTCATAACTCTGACTTTAAACCAAAGCAGCAACCTGCCAAGCTCGAACGTTTTGTTTGTTTTTATAACTTAATCCTACAAATATTCACATGGCTGTAGATTATATGGTCCCTGGCACACTATGGCATCTTTTTCTTTAATCGCTAAACCAGTTCACCAGGTCTGTTATTAAATATTGATTGTGAGGTTCGGGCAAACCATACAATAAACTGCCCTCAGTCTGTGGATCCTACCCATGGATAGATAATATTACACCTCTATTATTGTCGATGTGTGCACTGTAATTAAACAAAATCTCTGTAGCTCAAGTCCCCCCCCCCCCCCTAGTTTTTCTTTTTAGTTTTTGTTCTGTGGCTCGTGTAAAGTCACCTTTAAAATGTAAAAAGCAGCCACAGAGGGAATGTTTTTCAGCTAGATGCCAGTGTGCATTTGCACACTAAAAGATACACATTCTATAGCTTTAAAAGGTTTGATAGTGTCCAAGAGGTTGAAGTGGGTACCTGAAGATGACCACTACATCCGCCATCACCCAGGATGCTCCAAGATTCAAGGTAAGAGCCACACAGTCAGGCACAATATTCGAACTAAGCAGAGGAATGAGAAGTGTGGACTATTGAAGGCCAATCCTGCCACCTGCAGCACTCAATTTCTTAAAGTAATTTTAAATCCAGAAGATGTCAAGGATTCAGCAAAGTTGCATCTTTCTTAGAGTTGAAACACGTTAACATCATTTAGGCAATACAACACTACAATTCTGCCTTAAGAAATGAATAATAGTCAATATGACAATAGAGAATGTGCTAAAAAACATTGGTTGAATGATGAATGAACAAATATACTCAGTCCTGAAGTACATTGATCTGTTTAATGCCACCATATTAGTGAAATATGTCCATGTTATATTAATAGACAACACAGAATTGTCTATTTGCTACTTTCTCTTTTTTCCTAATAACACATGAATATGAATATATCCCACAATCAATGTGAGAAACAGCAGAGACACTGGATCAATGGGCCAAACAAGCCATTGTTTAAAGATAAAAATAGTAGTCGCATTCAATGAACTATCAGAAAAGTGGTGATGTTTTTGAAATGTAAGTAATTCAGGTCATATTTTTTCTGGTTTGGATGCAGGTTGAATAAAGTAGATGAACGCATTATGCTGTTCATCAGCTGGCTGTTCAATCCCACTATGATTCTTTTGAAAAAATAGGAGAAGCTCTTAACCACCAAACCACACAGCTAGTCTATTATTCACAAATTCACGAGGTAGAAAGAAGATTTGCCCGCAGGAGCTGGGAACACACATACACATCGGTCTTCAATCCGTCACATTCCTGACAGAGGCGCGGAAGCTTCCTTCCTGGGAGAAACTAGACGGTATGCTCTGCGCTCACGATGCCACAGAGGAGCTGAGGGAGTGGGCTGGAGAACAGAAATTGGTCAGATCGTAGAGAGAAAATGAGAGGAAGAGAGCTGTTTGATTTGAGCTAATGCCAGCGAAGGAGGTCTGCCATACAAACGGTTTATTAGAGTTCAGGTGGCAGAGAAACCACAGCAGAAAAGGAGTTATTTCTCCTGTTCAGAGTAACATTGGGGCCACAATTACTTACTAGTGAGTATGAGGACACTAAGGTCACATCCTGTAGTACGTGTTCGTTTTTGTGCACAATTTGTACCCAGTCTAGTGGCATATATGCAGTAGACAATATTAAATAACACAAATAAATGGAAACATTGGCTTCTCTGGCTCATACACCACGGCCTCGAGTTTCTTGACTTCAGATTCTGTAGGTCCTCATGTAAGAGTCACTGAGAACATGTTTTTACTCTACTACTACTTTTTTTTTATTAGATTTGACTTAGCAGGTAAGTGTAAAGAGTATAAAGCAGGAAAATTAAATAACATTATAAGCAAAAGTGGTTATTTACAACAATTTCAATTGGTATTTTATACCAAAATAGGAATAATGTGTCTCAGATTTTCCTCTGGGAAATTGATTTCAGTATTTAATGCAACAGTCATGTAGGGCATCCTGACAACTCAATTTCCTCCATCTCTTTATAGAAGGTACACGTTCACATCCTATTAAATATCTACAGGGAATTTGCACCACGTTTGATCAAATCAAGAACTGAAGTGCCATTCTCCTTTGTGTTTAAGTTTTGGACGAAGGGCTGATTATCATCATCATCATCATCATCATTACCATCTGCGGGGCAAAACTATATTTTCACTTTTTAAACCTGTCTTTGAATTCACTGTGCCTTGGAGTAAATAACACTACTGAGACAGAATTTCCAAATAAAGGCTCTCTTTGGTATGCAGGTAATTAAATTATAGTCTTGATCAAAGGGAGGTCTTTTTTTTCATATTTCCCCAGCATTTCTTATGCATTCCTTTGAAGAACTGAAGTGACTCAATCCCCCTTTGTTAGACAAAATATTCACAGAATAAACCGGTTATGCTTATGCAATGCTTAAGCTTGTTGGCAGTACGCACAAGCAACAGAGCAATATATAAAACAGTCACTAAATGACTTTACGCATGTGGTTTTGTCACTGGGGTTAGATGGTACGATGCTGCCATCTTGTGCCGACAGCTGAATGTAAAATCCTGGTGACGTGGCTTCAGGATCTAAGAAGCCTGGTTCGTTGAAACCAACCATCTCTTACCAAACTCTCCCTGAGGTGACTGTCTGCTGATACTGTGTGACAGAGGATCTCACAAGCCTGCATATCTGATAATAATGCTTCTGCGTGTGGGTTTTTTCTAATAGCAAGCTTTTCTGATGAGATTAGCAGTGTTGTACCATGACCACCATTAGGCCTGTTATTCCTCATTGATGCATGAGCGTGCAGGAGCTCAAATAAGACTCCGTTTTTGAGCTGTGCCAGAAATGTGCGTGGGCGTGTGTGCTGTGTGTTGTATGTATATTTTTGTGATATTTTATTTTGCATGTGAAGATGTGCCACTATTTCGTGAAGTTGTACAAAAGTGTAAATCATACCAGCACCAATCTCCACAAGCTGAATAAAGCTTTACATTTACACTGAAATATACACTGTAGTACCACTAATGACTATGAAGTCTCAGCATACTGCTACATGCAACACTGGCCAACATTTTTGACTCACTTTCAGCAACAAGATTATCCTCACTTAAGGGACGCTCAGGCAGTGTACTGTAAACATTTTGCCCTTTGTGTGTTTGTTTCAGCGTCACCACGGTGTGCAGTTGTGTTGATCGCTCGTAGGTGGAACTGATGTAGAATTTGTTTCACACAGCGGCGCCATGATCACCAGCTTAATAGACCATGAAATCAACACTCGCAGCAGGGCGAAGCCACAGTCGTTGCCCTCTTAACATGGTCACATGACACATTAGGGTAACAAACAGGCCGTAGCGCCTGGTAATCACAAGGTAAGTGGTGCAGGTCTGCAGCACAGATACTGGGCTATAAACCACATTACATCACTGTCGCCTGATTGGATACTGGCTGTGATACTTAGGTCACTTAGCTGAAGCCCCACCGCACACTGAGGCTTGGTGAATGATCAGACCTAACAAATCGGCTGCTTGTGTGTTCCACTTTTTGCTCTTCCTTAGATAAATCTTTTGATTCACCAGAATGGGTGTTCTTGATAAGTCACACAGATGTCCAATAAATGAATATGACACGCAGCAAATGAATAAATCGATCTCTGACTTGGATTCAGTCTGACGTTGTTTGGGAAAGTCGATACTCGAGTCGGGTTGAGGCGATAGTGCAAAACCAAACTTGACTCAGGTTATGAGGTTCAAATAAATAGATAATCAATTTGGATTAAAAAAGTATCAGCGAGAAGTACAAAATATGTTAGTTTAAATGTATTATATGGATCTAAGCTCCACCCTCCAGTGCTATTACTACTTTTGAGGACCCTGAGTCTGAAAGTCAGTGGTCTTTACATTAAGCTACACCAACACCATGCTATACCTCTACTTTACAGTTGGTGGAGGTAGTGCGCCAAGAATGCAGATTATGTGCCAACGAAAGCCATGATGAAGAAGATGACGAGGTAGGAAACAGTGCAGCATTGAAGAGATTAAATAAGTCTGATTTGCTAATATTTTATGGGGAAGCAAATGCTTTGATCACATTTGTCAGGCTTCAAGATCACACACACACAGTGCATCTTGGTGAGTAGCACTGAATGTACTCATATCTTTGTCTGCAGGGAAACTCCACAGGAGTGCATGGATATCATCACAAGCTGTAAGCATACATGAAAACAGGGTCAGTTTAAAGGAGGAAAAACACAACGTGTTTTCTAGATTCCTCTCCAGGTTGTCTGATAACAGACAAGAGGTCACAGTTGAGCCCATCATCTGTTTACCACCATGACTGCACTGTGAATTTAAAAGCTTCAGGTGTAATCTCACTCACCAGTCAGCGCTCTGCAGTCAATAATGTGGACTGCCGGGGGGGGTTCAGCAGCTCCAGCTCTATAAACAGTATGCTCTCTAAAGTAAATAGTGCAGCCCCATACCCAGCCCTCATTATACACTCCGGGTGTGTGTTTAAAGCTTCTCCAGGGCCCCTGCGCCTGCTGTAACAGAAATGAAAAACAAAATCGCAGATTGAGTCTGGCTGGACTAAGCTGCTCTGCGCTGAGCTCATTCAACGCTCTGCAGCTTTTTTTTTTTTTGTGGGAGAGGAAAACACGGGGACCTCCAGGATCTACAGAGAGAGATTTGAGATGTTTTAAGACCTTGATGTGCCGTCATCACAGCTCTTTGCCTTCTTTTCCTTCCCTGTCTAAGTTGCATGCAAACTGCAGGTAAAGGCCACTGTGAGACTCCTACAGGACATCTTAAACAGAGATCTGCAGCCTCGTCATTATCCTGCTTTTCCTTTCCCATTATGTCCACAGTGCATGAAATCTACAACTTCCAAGCTGACACTTTTAGGACTTTCAAGATTTTTCAAATCTGTCCACAAGCGCCTGCTTATGATCACAGCACACAGCTTCTTTCCTGTATTTCCCTTTCATGTCTTAAGTGGCGTGAACCCAGCACACTGATGAAAGCCAAATTTAAAACTCTTAAAGGCCTTTTTAAAAGGAAAATCTGCAAGTATTTGTATCTGCAAGTATCTGCAAAGTGATCATCCTGCCTTTCATTTCCCCTCCTTCTCCTGTCATGTCTTAAGTCACATGAGGGCTGCAGACGGGAAGATGCCACTAACTAACAATGATAACTTTTGTGATCCATCTCAGTTCAGTTTTCCATCATGTAACAGGCATTTGCAAGTCATCTCCAGGCTGTTCAAAGCTACTTTTGAGATCTTTTTAAAATAAACATGTGCCAGTAAAAGCCCCATCATGGCAGCTGTTATTCTATTCTCTTTATGTCTGAGATGCACAAAATCTGGAGACTTTCTTACACAGAGATATGCCAGTAAAAGTCTTTTGTGGTCGTCCCACACACTCTTTCCTTTTTATAATTCTTTCTCGTGTTCAGTTTAGTTTGATTGTTTAGCAGACATACAGTATATCCAGCTCAGCTTTTACAGTCACTCTCCGCCAACAGAGGTCAGTATGAACCTAAAGAACCAGAATTACAACGGGTCACGTCAGTAAACTTGCTGACAGATGACGCTGTGGTGATGTAATTATCATGTCTGCAGGCTCAATTTGAAAAGGAAAACTGAAGCCAAATGACAGACTAGCATATGTGTTTATAACACCAGCAGGCAGTAAATGTAATGTAGTTAACCTAAATGTGATAACTCCATGTAATCTGACAGTTTCATACATGTGAACTACAGAGATTGTGTAGACCGGATGAGATACTATGTGAAGTCTGTGGACACAAAAAACAAAGTCATTATGAGTTCATCTATAGCAAATATCTACATTTAAATGATTTACTGCATAGATTTAGAAACTCTGCACAAAATATAATAATAGAATAAATTATGATAACCGTTTATAGATTAACCACGTGTCAGTACAGTAGTTAAAATGAGACATTACATTTAAAAGTCTGCACAGTTACTTTTGCCTTTTACAAAGTTTCCTGTCACTGGTGTGTTGTCACTGGTGTGTTGTCCCCAGTGTGTGTATGGAAGAAATTAAAAATTAATGTTAACTTATTTTCCAATTTATATTCTTAGAAAAAGGATTTTTGATTCTCTACCTGGAGCTGTGCGTGAATTACATGTTTAGATTTCTACTTTCTATTTATGAGGCGCAGAAGTTAACGCAGTAACGTTTTGAAATTAATTCTTTGTGTGTCTTCCACCTTTAAAAAAAGAGTCAAATAA
Source organism: Ctenopoma multispine (assembly GCA_034779795.1). Taxonomy (NCBI): domain Eukaryota; kingdom Metazoa; phylum Chordata; class Actinopteri; order Anabantiformes; family Anabantidae; genus Ctenopoma; species Ctenopoma multispine. The sequence goes on along the minus strand of JAUYWH010000015.1, from coordinate 12,428,049 downwards.
AAGTGAGTTGAAGTGCTTGAAGTCAGACACATTGGAAAGTATTTTCTTTAATTATCATCGTAATGATGAGTCTGGACGTAGAGGTTTATTTACTGCAGGCTTGTTAAGGACCAGTAACCGGCTCTGTGTGTGTCTGCGTGTGTGAGGACTGTCGCAGGCTGCACTGATCTGCAGCAGCGTCCAGCCGGTGAGATCAGATCAGCCCGGCGGGCGGCGCATTGCTACCTGGCTGAGCTCCCGCACGGTTTTCCACAGAGTTTGAGAAGTGCTCCGGACTTCCTGGTACGGGACCAGGGGCACACTGTGCTCCACTTTGGCCGGAGGAACTACCCGCAGCGATGTGACTGAGGACGAGCCGTCGAGTTTGGAGCAAGGTGAGCCTCCCGGGAGTTTGTCAGCGCCGGTGCTGTTAGCTAATGTCGGGGCACACGAGAAGTTGTCGAGCTCCTGAAATGCACGTCAGCGGGGACGGCGGCGCTACTGCCGGGCTGAATGACGGTAGCTCGTTACCGGTCGCTTTTCAAAGTGAAATGCAGCGAGGCGCAGGCGCTTTTCACACTTTGTTGGGCGTCAGTGTGAAATTATTCAGGTTGTTTTACGTTCGCAAAAGATGTTACGTTGTGTTTTATTATTGTAAACTTTGTGCTTATTTGTATTCACCGAGGCCTACCTAGCCAAACCCACCAGCGTTCAGCTACCGCAATACAACAAACGCGTTTCCGGTATCATCTTACAAAATAAGAGTCTGTTTTAGCACCACTAATGCGTGAGGTGGGTGTGTGTGTAGCTTTCTGTCAATTTTATAAAGCACAGTTTTCTTCTTTACAACACAAGACAGCTTAGTACCAGTGAGGTTTCATGTGAAGTAGCTCGACAGTTTTCTATATGTGACTATAACGACAGCTTGTTCTCAAAGTGTGCTTTATCTGTGGCTCATATCAGTGATAGGAAAAAACATGTTCTGATTCATAAGCCATATCCTGAACTCTAAATTCAGCCCTGTGATGTTTTCACTTTATTTTGTAAAAAGAAAACTTATTTTTTTAACACAAAAAAATTGTGTGTGCGTACAAGGTTCATGTGAAGTGAAATATATCTCGCTATATTTATTTCTCTAGTCTTGTAGGTACAAAGCGCAGAAAATACATCAGTTTCTAAAACATTTTACTTTGGAAACATTAACATACGTTGTTGTTACTGTTTGTTCTAAATTATTGGTGATAAATCCAAACACCCTTTCATGAATTATTCTATACTTACTATACTTATACATAAATACGAAGACATAATGGAAGCAAACACACACAAAAAGACAAACCAAAAAACTTTGTTTTTTATATGCAAACATTAATAACTACGGACATTTATAATGAATTAGGTGAATGAGTTTTTCACATCAAGGAAAAAGTTACAATAGTACAAGAATATAATAAAAAGTACAGTAGCGAAAAGGTTAGTACATTTAACAAGTAAGTAAAAATAATGAAGTTCATATGTTTCCAAAAACGTCGATGTGTACATAGATCCGGTGTTTTATTTTGAATGTCACACCGGTGTAATTCCGGTCATAATTCTGCTGGTTGCTGCAACATTGTCGCGGTTGAAACCCCCCCCCCCCACCCGGCTGCCTCCCGCAACGGAATCACTGCGGCCGCAGCACCTATCCTGGGCCCCCATTGGCTGTACCCGCGAGCTCCCGTGGTCGTGATTGGCTGCTCCCGGCTGTCACTCAGCGCTGCAGCTGCTGTATCAGTAGCGTTTAAATGAATCGACGAGCTCGGTTGTTTACGTCGTGAAATGCGAACAGGGGCGCGTGGATCACTGAAGCTGACCAGTGTTTGTCATTCTCTGCCGCACGAGACACGGAGTTGGTTATGTAGTTATCAAAGGCGCGTGAAGTTTTGCAGAAGGAGAGCAAAAACGGATGTTTGGCGAATTTATTTCAAAATAAAAGCCCGAAACGTGTCAGTGTCAGGAATGAATCATATCAAACATGGAGAGGGCAACACTTCATAAAAGAGAAGGTGCTATTGTCATTGCAGGATGATAATGTATTGATTTTAAAGGAGCATGAAACATTTCCTGACAAATTATTTGTATATCTGACACTTTTCTAAACTATGATACTGCTATGTGAAATATATCTTAAGTCAGTGTCAATTCACACAACTTTAAAAACCCTGTTAGGAAATTGTGTGTTTTAATTTTGCAGACTTTGCAGGCCTGTGTTTTTCAATCCTTTCTATCCTGCTTCGGGATAATGCGGCTTAGAACTCAGTCAAGGGCTTTACAGTTTGGAACCACATGGTGTGTGTAGTAACTACTGTCACTGGAAAAAAAAGTAGTTTTATAACCCAAAACCTTGTAATATGTAGGCCACATGCTGGACTGCAGTGTTAAATTAAGTGTAGGGTCAACTTTGACCTCCAGTAACATCTAAAGCAAGACAAGGTTTTAATCATGAAATATCTTTATTTTTTTCTTCTGCAGACCTCCGTGTCCTTCATGTCACTGCTGTCATCATAAAAATATGTGTTGTGTAGTCAGTGATAGGCTCCTGTGAAATAAGCAGCACGTCAGCGTGGGTCAGGGTGAGAGTATTCGCTTTATCAGCTTTTATTTTGAGCCATTGTGTCAGTGCTGCCGAGTTGCTTTTCTGGGATCAGCCCTTTCCCAGCTCTGATGCAGAACACCAAGCAGAAGGAACATTCCTGGGAAAGGCAAGTCCTATATAATATTACTAATATTACTCGTTTTTATGTTTGAAGTAAGGATAGAAACATTTATATAGAAACCAGGGGCCAGTGTTTCTTTAACATTACATGTTTGATCTCTATGGGCCGTCACATAAAGTCCTGTCTGACGACACTTTCAGAAACTTCAGTGGGTTAGAAGCTTGTTGCTGCAGCATTTTGAGGTTAAAGCACTGATTCGTCTTCAGGCCAGCCTGTTTCCAGTACACCTTTGTCAACACTTGACCTTTTTACACAAAGCCAATTGCTGACCTTTAAACGCTGCTTATTGTATTTAACTGTATTTTCATGGTCAGAGCTCCTGCTATAACATTTAGACCATCACAAGCTGCTGTGCAAGTTATGTAACCAAAGTGTAAGTGTCTATAACCCCCACTAACGCCTTTTTCCATGTATTTTGTTTTCAATTCTAAAACCCAGATATATGTTCAATTTGCAATGGCTTTGACAAACCTTTGATATCAGTGAATGTTCCCTAATAAACAGCTCAAACCAGCTGTCTGACTATCCTCCATCTGTGCTGCGATAAATACAGACTGGTTGTACTCGAAAAACAATCTTTTCTGTATTAATATCTTAATTAAACCATCATGCTCATATTGGGAAAGGATGTGAAATGTGCAGCTGATCCAGAAAATACCTCAGTACTGAGATGGAGGCTGCTGTCGGATCTGTGAATCAATGATGGAAAGGAAATGGAAAAGCCCCACAGTCGTCAGGGTCAACAACCACAAATTAGCTCATCTGCTTCTTCTGTTCCCTCTCTTTCACTGTTACACAGCCTGCAGAGCGCCTCTGCAGACAATCAAATGAGCCTGTGTGTGTCAGAGTCCATGTGTTTTTATTGAAAGGGTAGTTTATTTGCCAGGCTGCACAACATCAGGAGGCAGGTTTTGTCCATGTGAGTGTCTGTAACACAGCAACAGAGACTTTGCTAGGTTGCTCTCTCTCCCAGCCACATACAGTATGTCCCTGTATGTAGTATTATACCTAATGTGAATCATACTATATTAGAAACGATGAATAAGTAGCGAATCTTTAGATTTTAGGACGCTGCAGAGGAGTTCTGTCCTCAGCAGCTTTTCGTAATATTGGGACTGAGGCTGCTGAGTGAGCTGAGTTAGGAAGCTGCAGCTAACTAAATAAGTAAGGCTGCTATCTGTTTGCATATTTTAAGCTAAGCAACTGGCTAATCTAGCATCTTATTTACTGTACAGATGTAAGAGATGTGATTCTCTTGGCAAAGCAGTGAACCGACTTCCCAAAATGTGGAACTTTTCCTTTAAAAGGTATCATCTAAACAGGCTGGGTCAGCCGAAATTTGATACGGATCACGATACAGTGCAGCACAATTCGATTTCCCAAGACAGGCAGCCCACCCACATATTAGATATACAGTAGTCTACACACACTCTCTGCATTCCCTCACTGCTGTCCGGGCTTTGGCACTGTGCTGCTGCCTGACTTTATTGGCCACTGATCCCCGCTGGCTCAGTCCACCGCTCTCCCTTTTAACGCCGGGCTTCAGAGGAGCAGCACACAGCACAGCACCACACCAGATGCTGAGCTGCCTTCTGGCCCGTACGTATGTGAGTGAGAGAAACTGCACTGGCTCCCGACCCTGCGTCAGATGTAACTAACCCCGTGTCCAATAAACACGCCGCCGTTGGATAATCTTTGTTTAGGAAGGCCAATAGAGATCATTTTGGATAAATCTGCTACCAGCTGTGTGTTTTTAGTTGTAATGCTCAGTTGTCACATTCTGTTTGTGTTTTCATGTCAGTGGGGGGTTTACATGGTTATCCTTTAACACACAGCAGGTTACAACAGGAGTTCACAGCACAGAAACCAATGTTTCAGGAGGAACATTGTGATTTAAGGAAATTAATATATTTTAGCTGGATTGAGTGATGACTTCAATTAAAAGCTAATGTTGCTCCGTGTAAATAGGGACCATTTGCTAATAAGTTCCTCATTGTTGTGTTTACAGTCTGCTGATCTGCCTCAAAGTGACATTGGAATGATTGCAGGTTAATTGATTTTGAGACCGTGCAAACGTACCTTAAGGATTGAGGATGATTAAGGCCTCGTTTTTAATTGGGTAGCTATAATTATGTAAAAGTCATATTCACAATGCTGTGAATTATTACTTTAACTGTCAATCAGTCACATCAAGGTTATTTATATAGCTCAACATCGTATGTTTCGGGGGCCTTTGCATTGGTTGAAATCCTCACGTTTGAGAAGCTGTAGCCGTTAAGCAACAAAATGTTGGTTCTTAACTAAATGATCACCAGATTTTATTGCTTGTTCATAAGACACCTGTATGTCATGAAACATTATCTGTTCTGTCTGTGACCTCAGAGTTGGGTTCAGTCTCTAAACTCACTCTAGCACTTCACTGACGCTGTGCTTGTGTGTGAACTGCAGTTTCAGTCCTGGGACCTGGCTGGTGTCCTGGATTGAGGCAGAGGTGGACATATGGCAGGTCTAATCCCAGGTCACAGCCTCGAAGCCCAGACTGTCCACCTGAAACCCTGTGATACCTCATTTCCTGCCCATCACTTTTATGTGTCTTCCATCTTTCTAATGGGCTGAAGGAAAAGTTTTAGGTAGCTGAGTACAGCATCAGCTCCGTCCTCCATCTTTAGTCTTTTGTGATTCCCTCTGCTGCTAAAGCATTGTGCTGAACTTAATTTCAGCATTACCTTCATGATGTTCCCCCTTCTCCTTCCTGCCCTCCACTCCCTCCCTCATCCTGTAGGCATCTGCAGTGTGATCAAATTGCCTATTATTACCGCATCCTAACATCTGATTACCGTTATTTATTCAAATGACCAGGGCAATCTGGATGGATGTGTACACACACACACACTCCCTGCACCCTGCCGTTTCTATCACGGTGAAGACGTGAATGGGCCATTTCCTCCATCGCTTCTGTTCATTTGAGGAAGTTTTTCTTTAAATGATGTATGCGTTAGGAGGAGATGGGCCCCATTTTGGTTATTCGTTTAGGTGTCATTTATTATTTACTACCTTTTACTTTTTACATTGTGTCGATAAAATGACAAATGTCTGTGACGTGTTGCTTTTTACTGTCTCCCCTGTGCTTGGAACGTCAATATATTCAGCTTACAATGATATATAACAGAGGGAAACACCAAATCCTCACATTTAAGAAGCTGCAAACAGAAATAGTTTAACTTTTTTATCCTCATCTGAAGGAGATGCCTTCACCTCACTTACAGTCTGAACAATACTGCACCTTAACTTTCAGCCAGAGCGACTTTCAAAGGAACTTTTTTCTCACCAAATTCTTTGTTCAAAACATCACAGTTTAGTTTTTGTTCAGTGGATTTTGGCTTTGCATGAGTGGCTGAATGTTTTTCTTTGGTTTCCTCTTCAGGACATGAGTGCCTCTAGGAAAGACCCAGTGGAGAATAACCTCACCCATCCAAAGCCCCGCCCTCACTGGGCCTCACCCAGCTCCCCATCCCTGGACTCCCACCATGAGTAAGTTCTCTTTTGTTTTATTATTTATTGTAAACGGGCTGTTTATGCCTTTGTTTTATCTGATTGGCTGCTGTGTGTTTGCAGTTACCTCAGTGAAAGATTTGCCCAGTGCTGCTTCTCTTTATCTTAGGAAGCTCTGTGTATTTGCATGTCTGTGTATTTGCATGTATCGAGATACACACAACACAAGACAACATTTTCCACCTTAGATCTTAGAATGATTTAATAAACCTGAAACACAGGTGACTGAGCTTGTGTCTTGGAGCTTGTGTTTTGGATTAAACAGAATGGTTTAGTTTTAATACCTGTTGTGGGTGTTGACGGTTTCCTTCCAGTGGCTTCACGTGGACATAAACAGGTCTGCAGGAACAGGATATTCTTAGACTGAAAATAGGATTTTATTGCACATTGTGCATACGTGTTTGAGATGTATGAAAAAACTGAATCTGCCTTTATTAACTTGCTCATTTAGCCTCCTCCTCCCTCCTTCCCCCAGTGTCAGAAACATATGGTAGAGAGGAGCAAACATTGCAGCCATTAGCACCTCATCAATCACACTGCAAAGCATGATGGGAGGGCGGATATAGCAGGTTGTGCACTCTGTCAGCTCCATCTACAGTATATTTGTGTGTGTGTGTGTATATACGTTCTTCTACTGTATCTGCTCGTCACTTGCTCCGCAGTATATCAGGGTGACTTTAATGGCACAACCGCACATGTCGGCTCAGCGTGAGGCGCTCAGCGCGGCCAGACGACAGTACATTGTGTGTGCACACGTATGAGAGAAGAACCCCTCTTTCTCAGTTTAACATTTGTGAACTTCATTTAAACCTAGCATCAAGCATTTGTGATGTGGATATAATGGCAAACAAAGTAGACTCACTTTTTAAAATCCAGTCACCTCCCAGATTTATTTGCTCTTTGATATCGCCCCTGTACATTTTACGGCTTTGCCTTCCCAGAGCTTCTTGTTTTCTTTACTGTGTAGCTCAAGTCTCAGATAAGGATTGAATGGGAGCCAACATTTCCGCCTGTGAGCTCTCTTAACTCACTTTGTGTCGCTTGCCTTCACAGGCTGTAGCTCCGTGTACCACAGGGCTGGGACTGGGTTACCAGGGCAACCCAGCGCATGTGAGGCATTTACTGGAAGGCAATTGGATTAAGCAGACGTTGCTTGAGGGCGAGTGCTGAGAGGTTTAACCCGATTACTGCCTGTGCACACTATGCCAACCATACACATACACAAACGGGTGTGTGTGTGAGTGTGTCAGGGGAGTTTAGGCCGGTGCTGTGATTGATTCTGAGTGATGAAAATCAAGGAATGCGTGATTGATTAGCTGAGACTAGCAGCTTCGAGGTTTATGTGATAGCTCTAAACCTTAAACTGCTAAAAGTCAAATAAAATCAAAGATCATCGACATAGAATAAATCATAACGTGCAAACCTAGTCTCCCTACTAACAACAAGGTCTTCAAATGTCCTCAAAATACTGGAAACACAACAGATAATCAAACTTAGTGCCATTACTGTTGCTTTAATGTGACCTGAATGTGCTCTGTAAGCAGCCAGTGCTCTGGGAGAGGGGCTTTTATGTCTTTCATTATTTATCCTAACCTTTGATAGACTCTCCTTCTCACCGGGAGATGGTTGATGATGTTGAAATCCAGAGCTAATTACCGTAAATTCCTCTGCTATATCAACCAGCAAACATGCACACACACACAGCCCCCAGCCAGAGCAGTCGCCTCCTATTGAGCCTCTTAACAACGACGAACGACTCGGTCCGGATGGTGTGAATTCTGCTGTTTAAAAAAAAGAGAAACGATGACTGCAAGGCAAAAGGGCCAAAGAATGGTCTTTGTTCTGCTGTGAATTTGCTTTACTCTGTTGCTCGTCCTCAAAGTCGAGTCTGGGTTCTGCAGCAAAGCCAGAAATTGCTGCAAACAGGCAGCAGACACCCTGAAAAAGTTGGTCTAGTTGCATATCCATGATCATGGGTATGTTGGCTTTTTGGGGGTGGGTCCAACATCGATGGCACTAAAGGCCCCAGTTGGTGGCTGAACTTTTTGTCAGACCTGCAGATACATTGTGCTGTGAAACTGTTTCAGTAGACAGAATAAGTCTGAATTAAAGTGACTTTAAGCTTTTCAATTTGTATCTTGGTGTTTAGGTCCTAAGTGAACCATCCTTGTGCTATTTTTGTTCTTTCCATTGTACCTCAGTTTTCATTTTGTGAAAGAAAATTGAAGCCACAGCAGAGTGATTAGTGCTATTCCCTCAAAACAAGAGGACACTGGGCTGAAACAGACACACGAGGGGAAAGTATGACTGAAAATAAAACTGAATTGGTGTCGTACACGTCTGTACAAGGACTGTGTTCAGTTCACGAATAATGTGGTGGTAGACGAGGTATGATACTAATAACTGAGTCATTCCTTCCATGTAAGATTTGTTTTATTAAATATCTCTGCACCTCTGCTCTGTCCACTTCCCCTGTAGGCTGGATGTGACATGATAAATATTATCTGTGAATGGAAGAAGCTGTTTGCCCAAATAGAACCATCATTTTATCTCATAATGATATACTGCAGCTCTGTCCCAGTGTTTCCCTACAGACTGCTGTTATACTAGTACAGTAGGCAATAAATGCAAAGCAGAGTGATAACAGTGGAAGCAAAGGAAATCGACAGCAATTGAGGGAGAGGCACACAAGCTATAAAACATTTTGTTAATGTTGTATTGGTGCTAAAGGAAGATAATTGCGCTGCCAAGGCTCAGACAGACAGTAGTTGATGTTAAAGTAGAAGTTAAATCTAACTACTAGTAGCATCGTAATCTACGGGAATTCATTATATTGTATTGTATGTATGTGCTGTGCGTAAAATCTAGCTGTAACTGACAGATCAATGTAGTACAATCATTTTGTTTTTTATCACTATGATGCCACCTTCAGTGTGTGTCAGGCAAAATTGCTTTGACTACCACAAATGCAGTTACCAAAGCCACCTGTGCACTGGTGCGCAGTGTTCAGTAGGTTTAATGCTTTAATTATAAATCCAACAAATTAGTAAATGTAGTTTTGAAAGGTCACATTTTTTAAATATCTAAATTACTGAGATGAGCCTCATCTGTCTTCCATCTGCTGGACTCTAGTATGGTTAGCTTAACCACAGAACACACAGCAAAGGTCTTTACACTTACTACCCTACCAGACCTGCAGAATGTATTCAAAGTTGGCTGACAGTGCAGCTTCTTCTTTCCAGCTACAGCCTGGTTTACATTCATACTGCTTCACCTGGAAGTTGCTCAACACAAGCACATACTTTTTACAGAGATGCTCTCATAGAAAAGACTGTCTGAGCGCCCAGCTGTGGTTCACGAGGGAACAGAGAGTGTTATTAAAGTCAGGGACCAGAGAACCAGCCAGGCCCCACCTTGATACTAATCACAGAGTTTATATGACAGCTGATGGTGCTAACGTCTCCCTGCAGCGCATGTCATTCTCCACCTAAGACATCTTGGTTCTTAATAGCTCGTAGTAGGTGGTCAGACTGAAAATAGCACTGTGTCGAAGCATTAAAGGGCTGCTTTAGTGAGGGGGTGTTGCTTCCAGTACCCCCCGGTGGGTGAGGAAGAAGATGCGGGATTCCAATGCAAAAAAAAAAAAAAATCTGTTTGCATTAAATCACTAAGGATGCTAATGATTATTTCAAGAAAGAATCCTTAGCATCTTCCTCAGATGTACTTTTCTTCGCAGACAAACAAGCAGGAGGATATGAATAAGGCATAAGTCAACACACCACCTGCTAATATGCACCGAGACTGACGTGCGGACACAGCTAAATGTCAGCCACCATCCCTGATTATGTTTTTAAGGTTTACAAATGTTAATGAAGAAATTGCTCCCACAAGATAAATCAGGTGACTCACATCAGAAAGGATAAAGCATTTGCAGTGCAAACATGTCTCTGTGCATATTTACTGAAGATGCCTGTGGACACACTGACACACATTTTAGGTGTGTACGTGTATGATGTCATGTGAAGCAAGAGGAATATGACTGTTTGCTCTACTGCCGTTTGCAGCCCCGTACAGTGGTGACAGTCGAGAGGGATTGTGAAGTAAACGCAGTATAACTCATCGTCGCATCATAGTAGGACATTCATTTCACAATTTACAGTCATTGTGCACAGTTAGCTACCTGATGATGTTGTACTGTGCTTGAGCAAGGGTCAACTCTTATTTATTTATTTTTTTGTCCCCTGAACCACCCAGTGTTTTTGCTGCAGTCCCTTGTGTTTGGCTCCCTGTTGGTCTCATTAAAATAAATGAGGGCCCTGCACTTTTTCTCCAGTTTTAAAGCAAAGGTCTGAACACTAAGGGATATGCACTTATTTGATTGGAAGGTGGAGAATTAGATGAGAAGACTGATCCCTAAGACTACAGCCAGCAGATGTTTAACTCAGCACAGCATAAAGATGGAAACAAGAGAAAAGAGATTAAACAAATGACAAATAACTTGGTAATTAGTTAACTTTACAGCTGCCATTTGGTGGGTTTTGTTACTACTGGGCACAGCTGGTTTTGTGCTAACCTAAACTAACCAGCTGCTGTGGCATACAGTAGCTGTCTATTTAATGGTCAGACGTGTTTGTTATCTGTCCAATTTTAATCCAAAAACTGAAAAATGTTCTCCCAAAATATCTAAATGTAAAGTTAAGAATATTAACGGCCTTTTTATTAGCGTTATTGGCAGATAAGGTACATTTTACATACTTTAAAATGGCAGCAAAGTCATAGAATTAATCTATAATTTGTTGTTGTTTTAACTGCTAACATCTGGGGAATTTCTGATTTGCTCAACCCTGTAAACCGCTATTTCTGCTTTGTTTGTGTTTGCTCAGGTGATAACCACACCACATTTCTAACGGCACTTAAACGCAGCATTTGCTCCTGTTTTCATTTGTAAAACCCTTAAACCCTGAAGAGGTGAGGACATGTCTCCCGGTGTGAAATGCGTCTGCTTGCTCCACACAGACTCCAGATAGTTAGAGCCTTTCTCTGCCCACAGAATGACTCACAGCTAATTTCAAGAAAGATTGGTATTTGTTCGTTCGAAAAGCACCTGAGGAAAGAGAACTGTTCCAGTTTGTTGTTGCTACGCAGGCTGGGCAGGTTTATTAGCCTGCCACACCTCTTCCTCTTCAAAGCCTCTAGTCACCCCAAGCATGCTGTGAATTTGAACTAGAATAAAGATTAAGGATTAATCCATATTTTATACGGATGACGTGCTGTTTTCATTAACGCCACTGTGTCAGATCGGCATCTGAGGTCTCCCACAGAAAAGAAATGAGGCTCAGGAGATGTGATAAACACTGTATTTTACTGCACTAACTAAATGGTCATCAAGTCTCTGCTGTGTGCTCCCTGACTGCTGCTTAGTGTAGCTGCTACGATGACTTTTCTCTCTTCTCTTTAACCCCAAAATTCAACTTGTTCGGCTGCCTGCTTTATTGCTGTGTCACAGAGATTTCATATAGCAACAAATCAGAAGCTGACGAATTGACAAATATTCACAAGAGAGAAACTAATAATTGAATAATTGCTTCTCATTTTCTTTAAAAATACATGTCATGACTTTATAAAGGAGGGCAGCTGCTTTATAACCTATTTTGAACCCCTCTTTTGGGAAAGTACATGCAGCACTGGAGCCGACGTCTTAGGATGCATCAACGGTTCAGCACTCTGGGTCCATTTAAGGACATGGCCACTGAAATTTGATGGTTTGGGTTCCACTTTCACAACTTTTGATTTACTTCTGAGGTCAAATGACCAACCGCTGCCAAGATTTAATTTAGAGTCACTACAGAAAGCTGAAATCAACTAACCTTCCTCTGAATGTGATGTTTGTCTCAGTTGTATCTGTGAGTGTGTTTTCTCAAAAAGGAAACTTGTCCTTGTACAGCTTTAAAATTACACACAGCCACTTTTGTGAAGTGAAGTTTTTTGCAAACCAGAAGGACCAAACTCACAATACTGACAACAAACCAACTTATTCTCGTTTCTACACTTTTAGAAGCGATGTTGTCTCTTGTCTTTCTCTCCTCTTTGGTTTCGGTCTCTTCTGTCCATGTTCCACCTGCCGGTTTTATATGATTTAGTGTATTTTCCACGACTGGATGTTAGTGGCTGTGTAAAATCTGTGGCATGATGCCAGTTATGTAGAGGAATGCAGTTTGTTCACCACCCCGTCTGTGCATTTTCTGTCCTTTCCTGCAGTGGTGAATGATGCTCGGATATCGTGTTTGTGGTGAGTTAGATTATGTTGGGTGGGTGTGTTTGTGCGTGCGTGCGTGTGTAGAGGGGGAGGGAAGGGGAGGGGATGGGGTGATACAGGAAGGAAGCCTTCGTGGAATATGATTACATCTCCCAGTAAACAGGGCAGCAGGAAGAAATGGATCCACAGAGACTTATCCCCAGGGACCCAGAGTAATATAATGACAGACAGACAGACAGACAGACAGACAGACAGACAGACAGACAGACAGACAGACAGACAGACAGACAGACAGACA
>JAUYWH010000015.1:12398903-12414791 GCA_034779795.1 Ctenopoma multispine | reverse complement strand
AGACAGACAGACAGACAGACAGACAGACAGACAGACAGACAGACAGACAGACAGACAGACAGACAGACAGACAGACCGACCCACCCCTGTGGATCACGTAGCCCAGAAGCTCATTCCATACTTTATATGTCAGGTTTACTGTAGATGGGACCTCATATAAAAAAATCTGATCTGGTCCATTCAGTGTTTTTGGTGATTTGATTCCTTTTTAAAAACCTGAAGCCAAAATCAGCCTGAAGGTTTTTTTTTGTCAGTTTACTATTATGTGTGGCCTTATATTCCTACTGGACTTTGTTTGACACCACGAAATGGACACCTTAACTTCCACATCCTGGAAAACACTGAATATTTAATGATGACCTCACTCATCACTAATATGTACGAACGAGCCCTTTTTACAGCGTGCCACTCTTAGACCCTTTAGAAGCTTAGTTCTTTGTACTTGTGTTAAGGGCCTGAACTAATGATTATTTTCTTTGTTGATAAGTCCACAGATTACATTTTCCAGACATGATTATGTTCATTTTTATCTGAGTAAAAATAATCCTTTCACACAAACTAGTGCCTCTGTATTGATCGTTTCACTAATGCATTTGACATTGGTTGGATGGGCGTCTCTTAGTGAGCACAGGAGAACAGTTTTGATACCTTTTCCACTGCTGATTGTGCTGCTGGCTGCAGCTAAGAAAGGGCAACAGGGTGAGTCACCTGGTTATTTCACTGCCCCGGGGAAAGTTTTCACATACTGCTGCACTTTCATTAGGCTTTCCTGCCATATTATAAAGCTCAAGTGAATCAATAGTGTGGATTTATAGTCGCTTGGTGGGAATTTGCTCTGCATTCAATCCAAGCAGACAAAATACCCTCAGACCAAACATAAACTGGGTGTGTCCTGTGATGAGGTAAGACACACACTGAGCTGCAGCTTCCCACACATTTAGTGCGAATCGCTTCTGAAAACTTAAAACTAAATAGTCCCACCAATAAATTGAACCTGTTTTAAACCTGGTGTATCTGTTTATAAGTACTAACATTGCTAAAGAGCAGAAGTTGCATTGTGTTGACTCCACGTTGCAAACATTTGCAGAAGCCTTTTACACAAATGCAAAAGTTATTTTAAGCAAGATAATTGCAGCAGGAAAAAATTGACTCACAGAAAGTCTGTTTTTCGTTTGCTTTCTTCTTCACAGACACAAAAATTATGACGTTTCCTCGTCACAAGCTTTTCACGACCTCTCAGTATTTAGTTGCCATGGTGAGATGAGTCGAGCTGCTGTTTTCGGCGGCAGCTCTCTCGCTCAGAAAGTTTAGTCCATCAATACTTAATGTCTGGACTTCAGAGAGATGCAATCTTGTACACTGAAGACTGTACACACTCAGATGTTATGTTTATGCACGTCACTCTTTTCCCATTTGCTTTTAATACAATTTGCTCCTTTTATTGAAAATAAACTATTTTTATATCTAGTTGTTTAAAATGGAACAAAATCATATGAATCGTAGGATAAACAGAACTGTTAAGGGAGAAATGCACACTATAGTGTCGCTTCTCAAGTGTTTATGACCCCTAAAGAAATCACACTGGCACACACACACACACACACACACACACACAGTGACAAACCTCTCACCGCCTGTCAACCCATGATGAACGACACAGACCCTATCGACCAATGTCAAGCAGGATACACCTGATCGACTGTGTGATGTATGAATGCACGTGTGTTTGTGCGTGAGAGAGAGAGAGACTAAGAGACCATTGTGGGCAATAGTCTCTCACTCTGGTGCTGCAGTCACCAGGGTTGTGTTGTCGTAGATCTTCAGCTGTCTGCCCCCCGTGTGCATTAAAGCCCCGCTTCCTCCGCTTAGCCACGGTCTCTCTATAGAAACGATCGAATCTCCCACCTCTGTAGCAAACATTGTGGCTCTTCACTGGGATGTCGGGTCATGTAAGCCTGGGAGAGGTTAGCTCTGAGGGAGGCCTGACTCTTAATGTGCAGTCACAATCAGAGGTAGACTGATTTATTGGTTTGGTGATGTATTATTCTTGGTCTATATTTGGTGTGTTTTGTTTGAACCCTAGAACATTCACTCTTTTATTTGTTTGTTTTTCTTGCTACTTGCAACTCAGAAGGAAATAACCATAAATCTATATATGTCTGTTTATCTTATCAGTTAATAATTGTTTTTGATTAATCAATAAGTCAGTTATTGACTTACTGACATTCAAGATATTCAGTATATTTGTTATAAATGACAAATAAAATACGTACGTTATCGTATTTTCAGAGCTGAGTTTGTTTTTTTAGATGACTGCAATGATCAAAACAGTCGATCATTTATGTGCAGACTCAGATGATTATTTACATTATCGATATCGGTCCATTGATTATTTCCTAATCTAACAGATTGGTTTTACATTTAAAATTGACATTGGATTAGGAAGCATATATCATAGAATAGGCTCAAAGAAAATACAGTTTTGATTGTTGCCATTATTCAGCTCTTGTGTTTTTTAAGTGACTCAGCTTTTTGAAGAGGAATTTAATGCATTTACAACACACACTAGACGAGTAGAAGAGATGAGAGGAAATGAGGGAGGAGGGTATGGGGTGGCATGAAATGTCTACACAAAAGTGCCTGGGCAAACTCAAACTGGGGACAGTTCAGCTTCTCGAATCACCGGGTCACAGAGGCCCCTCCAAGACAAATTCATTTTACCTTATAAATGTGTCTCCCAAGGCTTCACAGTTTGTACCATATACAGCATCACTCTCTGTCCTTGCACCCGGGTGAGGAAAAAGTATGAGTGGGACGCAAAGAGAAGAGAAACGGAATAAATGACAGTAAAATGGTAACACTGCAATGCATTATGTGGAGAAACATAATGACAGTGTTGAATAAATCAATTGCAAATGGTGTGAAAGATCTCAGACAAGTCCTCTAGGAGTCGAAAAGGATTCCTCAGTAACCACGTAAGATTACCACTTACTGTATGAGTCATATGACTTGTGTTTACAAATCCCAGTTAGCATTTCATGGAGCCGTGCAAACCCAGATAAAGCACATACAAAAATGCGGCAAATTAAACTTAACCATTGTGGCTTCCAGCAGGCAAACACTCAACAGTCAAGGAAATGGCACGAGTCAAGTACAATACAGGGAGTATGATGTTTGAAATATGATATATAGACGTATTCTGTCTGTTCTTTAAATGACCACAAACAACTCTAATGTCTTGGTATAAAGTCTGAAGTGCATTTAAAGGGAGTGATGGGAATTACTTTACTTTACTTTGCTTGGCAGACGCTTTTATCCAAAGCGACTTACATGGAGCTAGTGATGAGTGTCTGGCTCAGGGACACACCTGGTAGGGGACGGGCTAGGAGTCAGGCTGGGATTTGAACCTGCGACCTTCTGCATCCCACTCTGACGCTTAACCCATTGAGCTACCAGGCCATACTTAAGCAGGACAGGTGCTGCTGGAAAGTTTCAAAGCCGGACACAAAACTAACCCTGACGGACACGGAAGCAGGCGTCTGATTGGTCGACCGGCTGCACACTTCAAACAGGAAATGACACGGGGAGGGCAAACAGGAAGCACGAGGTGGAATGGTAATGTTGTTCCAGTGTGTTCTTTCCCGTCCGTTCCCATTCCCTTGCTCGCTGCAGCACGACGCCAGGCTGACAGAGGAAGGAGAGAGGAAAGGGAGTGAGAAAGTCAGAGAGGAGGGCATTCTGGGGAATCCCCCCTTCGCCCCTGTGGCTCCATCCACTTATATTAAACAGCCTTTCAAAACGCTGACTCTAAACTATGTGCTTCAGTGTCTCGATGTCAGATAGTTGATGCTCCAGTTTTTTGTTGTTGTCAGTGTAAAAACTGTCGGATACAACATTTAAAAATATTGTTGGACTACATTCATCAGGTGAAAAGAACCATGTCTCCAGTGGGATAATGTTGCTGCATGTCCGTTGGGATTGTAAGTAGGTAATTGTTTGCTAACCTCTTAGCCATGACAACTTCATAAAGTCATATTATATCTCAACTGTCTCTGCCAACTTGTTTTGTCGATATTGTATTTATTACTGCTCT
Organism: Ctenopoma multispine; assembly: GCA_034779795.1. NCBI lineage: Eukaryota > Metazoa > Chordata > Actinopteri > Anabantiformes > Anabantidae > Ctenopoma > Ctenopoma multispine. The sequence goes on along the minus strand of JAUYWH010000015.1, from coordinate 12,410,698 downwards.
AACATTAACATCCAGAACGGATCAGAGCTGAGCAGATGTGGTGAGTTGTTTGTTCCCCGTGCATTTTATTCCTTTGGCATTCTGCAGCAGGTCTGCGAGGGCCACAATGCACTGAAGCACAGCAGGCAGCATTAATCAATATGCCAAGCAATCAGCACCCAGCCTAATTCAATCACCCCTACAACACAGCGCTGCCATTAGGACAACAGAGGAGTGTGTATTCACCACTGTTGTGTCTGTATGATTTGTGTGTGTGTGTTGCAGTCCCTCCGTCATCAACAGCCAACCTGAAATAAACCAGTTTGGAGGCACAGAATGAGAAGAGGAAGCAGACAGAGAATGGAGAAGGGGTGCTGTGTAAAATTAGGGTTGTTACAGTGCACACGAGAGGCAGACGTTCAGACGTGAACCCTTGTTGTTGTTTTTGCCTTTTTCTGTGGCTGGTGTTGAGGAGGAAACAAAGTGTGTCAAGTTGAAAAGAACTTTCTCACAGTCTTTCATTTATTCATTCATTCATTCATCTTGATTCATTTTGAAGATGGTTTGAAAGCCCCCATGTTTCATATTTGAATCTTGTTTCTGTTGCCTTTTGTGTTGCTAGTTGCAGCTTTAATTAGCAGTGCTACAAAAATATCTGCATCGGACTCCGTATCGTCTTACACTAACCCATTTCAAGTCGAGCCGTCCTTCCCACAGCTGTTGCTGTTTTTGTTCCACCTGTGTGCAGAGTTTCTTCTCTCCAGTCCAAGAGCAAAGACCCAGTCATGGCATTGACAGGTTCTTGGTTGCCAGTTTGAGTGGAGAAGGTTGCCGGTAGGCAGAACGCCTTTCTGGCATCTAGATTAAAGCAGCAACCTGTCAGCGACTTGAGTAGACTTACTGTATCTGTCTATTCTCAATCAAGGTGAAACCACGGAGGGGCCTATTGATCTGGTGTTTGTGAGGGGGTCTCTGTGTGACTGCAGTAGACTGAGGGCTCCATCAATAATTTCCTGCTTCCTCCCTAAGTCAGCTACAGTGATAGCAGCTCAATCCATATCTCTGCAGGTGCCCCCCACCTTGCTCCTGTTCTCACACAGTTTGTGTCTCTCACCTCACTTTCGCTTTCATTCACGTGTGATGTTGTGACATTGATCATCGCACTTCGAATGCAGAATGTAAAGCACCTAAAATGTTTGCTGATTGCATGTTGATCTTTGAAAAGGACCTTTCTATTTGTAAAGGCTCGTACAGAGGATAATATTAGAGGTGATTCCAATATTGGCAGTGAGATTTCCTAGCTCCTGAAAAGAGGTAAAAGGAAAATCTGCAGGCTCAGTGCTTTTGTTTCAGATTTTAAAAAAAATAATTAACTTATTTATTTGTAAAGTATTCAGTAGTTTCACTTTTTACAACTGTAGAAGATTAGAAAAGGAAAAATCTGCTCTTTTCATGCTTCCTGTATGTCATTGTAGCAGTTTACTCTGTCATGATTTCAAAATTTTTCTTCTGTTTACATTGTGCAAAGGTGAACTTCATGAAGAAGAAATTGTGTTGTTGGTCAGGGATTATTAGGTCCTCTCTGCCCTATCGTGACTATTCATGAAAATCCTCCAAATATATAAAAAAAATATGCAAGAAAGTGTGTAAACAATGACAAAGATGGTGCTGCCATTGTCTACGCTTTCGTCTGGGTTGGTCTGTTTTGAACATTTGTATTTCTCCCGTAATGCTGGGTCTGATTTGTTAGGAGTTCAGTGAATGTCTGCAGTTACTGAAAGGTGGTAGTGTTTCCCCCCCTCATGAAGCAGCCTCACGGCGTAGCGACAGTGGGTCTGAGGCACACAGGCAGCTGCCACAGATTCAGTCCAGCAGCACAGTAACTGGACATTCTGACCAACAAATACAGACGTCAAGGACACATGTGCATACTGTAGCACACACGGCACTGTTTGTGTAGGCTGAAAACATAGAGCACATGGTTTGTTAGAACAGAATGGGGTTTGCAGTGACTCCATTAATATAAAAAATGAACCTGGCTGCTTGTATTGCTTCACTGCTCCTGCTCCTCTCAACATGCTGCACTGTCCTTGACTAGGCGCATTATGTGCGTGTTCATGATCTCATTGGGGATGTGTGTATATCTTCCCATTCAACATGGCAGGGAGGCTCTATTAATGTGTCTTAAAGTGAAGTGTGTGACTGCTTAAGGTCACTGTTGGGTCAGAACAAAAAGCAGTAATAGAGAATGTAGAGTTTTTTTGTTTGATTTGTATTTATTTGTGTTCATTTACATTTTCTTTGATATTTTGGTTTTATCTTCAGTTGATTAAGTTCCACATCAAATACACATGTATGTTTATATGTTTTCAATATCAGAGTTCGATGACATCTGGATCTCAGTTCATCTCAAAATCCAATATTGTTGTGATGAATTTGGAATCCTAACATTAGCTTAACCCCTGTGGAGATAATAAAATTAAAGCATGAGAGATCCATCACGGATTGGGAAAATAAATGGACTGATTACCGCAAGATGATGGAGCATGGAGGAAATACAGTGTTTGGACTTATTAGAGATGTAATAATGGATAGGGTGCAGAGCGAATGAGGAAAAAAAGGAGAGATGAATAAAGAAAAGATGTACTTACAGCTAATGAGGGAGGTGGAGACTTACCAAACATTATTATGAAGTGTGTACTGTACTGGGACATATACAGTATAATCAGATCCTATCCTATCAAATCTAATGAAAGAATGGGAGGCTTAGTTGCATTTAAATAATCCTCCATCTTATCCGTTTTTATTGTCTTGAGTTTTTATTATCACTCAAAAATAAAAGACTACATCAAGTTCTGTCTTGTATAAACATATTGTGAGGGTCAGACATCTCTCTATGTCTCTATGTTTTTGTCTTGCAAAACTGGTACTACGTTTTCATGTAAACAATCAAGTGCATTCCAACAGACAGCAGTTATTACGTCTTCCCCTTCCTTTTGACAACCAGCTTAGAATGGCTGGAGCTCATTTAGGACCCTTTACAGAGCATGTTCCTTGATAAGATGGCAATTCTGGCAGTTTGAATAGCTAGCTTTAAACTCCAAGTGGCATTGCAGAGTCACATCCAGTGGTAATTGGCTGTCTTGAAAAGCAATTTAAAAAATCTTTATCACAGTAACAGACATGCCGAGGAAGTAAAGACATTGTCAAAGACGAATGTGAGAGGGCGTAACCTTAGGAAGACAGTATAACTGCTACTACTGGATACAAATCATCACTGTAACACAAATATATACTCACAGCTCTTTCCTTGCATTACATTTTGCTCATGTTCCCAACATAGCAGCTCATGTACATGGGGAAAAGCTGGGTGGGTGATAGAGACAACACAGTGAGAAGGGGAGAGGAGGGAGGCATGCAGGAAAGCGAAGGGAGGGACGAGATGCTGTGGGTAAGTGAGTGGAAGCATGAATTAATGGATGCAAGGAGAGGACAGCGAGCGTAGCAGCCAGTGTGACAGCCAGAGGAGAGGAGAAAGAAAGAGATAAATCAGAGTAGGAAAGAGAGTCAGAAAAGGAGACAAGAGAGTTAGCAATTGAAAGGTATCCTCATTGGTCAGCTGCGCATCTACTGATCCACCACAGCCAGGTGTTTTGTCTGTCTGCTGCAGCCACAGTAGAAGACATAAAAGGATACGAGGAAGAAGAAGAAAAGAGAGAACTGCTGCCTGCTGCTTTTACGCTGCCGACCACCAAATGAAGAGAGTGTGAGAGCACTCCAGCTGAACGACACAACACACGCGGGAGTCTACGCTGCCAGCAAACATCCTCCGCTACTTTCAGCAGATGCCAGTAGTTGAGCTGAGATTTATAGGCTGTTTGATGTGGACCAGATGCATCATTTGAAGGATGTGAAGCGTCTATCAGTGTGTGCATGTTAGCTGCTCCTGTTTATCGGTGCTTGGAGACCAGCTGTTTTATAGAAAACTATCAGTAAAGAGTATCTGAGGACCTTTGACTGGTTCGAGAGAGTTTGTAAGCATTTGTTGAAATCAGAATGATTAAGGAGGAGAAGATGCTATAATAAAAAATAAAGGCTGTCTTTTAACTCCCGGAGAAGCAGGCAGCTCCCATATAACACCACCCAGGAATAAGCACCAGGTTTCAGGGAGGAAAGCGGTTAATTCACATTTTTATTCACAATGCTGAAACCAGGATCCCGAGGAGCAGCATGTCGAGAGCCATGATGTGGATTAGGGGATGAATCCTGAGGAGGAGTCAGGGAGGGATGAGGTTGTGGGAGGTGAGAGGGCAAGAATGGACTGTCCCTGTCCTGTGGCACCGCTGGCTGCCTCCACCGCTGGCCTCCCATGAGGATGCAAGTCCTTCAGATTGTCAAGGAGCTGGTGTCACCATCCAGACGCAGGGCTGCAGGCAGATTTGGAGGTGTGTGCATGTACAATAATACATTATAATGGTAACTAAACTACCAGTTAACTCACTGTTAAAGTTGTTTTTGTCAACTTAAACAGGCACATGGATTTGTCCATAAAACATCACAAAAAAATACCAAACATCAGTTATTCTGCAGAAGGTAGACGTGATAGTTAGATACCAAGTCACCACAAGTGACAAGTACATGCTCATTTTAAACTTTAACTGCACAGCTCTCATTTTACGCTAGTGCAGTTAGCTGTTCACATCATTCCTAAAGTGTAAATGTAGATTAATAAGTGTTTTTTGTTTAATGTCATTGTGGCTGAGGTTAAACATCTTGCTGTGCCTGTACGGCATTTCTCTGAATGTAGAGACTTTCCCGTGGAGCCAGCATTATAATAGCTCCGTTGTTGTGGGACATATGTAAGTGTGTGTGTGTCTGTCTTGCAGCTGTATTTCTCTGGTGTGCAATGAATAATGAAGCACGGCGCTCAGGGTAATGGGACACTCTGTGACCACTGACACCTTGTCCTATCTCCTGATTGGATCAACCTGTGTACGATAGTCTTGATCTGTATCTAACATTGCAAAACAGCACGTTTTTATTTCCTGTTGCCACAGGTTTATCTGCGCTTGAAGAAAAGCCGCAGCTCGCTGACTTCTCACTTCAGTGCTCTTTGAATAAAAAGGTGTCTTTGGATTTCCAGATTTGCATACTTTTTGATAGGTGACAAAATTAGCGCTTCTTGCAGGTTTCATCTGCAAAATGTCTTGTAATTAGGATGCTGGTGGTAATTTGTGAGATTTCTTTCTAAGGACCTTGATTTTCAGTCATATTGCCAGGTCACAGTGTTCATAAATCTGCCTAGAATGTGTCTGGTTGAACATTAGTAAAATGTGAGAAGTGATATTTTCAGCATTTCAGTCTCTTAGGCTTCTTTAAAAGCAAGAAAATGTGTAGCTCAAGCACTGCTCGTGCTGGAAAGCCTCATCTCGATTTGTGCCATAAGGCATTTCTCTTGGTGCCATACAGCGATCAAATACATTTGCTGCCAGATTCCAGCCCTCTGATGTTGGAACAATAATGCGATAGAAGCCAGTGAAAAAGGCTGAATGTACCTGTTCTAAAAGCCAAGAAGAATATTTCTTTTATTTTGGTAGAAAATGCTTCTTGTATCCTGCCAGCTGGCTTTGATAAAAGCTGTAATTTATCAACTAACCTCACTAGCGCACTCATGGAGGACTAATTAAACCACACAAGCAAGCGCTGGAGCTTGTGTTTCACTAGAAAGTCAATATTTAGGGTAGAAATAGCTTTTGTCCTGAATCACTGCTGGTGAATGATAAATGGAAGCAGATATTAACATTCAGGCATGCAGGCGTTTTTAAGTTTGTGCAATGAACAAGGTCAAATTTGCCTTTGGGTTTCACTTTGGGTCAGTGATTAGTCAAGTAGATTAATCCAACCGCTAAATAACAACTTAACCTCTTGAATTGATCATCGCACTACCCCGTAATCATTTTGATAGAGTCGGTTCAAAGGTGGCCCAAAGGCTCTGGTCTGATTTATTGTGTTTTTAATTAGAACTGTAAAGATTTAACTAAGCTCTGACAAAGTTGAGATAAAGTAGGTAGCAGCGACACTATTCCAATGGGCCGGGAGAATTGGCTAGAATTGCATCATATTCCCTTGAATTTCTGTTTTTGCACAACTTAAACAACATGCAACCTATTACAGAGTTGGATTTGAAGTGAATTGAATTGAACTGTGGTACCCAGTAATGATACACAGCACCTAACGCGTATGATGTTTCAACAAGCAAACGTAAGTGCTAGACTTTAGGGATCTGCTGCTCCTCTTGGCTGTGTCCATGTTTGCCTCCAGCTCCAAAGTGCAGCTACATATGGTGCTCTTAGACACCATTGTGAGTGCGTCTAAGACTTGATGACAGGTGTGTGAAAGTTACTGTAAGGCAGGTGTAATCTGCTCTGAAGGCACAGACGCTCAAACTGCTGCAGGGGTTTTCGGCAGCTTTATCGACTGCCCGGGAACAGTCCTTTCCATTTGGCTGTCATTTTTATCTCTGTCCATCAGCCCAGCAGAGGAATTCACGTTGGCTCTTTCAGCTTGGATCAATGCAGGCAGATTTAGAGTTGGTCTCCAACAGATACACACATACATAAAATCACACACTCACTGCAGTCCTTTAAATGCATAGAGGTGTGTCTCCCACGACTGGGTGTAATGCAGAGTGCTAACAGATGTTGTTGTTCCATGATGGGGGAGGACAGGGGCGGATTTAGTCATTTGGAAGCATCAGGACATCTGCCCTCCCCTGTGCTTTGTTGTCACCCACTCTCTATATGAGATTAATACTGAGACTGAAGTCAAGTCCCACACAGGTTTATAAACATTCGTGGAGATTCTACCACTGTAATGAAACGAGTAATTTTATGAAAACAAACCCAGCAAGTGTTAAAATACGTGCGTCATATCGTTTTCATTAATTGAAGAAAAATCTGTCAGCATATTGACTTGTGGCTCATCCGAAGTAGCCTGCAGAAGCCCCGAGGCTTTAACCTTGGCCCTCATTTAAAGCGGTTTGTCGAGCTCATACTAGACTAGAATTACCCTGAGGCCTCATTATAACTTGGAGATTCACCTCACTTGTCTGTGTTTTCTTGGCTGCATCCTTAAAGGACAAACGGAATCTTTGTTTCAGTCTAGTTCAGGGATTATCTCTGAAGTGTAGTGGGGTATTTGAAACAAATTCCAAATTCTGTTGTGTAAATATAAATTCTATGAAGCAGACCTTTTTTTTTGTCCGTTAAGGACCCTTCAGGTTTTCCAACGTATGTTTTTAGTTTGGCTAACTAAATCGACTAAAGCCAATAAAACCTAAAACTGGGAAGCCTGCTAACAGTGTTGGCACTGATTTTATGATGATCATCTTTAAGGCGGTCATTGTCTCAACGGCAGGCTTTGTATCAAACCTGATAGTTTTCCTCTCGACATCCAACATCTCTCCAGTTATTCCAAATCACAGGCGAATAAGCAGGTAATACCAGTCCTGTGCAAACAGAGCGTCTCTCTGCAGCTGCATTGATCTGCTGGCTCCAGTAAAGAAAGGAGGCCTTGAGCAGTTTGGATTTCTAACAAGTCTAAAGTAACACTCTGCAGCCTTCTCCTGGGTAGCACCATCGACTGCTCAGTATCCCTCTGCATAATTCAGCAACCCTCTTTATTTATTTCCGTGCATTGCTCTCTCTTGTGTCATATCATTATACTCATACATTCAAATACTGCACCCCGAGCATCAGACTATTACACTTGTTACTACCTGTAAGCATTATGTGAGTGTGTACGCTTTATATGTATTTGTGGACCGGAATCTGAAAAGAAAAACATATGCTGGTTAGTTAAGGAGGGATCAGTGGACAGTCCAGGTCTAGTGGGTGTTGGGCTAAAGCTGTTGACTGACGTCCACACTGTAGTAGCCGGACTAATTGACTGTGTGTTCTCCCTGAAGGGGGATGCTGCGTGTTGGCCTTCATGGCAGAAGAAAGCAGAGCTTAATCTCAAAATGCTTTTATTCCTTCATCGGTTTCACCTTTATGGGAACATGTGGGCTTGTTTTATTTATTACACTGCTCATGTCAGATTTAGTAGGATGTATTGACCTCTGCTTGCAGCTTCACACCTAGTCTTATTAAATTATGCATCAAACGACTCTCTGTAGCCCCTCAGACAACATTACTGAGTATGATGGACATTCTTCACTTAACTGCAGATACATAAAAACTTTCCCCAAAGGCTGTAAGGAATGGAAATGGTCTGTTTGTGGGAAAACATTTGCATTAATGTAATGATTACCTTGGTATTATGTGTAAGTTGAACTACGAAGAAAGCCCCACCACTAGCAAACCTGCCAACCAATCGACACATAGAACAAAACCTTCAGCCAACAAATTGTTTGTCGGAGCACAAAGGAGGAGCCTGTTTTTCATCCATTTCTAAATTAAACAAAAAAGTTTCACACTCCCACACTTTCTGTAAGTCAGTGACTCATCAAGATCTGTCACATTAAGAACCAGTTGTTTTTCATACTGCCTATAGTATATTTCTCATTCCAAAGGTTAAACCTAAAAAATAAGTGACAGAAAAGACTTAGATGAGTTGAGCTTTGCTCCTTACCTACAACCCACATTGCCTGGAGCGTACGGCATGGTGCTGCTTTTGTTGCTCTGTCTCCTCCAGGTTTGATCTGTACCATGAGAGCTGCTAATGTGCACAGTCGTTTTGTCTGCATCGCCTGCCCCGACTTGCCCTGTCATGTTCATAACAAACTGGTGACGGTCATGGTGTTGGCACCAGTTACCAGCGGGTTGCCGTGATAACAGATTCTGTGAATCACAGCGTCACAGGTTGTTAGTTACATTCAGCTGCGTTTGATCAAACCTGAATTTGGTGTTTGCACATCGCACATGGAAACAGAAAAAACTCGATACACGTCAACAGAAACATTTATTGTGGATACATGGAGAAACATTTTAATCCTTTCTTTCAGTAACTAAAATCACACTCGGCTTTCACTTCCTCGACATCCTGAGTTGCTCACTGGGGGGAAAAAAGGCAGTGTCCAACCACAAAAGCATCTTTTCCACCATTTGTCATCTCCACATGCTTCCAGTGAGGGAATGACAGCTAATTAACTTGACCTGGTGGGGTAAAGCCTTTAAATCAGTCTTTTATTTCGACAGGGTTTAAACAGTGTGAGGCTGAGTTTGATGAAGAATCTTCTAGCTTCATACAGTTCAGAAATCAATCTGGCTTTAACAGTGGGCTCATGCTTTTTGGGGGTTTTTTTGCATGCTGGAGAAGAAGGAAATGAATTCAAACTCTAACCTTAACCATTGAGGAACAGTGACTTGTTTTTTCTGAGCAGCTGTAGGTGCCAGGGTGCATTCCTCAGTTTGGCTGTTCGCCCTCAACAGTTGGAAGCTATCCAGCGGAGTCAGGAATGAGTTGATTCAGCTATGTCCTGGCCCACTGTCTGGTCCGTGATTAGCGCCTATAAGTTGTACATTTTATTTGGGAGAGAACTCACATTCCTTAAAATGGGAAGGCAGACAAGGTTTACAGAGTCTCGGTTCTTCTTAGTACCTCACTTCCACCTCCTCAGCTCCTGATTTCAGCTCCCTCTCCTGGGAGCAGGCCTGTGTTTTAGCTGATAGCAAGCTAGGCTAACCAGCATCCACTGTCTGGAAGTTAATGTAATTTTCTTTCATTGAGGTCAGCATCCTGTATTTTAGCTAAACTGACATGCATTTAATCACATGGACACAAAACATCAGCTGCTGCCAGTTAAAATCACGAGTATGTGCCTTTAAAAAGCCTTGAAGTAGATAAGTGTGGATTAAGTGGGCTTCCAGAAACAGGAGATGACGTCTGAATGCAGTAAACCTACGTTCTCTCTCTGTTCCCTCTGTGACCCTGGAGCTTCGGGAAGTGATAGCAGCACTTCAGTCTCATCAGTCAGAACGCCCCTCGCACACACACTGAGATTTCCTGTACTGATGCAGTGTGCAGATAGAGCTGAGATGACAGGAGGACGTCTTTTTTTCAGCTTCCCCGACCCTCTCTCTCTCTCTCTCTCATCTCTGTTTTGCCACATCACAAAACATTTCATGGTACATCACGTCCATTTCATAATGAACTTTTAATGGAAACCGTTTATCATGGGACTGTCATCATCTGCTTCTTTCAGCGTCTGTTTCCTAACTTCCACTCGTAGATGCTTGTCTTGAAAGAAAGTACAACAAAGACGTTTGTGGAAATGATTTCATTGTGAAATTCGTTACATAAATAATCACACTGCTTTGGCGTGACCATGTTAATGAATTGTCCTCCCGCTTATTAAGAATGTGAAACCACTCATTTGTGCGTTTGTGCTTCGGGATGAGAAGGAATTTTAACAACTGACAAGTCTCATTCTGATTCCGTGACATTTCAGAGAGCTTCCCTGAAACAGCGAATCCCTCTGTCCCTTCTTGTGTGTGTCTCTCTCTCTGTGATGTGTTGAACAGAGCTTGTTGTTGTGTTGTTGTTGTTTGGGTGGGGAATGCTGCGAGTGGGACTGGCACGCTCCTGAAGTCAGATTTCTCGTCTCTGTCACTCTGCTTCTCTGTGTTGTAGCTACGGAAACAAACAGCAGCTTTGTGACAGCAGCGGCTGTGATCTCACTTCTCTTTGCCCGTCACCCGTGTTTCCTCGCTGTCTGTCAGCGAGTTGCGGTGGCTGGTGACCGTGATGGGATGAGGTAGTTCAGGTTGTCTCTTGGTGTGTTGGGCTCTGTGTTGACCTGTGACCGATGCGGACTAAGGCTCCTGCTCGCTTGGAGGATCCACTGGATGGTTTGACAAGAGGTGGGACATTTCTACTGCTTCAGTTTGACAGTACAGTTCAGCCGGGTGCATATTCTCTTACTACTCTGGTATGTGATGGACAACAGAACAGATTTTGAGAGTGACTTGTTTCGGCTAATTTGTATAGATCAGTTTATATAGATTTTTGCGATTTAATGAAGTGTATCTAATGAGGCATTAATCTGAAACGTACCGTAACAATGAAGACTGCAGTGATGTTTGATTTCAGTCTGGTTGTCTAGTATTAAATATTGGTTCAGCTTTATGTACATATACAGGCTAATGTATGTGATGTAAATCTCAAACTGTCATGGTATCATGTCAGGATAGTTACTGTACTTACATCAACAGCATGTTGACTACACGCTCCAGCAGTCATGGTGGCCAACTGAAGTCTACTTTGCAAAGCCGCAAATAAAAAGCAAAACACAAATAACACAAATGGAAAAAAAGGGATTTAAGGAAGAGCTGTGTTGCAGAAGTTAGTGCAACTGTTCACAGACAAGTGATGGAGAAAGTGCAGACACTCAGTAAACACAGTACGCTATTGTCTGCCTCTAAGTATATTTCCCTCCAGGAGTAGAATAATAAAGGAGATTTTCTGGTGTGTAAAGAGACCGTTCTGATCTGACTTTGTCACATTTAAAAAAAAATCAGTATAGTTTAGACACAGACTAAAGATAAAGCGTAAGTTAATTATTTGTCTTCAAACCACATTTGTGCTCAGGATGACTGGTGTCTCTGATTACTGGTTATCGGTGAATGTCAGCCAGAGGTCGCGGCGTGGTCACGTGGTCTGGTTCAGGTTGGAAATGCAGAGCAGGAGAGACAGGTGATTGTTTTGGAAGCACAATAATAACACAGTGGTTTGTTGTGAAGCTGACGTGTGTGTGTGTGTGTGTGTGTGTGTGTGTGTGTGTGTGTGTGTGTGTGTGTGTGTGTGTGTGTGTGTGT
>JAUYWH010000015.1:12332600-12389177 GCA_034779795.1 Ctenopoma multispine | reverse complement strand
GCCCCCCCCCCCCCCCCCCCCCCTTCTTTGCTCTTACTGTGGTCGAAGGAGGAGAACCTGGAATATTTAAGGTGTTCCAGCATCGGTCAGTATGGTTTCTTCAAGGATCTGTTATAAGTCTAAAAACTGTTTCTTCAACCTTGCACATCAGATGCTATAAGCAGACTGTTACTGTCAGTTGTTTTTTAGCTTGTCACTAATAATAGACACGGTTTTGTCCTTTATTTATTTATTTTTTTCATACTGCGTTCACGACTTTCCAACACTTCAGAGTTGTTGTCAGATTTTTCTGTCCTGACACATTAAATGTTTGGCATAAATAATTAAAGAAAACCTGCCCAGTATAAGAGAGAATTAGCATTTTATAAATCTCACTTTAATGTTTCTGATTCTGTGCATTGTTTTAAACCATGTGCTCACTCACTAAGTGCACCCGGAGCTTTAATTAGAGCATCAACTTCAAAAGTCTTAGAACGCACAAAGCGCCGTCACTTGCAGCTCGCTCCTCTTTAGCTGTCGACTCGTGCCGACGTTGATTCCCACCAGACGTGAACGCAGCCACAGAGAGGAAGTTATTAATGTGTCACTTCTTATTTTCACACAGCAAAAACACATGGAGGTGGAGAGGACCACAAAATGGCTGAAGATGCTGAAGAGCTGGGACAAGTACAAGAACAGTGAAAAGGTGATTTCTCACTTGACAGGTGGAGATAAGAACAGTGATATTTAACAAGAGTGAGCGTTGGAGGACTTATGTTGCGCTGATTGATTTCTCATTGATAAATGTGGCGGTAAAATGCAGGTGTTTCCTGTTTTGTCTATAACTCACAGATATTTACTGAGATGTACAACTAAGAAAACACCAAATCTACACATTCAGAAAGAGATTCCACAAATATTTGACATCTTTGCTTAAAAAATGAGCAAGAATTAAGATGATTCTCATATTTGCATAATCACCAACTAATCATTGCAGCTGTAGTTTACACGTTTAGCTTTAGCTCAAAACCAATATAGATTAATATACCTGCTAACATAACAACACCGTGATGATACAGGTCCAATTAAAATCAATAAGTTCTGATGCTGGCTGCCCAGCACCATCATATCGTCCAGCCTTAAAGAGTGGAACCATATATCCGTATCAGCCGTGCAGACTTCATGCTGGTCTACTTCTGCCCTCTGCTGCAGACGTCTTGTCAGTAACAGATGTGGAGGAGTTTCTTTTTCATTCTGTCCCCACACAAGGACGATTAGAGGAGGGCAGGTATCAGTTATGGCTGCCTTCATTTGTGTCTTTTGAGGTCCAGCTTGTGGTGTGGTGCTGCCTGGAGCGCCTCTTCATGCCTTTCATGCGTAAGCTTGGTTTCAGCTGAGATGTAGATGTAGTGTTTGTGTGTGGTTATTACATGTATGATTGGCACTACGAGCCAGTCAGACTCGTTTCTCTTATTTCAAAGAAGTGAGTAGCATCCAACAAAACGGAGGAGTGTATGACCCCTCACTCCATCACATCACCATCTCCTCCCTCTTTCTTCTTTAAAGCTTCAGGGGTGTCTCTTTTTCCCCTTTGTTGATTTATTTTGTTTGCTCGCCAGCAGCTGAGAACATTTGGCTCACAGATACAAAGCAGTCACACATGAGAAGTCTGGCTTCAGGTTGTAGCGTTTAGCATAACAGTAACGACACTGTACCGTCTGAAACCTGTGGACACTGTGATGCTGAATGTGTGTGATGTTGTGTTCTCTCTAGTAAAGTCGTCTCGCTGTCATTGTGAAAAACAGGATGCTTGGTGATATATTGTTTTCGAGCTATGCAGTGTAGCTGCTGCTGGTTGTGGTTTGTAAAGGCAAGCGTCTCAAATATAGTGAATATACAGAAGCATCTCAAGATCAACGTTCCCATAAAATGACAGAATGTCCCGTTTTTAAAGGAAAGAATTGGATATTTTAAAAATCAATAACATACACGTTTTTAATGTAAACTTTCTGTTCCAATTTGCTTGCTTAAAAAAAACCAGTGGGCTTTAATGGAGCCTAGAACTGCTCAGATTCACAGAAATGTAAATGTTGACAATCGAGCACACACACAATGATTAGTCTAACATCGACTCGCTCATCAGAGCCTAATTACAAGGCTGTTGCACTAGAAACAAGCGAGTCCCAAGTGTGGTAGCAGGAGACTGATGGGAGTGTGTGTTCTGGATACTCCACGCACGCACACACACACACACACACAACCAAATGTCATTATTTTGAGATGCACAGAACACTCTGCCTTTCCAATAGGGAAATAAGCCCCACACACACACACACACACATTAAGCTCATCAAACACGCCTACAGACGAGCTCATTTATGACTCTTCATCAGTTCTCTGTGAGACGCTCCTCAGACTCTCTCTGCTTGTTTTTCTGTGTGGTCATTTTAAAGTTCAGGATTGAGACTTGCCGTCGGAGGATCATGTTTTTGGCCTGACCGTGTTAGAAAGTGCTGCAAACTATGTGTTGTCTTCTGTGCTGTAACTGAAGCATTTAAATTATTTAGTGAGCTTGACGAGGCTGTTCAAACTTGTTGCCTCCTGACTGTCTCGTGCCCGATCAGATCAGGTGTCATTTCACATGCAGTTTGATTATGCTGATTTCTGGGTTATTGGTGTCATCTGACCTGCAGTTTGATCCGGTTCATGGTCTGATTTTGTGCTGACTGTTGCTGTTTTGAGCTTGTTTTGACCATACATTAGTACTATACATGTGCTGTGATTGTAAAATTAACTTCACTGCAGAAAGGACTGTATTATCTGCATCTTTCAGCGGCCTAAGGCTCCATGTTGTCCTTCTCCTTCTCGCTTGTGTTCATATTAGGTCTTGCAGAAAGAAATACCGCCTTTCTCTCCTTTGCTCTTTATTGAGCATTTAACCATCTTGTATGAATAAACTTTATTCGAATAGTCATGGGACATAAACGGGGGTTTGATGTTGAGTTGAGCAATCACTGTTTCTGGTTGTGCAGAATGTGATGTGCGTAGAGTCCCCTGGACTATACCTAACCTTATCTCACAGAGGAAACTGCTCTGACATCCTAAAGTTAATTTCAGATGTTTCCCCCAACTCTGCCACTTGGATGCATTTACTCAATTACTTTTTAGTGAATACTTTCCCTCAGTGGGGAGATTGTCCATTTCATTCGTGTGCCCTGTCAGTCACCTGTACGGCACATGCAAACACACACATTTTCAGTCCCGACACCTCCCACGTCTGCTGTAGAACTGTTTCGGCTGGTTGAGTTTTAATAGCTGTAGACAGAGAATTCACAGCTGCGATTAGCTTTGCTGTTCCAGGAGTTTGGGTTTTAAGACTTAATCTTCCTCACCCAGAGTCTGACTGATTTTCCATCTCTTTGTGGACAATGAATTACTTGAGACTGTTCTGCATGCATAGCAGTCTCTCTCCCTCTGCCCACAATCTCTCCTGGAGCTCGTCCAGCCAGATGGTTGCGGTTCACCTTCCAAAGCCCTTTGCTTTTGCTCAGACAGACTGTAGAATACATACAAGCGCTTGAATACACTGTATGTTTGACGTGTTTGACTCACCGAGAGCAGCTTGGTTGGCAGGTTTGTCAGTGGTTTCAGCTGCACCTCAGTGGGCTGCAACTGCAAGCTTTGAACCAGTAACAGTATTTTTCACCTTGGATGTTTCACTGTCATATTACTATGTTTTGTCGTTTCACGCTAACCTATACATTTCTATGGCTTTATGTCCTTTTAGTTCCACTATCTGCACGTGATTCAATGATAACATGCTCGCAAATTAAGCTAATGTAGAATGAAAGATGGTAAAAAGCACATACACACAGAAGTTGATGGTTATTGGGTACGTTAGTCAGGATGTCAATGGGAAAATGGCATATTCACAAGGCTTAGAGAAGAAAAACCTGTGATCTGTGACTGAAATGTCCACACGACTGAATTGTTTTAGGTGTTGGTAGAGTGACACACTCATTGAAGCTTTGAAGGATTATTGCCTTACAAAGAGGAAGCGATGATTTAATGCGCAGATGTTTCACATAATGTCGGTGTCTCACCACTGTGACGTTTAAATAAAGACCCGATGTTGTGTCAGATTAAACCCTGTCTTAAAAACCTGTGTTCTCTAATCTACAGGTGGGGTATGATTCTGAAGTGAACAAAGCTGTTTCTCTTTGAAGGCCTTTCTAACAATGTCCTCCTGCTGTTTGTTTCCTTCCAGCTGGTCAGGAGGATCTATAAGGGAATTCCCCTGCAGCTGCGAGGGGAGGTGTGGTGTCTGCTACTCGATGTTCCCAGAATAAAGGAGGAGAAGAAAGATTTCTATGAGGTACGGAGACAGGAGTTCACGACTAAACACACTGTTGTTGCCCGCACTTAACAATCCTGCTCTGTCACACCGGTTTATAGAATATCTGCAGCAGGGCCGTACTGACTACAACAAACGCCTCATAAAGACTCACAAGTGAGCCGGCCAGATGCTAGTAGCTCTGTTTCATTTGATTTCACTAAGCTTCAATAACATTGTAGGCAAGATGTGGGTTTGGAGGCTTAATTGTGTTTGTATAAATCTGCTCAGCTTGTTCCTGCACACTGCACAGAGCTGGCAGGGTCAGTATAATGCTGCCTTCAGTTGGCGTGAACGTATTGAAATTCCAAGTTGAAGGCACGTACAGTACAGTAAAGAAGCAAACTGAGGGAACTTTTTTTTCTGAGGAGCAGCTGTTCATCAACTTTTATTGTGCTGAGACTAAATCTGAGCATTTAATTAATCTCCATATTTTAACATCAAGTAATGTTAATGATGGAAATAAAGTGTAAATTAGCTTGTAATAGTACTACACTTTTCTGTTCAAAGCTAAACTGAATTCCTGTTTTTACAAAGAGGTTTTTTTTTTTTTCAACTTTCTGAGTCGTTCTTAATTTAGGTGGGAACCTCACCTACCTATTGACAGCTCAAATTGGCTCCAGCACCGGAGGAAAGGGGTGAATTAAACTCTACCAGACTATATCTGCATCTCAAACTTCAGAATAACTGCTGCCCATTCTCTTCATGAAATAAAACAAGCATTCTACTTTATTAGTCATACATTAATCCTCTAGCTTCGGTCAGTTCTCACTGGATGTTTAGCCACAAAGTATTTTGTCATGACGACTCTGAGCTTAAGCTCAGACTGGCTTTGCAGTGCAGCAGTGTTTATAATCTACTCTGACACATTTGACATTATGAGACATCAGGCTTCTCTTTTGTAGTATCTTCTGTCACTGAACTCTGTATTTTCTGTTGCCTACAGAAGCTGAAAGCCAGAGCCAGAGGACTCTCCCCAGACATCCGTCAGATTGACCTGGATGTGAACCGAACCTACAGGGATCATATCATGTTCATGCATCGCTATGATGTTAAGTAGGTACCTCCACAGAACATTACTGTAATTCTTCAGTCACAGATTATATCAATGCTTAGCAGAAACTTATTTGGGCTTCATATTTACTCCAACAAAAACAGACTCAATCATTTGTTTTTGACAAAATTATTTATTTTCTCAGTTTTCAATCTCACAGTTGTGTGATGTCATTCATTGAGGACATTAGTTACTGTGGTCTGTTGTAGTTAAAAATGTCTTACATCATTTTCTATTAAGGAATTCTATGGTTATGACTCTAGCTTGTAAAAGATTGACAGAAAATATATACAAACCACAAAATATTTGAGGCGGTGAGGCCAAAATTTTACGTACAGACATCAGGTTTTCCTCACTACATTTTTCCTGGTTACTTTGCATGTTTGTAACCAGGATTGGGTCTTTTCCAGACCTTGTTGTGCTTGTTGAAACTGTGATGTTATGCAGGATTAATTACAAGGCAACTGTTCACTCTTGTTCTGTTTATTCGTTTTCCCCACATGGCTGAATCAAATCTATCAGGTTACTCTGCTCCAACTAATACCTGCAATTCCAAGCCACAAAGCTTTGGCAATATGGAAGTGAGAGGATTCATATCCTTGTTTACTGAGTTCTGATTTTAAGCCACAGACAATGAGTGACAGCTCTCTAATCTTTACCAGCACTCAATACCTATTTTAAAATTATCTCCTTTTCCATGCATTTTAGCTGGACGTTAGGGACACAGAACCATAACCATGAATGGCAATTTTGGCTCCAAACTGTGGCTTGTTTTCAGAGCTGCGTGTTAATTCTGGTTTCTGTTTGTGTTGTCAGGCAGCAGGCTCTCTTCCACGTCCTCACAGCCTACTCCATGTACAACACGGTGAGTCACACACACAGAAAGCTGCTGACAGAAAGGTTTGCTTTGGTGTTTCTGGTGGCAGAATGAGTCTGTGTGCCTTTTCTGTCCATGTTCAGTATGATCCATCTTTTCCTCCCTATGTTTTTGAACCACGTGACAGGGCTTTGCACAAAATGCATGACATCTTAATTCAATAATTGTCTCATACAAATAGGATTCTAAAGCAAGTGTTGTAGATAAAAACCTGAGAACAGTCACTTATTCCATCACTCAAGTTCTTTCAAATTAGAATTAATGTGTAATTTGTACTATTTAATTTCAATGCAACCAATGATGCTTATCCTACACTAAATCTTAGAGTCGACATTCTCAGTTAAACTACACTAAAGCGCTGTGAGAAGTAATACATGTATTCATTATATATAAGGTCACAGTAATGATTAATTGACCTATTGTTATTATTATGGTTACAGGAGGTGGGCTACTGCCAGGGCATGAGCCAGATCACAGCCCTGCTGTTGATCTATATGAATGAAGAGGATGCTTTCTGGGCACTGGTCAAACTACTGTCTGGGCACAAGCATACCATGCATGGTAAGACAATAACTTGTATAGGCAAAAAAATAATTTAACTCTCAGTTGCATTTTTTTCTACTGAATCCCCCAGTGGTGTTTGAATGTGGCTATAATCTGCAGCCATTCTAGCTAATGTGCCAACATGACATCTGACCTCAGGCAGGAGACCTGTATTTTCCACTTTTCTTCAGGTCTGTGAACACAGCATTACTCCTATAGTTACAGTGCACTGGGGAGCTTTAGATTAATGTCAGATCCATCAGGAAGACCAGTGTAGAGGTAAGAAATGTTTTCTGATGATTGATTTCAGTTAATATGATAAATACTATAAAGCTTGGTAGCTTACACGCATGCTAAAATGTCAGCTAACATTAGCTACCGTGTTTTAGCCAGTAAAATGCTCGTCAGCTTAGAGCAAGACAGCAGGTTCGGTTGCGTGTAAGCTACCAAGCTTTATAGTATTTATAGATTTATCATATTAACTGAAATTTTAGTTAGCAACTCTGACCAAAGTGCATTTAGAGAAAAATACGCCAAGTCCCTGTAAAGTGTCCATAAAGTTGTCTCAGGAGGTGCTCATGAACCTTGAAAGAAGCAGAGTCGAGAAGAGAGCTGGGCTGCACTGCTGACTGAGCCAGATGTTTAGATTCTGTCCTGCCTACTATTTTCTTTTTTCTGTCCTATGTAGAAAAATTTAAAAACTAACATTTAAAATAATTTTTTATTTAGATAATATTATTTTTAAAGCTTAATCAAATCAAAGTTAATCTTTTTGAGATAAAATCTGCTTTTTGTTTCCCTGTTCAGATGTCTAACCTGAAAACATTGCACCAAATATCTAATTAATCCATCTTTGCTCAGGGGAGAACTGTGAATCTTGTCTTTGAGCTGTAAACTATGATTCATAGGGTCTGTTAAAGTCCTGCACTAACATGACAAACAAACCCTGTTTCAGTGTCCAGATGGACAACTGACCTTTGTTGCAAGACAGAGTTGAGAAATTGTGAACCAATGCTTTATCGTATTAAACTGTCTTAACTGAAACAACCTTGTGCTCAGGACCCAGTCTTGTCAAGCACATGATGAAATTATCAATAAAAAGGCATCACTGAGAAAGAACAAATGCACATTGATCATTGCTGATGCAATGAGCTTGTAAAACTCTAGCAACTGAAACTAAAGCCTCCATAAAAGTACAAAATTACACACTGAGTATTATGTCTGACAAAAACATATATAAATGTTTAAGAGGAGACATGGGCTTACAGTTTCCGCCATCACAAAGCTCAGCTTTTAGCCATTAATGCTGAAGCTACAGCATTAATGGCTAAATACTAATATGTAATTGTAAGACAGTAAGAAACATGAAATATAGATATGGTCTAGTTCATCTGAGGATCTTACTTATGATCTGATTCTATCCTCACCTTTAGGGTTTTTTGTCCCTGGCTTCCCAAAGCTGATGCGTTTCCAAGAGCACCATGATCGTATTCTCAAGAAGATGATGCCCAAACTGAAGCAACACCTGGTGAGTCAAACAATATCATGTAAGCAATTAATAATGCCAGAATAAAAAACAAGACATATTGTTAAGTAACACTTTTCTAAGTCAGGAAGTAACTTCTAATCTAAACTCTCTTCCCTGCTCAGTGAAGTCCACAAATTTTTCCTGTTTGAAATGATTTGTGTCTGCAGGATAACCAAGAAGTATTTACCAGCCTGTACACCATGAAGTGGTTCTTCCAGTGTTTCCTGGACAGAGTGAGTATAAAAACAGTGAATAAAGATACACATCTATACATAAATATAAATGTATATTTTTAAGGCTTAATAATTTCCTTATCTGAGTATGGTAGGGAGTCGTCTTTTACCAGGTTGGGTACCTCACAGGTAACCTGCAAAATTAATTATAGCAGGGGAAAAATTTACAAATTGACAGTAGGTAGTGGATGAACGATGAAGAAAGGGTTAGGGTTAGAATTTTTCCTGTGAACACAGTGCATCACAGCTAACTGCAAATAAGGCTGTGTAGCCGCAGACTGATGAGTCCACATCCTGACACCTATTTACCACAACATTAAACCCACCAGGTGATGTTGTAGCAGACTGGCGTGTTTAACTAGGCTACGTGTCGGGCTGGCTTCATTAAGAGATAAGTGCAGGATGGATTTGCAATACTGGGCCTGGACTCTGCTGTAGCCTGATGTTATCACAGATCAGAAGCTATTTTCATCAAAGACAGTGTGCCTTTGAGAGAGAATATTAAACATACTGCAACATTCTATATGTTAAGTGTTAAGAACTCTCCCTATGGGCTTTAAAATGTCCTGCAGCTGTACAAACTTGACACTGTCCAAAATATAGTGACCGAACTGCATATAGTGGTACATCTTACCCATCAATGTCATCCAAAGAAAAATATTCATCTACAAGAAGTGTACAGAGAAAACAGTACGATTGTGTAACCTGTTGTTCTCTTTATCTTTAGACTCCCTTCACCCTCACCCTCAGGATCTGGGACATCTACATCTTGGAGGGTGAAAGAGTCCTGCCTGCTATGTCCTACACTATCCTCAAAATGCACAAGAGTAAGCATATTTACTTCATACATTGGTACCAACTGGTGTCCACGTCACAAAGACTAAAAAATGTCTGATTTCTGTGTTTGGGCGTGTGATTACAGAGCACCTGATGAAGCTGTCGATGGAGGAGCTAGTGGAGTTTCTGCAGGCAACTTTGTCCAAAAATTTCTTCTTCGAGGACGACTTTGTGATTGAGCAGCTCCAGGTGTCCATGACGGAGCTCAGGAAGGCGAAGTTGGAGCTGCCCGCACCAGGTACTGCTACAGTGTGATTCACAGAGATTTAGAAGAACAAGCTAAAATTGGAGAAAAGGGAAAATTTATTACAGTGGTGATGTGACTCCAACTGAATCACAGACAAACAAATATAACGCAAAATATAACAAAAACTGCACTGCTTGTGATTGTTTGATTGTGAGCGAAGGAATACATACAAGTATGCATGAGTATGTGTTTGCAAGTTTTCTGAGAAATACCAATACATTTTATAATCAATACTGTGAACAGAATATGTTTAGGATTTTTCATTAGTTCTTTCATCAGCCTACACTATAATAAATTAGTCACTAGGCTATACTTAACAATGGATCTCAAATCAGCAATTAACTATTTTATATTAATGTGGTCCCTCCAAAACCAACTATAGTCCTGCCCTGGGTCCCTGCTGTCCTTGTAGTTTAATTAGCAGTAGCAGGTGTAGTATGTGTTTCTAATCTTGATCTGTCCCTTCACTAATCTGCCTTCTCTCCCTCTCCTTTCAAACAATATTAGCCAACAACAACATAAGTGTGGCGGTGGGTGGGGGCCACATTCCCTCCTACAACAGTAACCGGTGGGCTATCCTGACTGGTCTTCCCTCACCATGTCTCTGTCCATCTGTCCCTCAGTCAGTCTGTCCTGTCTGTTGCCTGTCTGTCCAACAGCACTTGGGTTTTTGCCTTCACAAACAACGTTTGATCCCCTACATAATATTGTTAACTAAGTTCTGATGCAATGCTGCAATGCTTAGTCCTGCAGTGGCTGGCTATCCTGTTGTCTTTGTATCTTTAGTTTTTTTCTTTCCTTTACACCCTGGTTTTGACTGTAAGTGGTTAAGAAAATGTAATTTCACTTCTGTTTAGAATGACTTTCAGATGGCATAATGCCCCCTCTGGTGGCTGACTAAAGGACCCATTTGTTAGTGTTACTGAGGAATAGCTGAGCTGTACATTTACTATTTAAATCATACTTTGAAAGACGGGTCTCTGTGTCACAGATATACATTCTTAATTTATGATGTGGATCTATACCTCCCCTGAACCGCCTTTTTCAGGTATATGTTGTCTTTCTTGCCTAATTAGTCATTAGGACGTTAGTCCTCAGCAGCAGGAGCCACTTCTTTGTAACATATTAATACATTAGCTGAAGAAGGAACCATAACTTTCCTTTCTTTCAGAGCCCACACAACAGCAAACAATAGCTGTCTGTTCATAACCATGCCCACTGACAAGATAATGAGCCACTTTTCCAGCACAGAAAGCTTTTGTTTTAACTACCATCTGCTACTGTATTTCCTACTTCGCAGGGTGCATATTGTATTCTGCAGCTGTGTATCTGTATTAGCAGAACTGTGAGAAATGACAGTTTTAGGTTTCCACCACTACCACCCTAACTGCGTTAGTCATAGCATATACTGTCTGAGTTCTTTCTGGCCAAAAAGTCCTGCAGAAACACAGTTTAGATCATTGTGCACTGACTTTGAGGAGTACACAAAAAATGCCTTAATTTTAAAGCCAAGGTGTGCAAATTAAATGCAAATAGTGTTGCACAAATGCACAGCTAGAATCAAGGTAATCATGCATTCTGACTGTTTTAGGTGAACTTCAAAGTATACAGTAGCATGTTATACAAAGTTACGTGCCCATTCATGCCAGTAGAAAGTGTTAATGATTTAACTGCAACTTCCTCAATTCAGATAAACACTGAAACAAAATTTTCCATGACACAGGAGCACGTGTCCTAAGACGGCACAAAGGTGGTCTGTACCATAGGTATTAGCAAAACAGAACTGGAATTAAGCTTAAAAACACACACCTGGGAACAGTATAACCAATGTGATTTAGCTTTCAAGCTAATTAATTTCAAATATTTCCAGGCTACCACCAGTGCTACTGTGGCATTTGAAACCGGGTCAGGGTCTACCTGGCAATTTAAATATTTGCAATGAGGCATCTTTCTATTATCCTTATATTATTATTACAGTGTGTAGCCCCCTCTGACCATCATCACACACACAGAATCCATTTAACCCAAACTGCATTGACACTTATTATCACCATTCATCATTATAACTTAATAATTTTTGTTCTGCACACTGTCCAAACACATTTTATAGATTGCATTTTCCCCTGAAGAATTTCAGAAAAATTACCTTTATGACTCCTGAAATCCAAAAACATCAGTAAAACTTTATTTACTGCTGATCTTTGTGTAGAAGAAGGCTCTATAAAGCAAAGTTAGGCAGGTTTCATTGTAGGTTTTAAAATCTGCACCCCTAGCGCTGTAAAAAGACTCTCTCACTACACAGGAACCACTTTATCTTCCCAGCTGTGTGGAAAAAAAACAACCTAACACCAATAAAGTCTCCTTAAACTAGAATATGTTTGCCTCAAACTGTGCTTGTTAATTCTGATGTTCAACTAAAGCTGTATTAGTGTGACATAATTTACATTTCATTTGCAGACCTTTTTTTAAGCTACTAAAAGAGATACAGGATTCTGGGGAAGTGTTACTATCATCCTCCCTGCAAGTTATCTGAAGGTACAGGGAAATACAGGGTCAGCCATGCACAGCCACAACTATGGTTAGGTTTACTTACATGTTCTGCAGACAGAATGGTCTCCAGAAAACAAAGATTCCTTAAAGACACCAAACTGTATTAATTGAAAGTAACACTTTGCAGCACTACTTTTATTTCTAACATGTCATTTTGAGCTATTGTCTGACAAATATTGACTAGAGATTTTTTTTTGGACACAAACTGATCCATTTATGAGTTACAGTAATAAGTAAAACAAGAGGAGCAAGTTCACATTGCTTCGACTAGTCCCCCCCCCCCTACTCTTAGTGTATTTGTATATGAAAAATAAAAGTCAAGGTCATTAGACCAAACTCGTCATGGACAAACACTCAAATTTGTGGATTCAGTGCCAAGCTCGAGTTTATTTCCTGGATCGCTCCCAGCACTTCCTCTTACTCCAGATGCTGCCTGCTGACCTGGCTCTGGTTGTCACACTTTCCTTTACAGTCCCCAAAACACCTAACATCACCATCATCACTGTCTGTACACTGCATCTGTTCCTGTCAACTGTACTTCTTATTTCTTTGTGATATAAATAAAATTATAGAAGAGCAACTTTGGTGCAATCCGAGAAGACAAAGTGTAGAATACTGTTTTATGCTTGTACTTAACAAGTCTCACTAGATTTAAGAAGGTTCTTTAACCAAGACCTATTTCCGTATGACCTTTCAAGGCTGGAGCTACTGCTGTAGCCAAGTATGGTTTTAATGAAATTGAGTGACACTCAGAGAACACTCAATTGAATGTCACTTGCTAATTGAGCCCCTCCAGCAAGATGGAAATGAATATGAAACACTTTCTGTTCTTTCCCTGTCGATATTTGGTTATATGGCATTATGAATGTAATTCTCTTCATTTTTACCCTTCTATGGCAGTGGTGTTGCATGAATCCTTGTCCTTGTTGTAACTCATCCGTTGTTGAATTAGTATCTCACATCATATCCAGCCGTCATATTCACTTTTGTTTCTGTTTTTTTTTTTTGTGCAGGTAAAGAGGAAGAGTTTCCCAAGAAACTTCTAGGGCAGCTTCCTCCTGAGTTGGCAGCAGCAGTGATGAACCATGTAGCCAATGGTCAGAGCCACGCAGAGCCAGCTGAACCTCCCAGGGACTCAGGTCCTACACCAGACCACCTGCAGGACAGTCGACCACCCAGCCGGTCACAACAGGACTTTCTGGAGAAACCATTTCGCCACCTCAAGGCTGACAAGAGGGATGGCCGTTCCAGGGGATCAGAGGAGTTCCCCAGTGAGCAGCAAAAGCAGTCCACCTTCATCATATCTGAAAGGGGGGTGACAACACCCTCAGTGGCCACTGCTACACCACAGCTCACCACAGTAGATAAAGGGAAGCCTCAAAGTCATGCTTCAGCTAACCACAACTCCAATGCAGTGTCCAGTTCTCACAGAGACATCACTCCACGCTGGGTTAAACCCTCCGAGACAAAGCTGGAAGCAGTCAAAGCAGCAGCAGTCCGGCGGAACCAGCTTAGCAGAGGGACATCACCAGCCCCTTCCAGCCCAGACAACACTGTGCTTCCCCAACACCGACCACACTCCAAGGGCTTCATCCCTGGCTCCGACCGAGGCTCTAATGCCTCCCAGTATGACAATGTACCAGGAGTGCCAGAACAGGATTTTGAGATCCTGGAACTTGAAAGACCTCCGTCCAGAATGAGGGCCCCTCGCAGTGAGACACCTTTCAGTGTATCAGCCCACCATCAGGATAGTACTAGCCGTGGAACTAGTCTGGCAGGGAGCATAATCTCTGTTGGGTCAGGGCCCAAGATGGTCAAACACCCTGTCCTTCATCAATTTTCACACAACAGTCCATCAGGGGTCCAGGCCAGCTCCCCTGGCAAACAGAACCAGTTTCACACTCAAAACAAAACTACAGAGGTCCCTATCCTCCATCCTGCCTACAGTGTAAGCCTGGACCACAGAGGACAAGACAGACTCCATGCATCTCCTTCCCGACTCCCCCATACCTCCAGTGAGGCATACGAGCAACGAGCATACGCCACCACCCAGCGGCCGCACAACCACTTCTCACCAGAGAAGGCGCTTATGAACAACTCCTTTGCAACCTACCGCAGGCAGCCGCCCCCCAGTTCCACCCACAATCCCCGCATTGCCAGGCCCCCACCAGAGCACACCCTGCAGGGGAGCACAACTCCTATCTACCTACAGCAGCTCACCGCCACCTCCCAAGTCTATGCTCCAGTGGACTACAGGTTTGAAGGACATAGGAGAGATGAGGCGAACCTGCACTACTTGTCAGAAGGCGAGCCTCGGCGGGCTGTCGATGGGCTCTTGTGGTCACCAGAGGATGAGCAGCTCCCTCAATCCCCAGGTGGGATGCCACGCTCGCCCAGCTTTCAGCAAGCCCAAATGTCACCTGTTCAGGAGTTCACTTTTCCCACCAACCCAGACAACCTAATTCACTACAGGACACAGTTCCAGGAGCAGCAGCCCATTATAAGGCAACATCTCCCCCAGCTGTTTGGAGGACCACACTACAGGCACGCACAGGAGGCGTTCGCCATGCAGGAGTCAATGCTGCTGTGACTGGAAGATCAATAGTGGCATGATACTGTAATAAAAACAAACAAACTGAGGTGTAGTCACAGACACTGTCGTAAAGACAAGCAGTATTCCTAGCCTTGTTAGGATCCTGGTTTTGTTTCTACTCTGTTCTTCATATGTGAAGTACTGACATGACTGTCACACTGCATCGATGCAAGACATTTTTACTGATCACAAAAATAAGAGGAAAAAAACTGACTGAAAATTTTATTTTATTTTTGGATGTAAATCATTAACAAGAGGTGACATTATATATCTTTTAGAGTCTGAT
The DNA here is from genome assembly GCA_034779795.1 of Ctenopoma multispine. Classification (NCBI taxonomy): domain Eukaryota; kingdom Metazoa; phylum Chordata; class Actinopteri; order Anabantiformes; family Anabantidae; genus Ctenopoma; species Ctenopoma multispine. The sequence continues at coordinate 12,374,057 of JAUYWH010000015.1, read as the reverse complement.
ATGTACAGTGTAATTTTTTGTTAATATGCTGAGTTATCAGTGGCAGGGGACCATTCTCCTGAGAGAAAAAACTCAGATTTATTTTCCACGTTTATTTTTTTATGTTACTTCCAGATATTTACATTAGAGATCAATTTACTCTATATGCTTGTGAATGTTATTTTTCAAAGAAAATAATGTCCATTAGAGAGAAGTGATGACTGGTCAACTGTAAGTTTTGATTTCAATTTTGAACCACATCATTGTAGGAAAAGCTGATTTTCTTATGCTTAGGTTATAGTTTCAGTGAAAAATGTCCTTCCTGATTAACTCATGTGCAATACATTTGTCTTACACATGTCATTGTATTTGTGGCCCATTTAGTTTTTAGTAAATTCAAAACATGATTAGATACTTAAGGAACAGAGACTAATTTTAAACTGCTAATAAACATTCTTTTTGGTTTGATGGATTTAAGTAATCTGATTTGCTATGTCATCATAAATAACATTTTAATTGCTGTACTGTTATTACATCTTGAGCACACAGATCCAAACATGGATGTGAACTAGTTTCAGTACAAGTTTGCTTTACTTCATTATGCATTATTATTCTCAACACTGTCATATCAACTACTGTTTAGCTGCTGACACTTACACTGGCATAAGGAGTCATCTGGCACACGCACACACTACATTTTAACATTTAATCATTCACATTCCATATTATTCTTCCTCATACTCTGATTTTGATGCATTCATTCTCAAACAGTACATTCCCTAAGTTATCCTTGTTTTTTGTAAAATGACTAATTGCAAACCGTTCTGATACTTTGCTAAATAAAATGAGATGGGTGAAAAATAACTGACAATTTCTGTGTATTGAAAGTTTTACATGGTAGGCATTCATATCCTAAGATTTATTACCAAATGGTTTTATTCCTACTGCCTATATTTTTCCACTAATTTAATATAAGTAAAGACTTTTTTTCTCTACTATAAAATGTCAAACATTCAAAAGGTTTTTCTGTTTTAAATATTTTATAATGTAATGTATAATATTTCCTAAATCAAATATCTGAATAATAGGTTGGTAGTGGAGTTTATGACTACTGGTTAGAATTACTATAGACTTTGACATTTTAGCGACCACAAATAGCCTATGGGTACCCTGACAGTATCATCCGCCATCACTCATTCACAGGCCGTTACTGTACATCTGTCTGGATAAATCACTGTAGCCAACGACGGCTTCAGAGAATAGTTATGTCAACAGCTTTGCCTTAAATTCTTGATTTACCCAAAAACATTGATCTACAAAATACTGTCATCTGCCTTACACTCCTTAGAGTCAAATAGTTTGTGAAACTGGAAATTAGGGCTAAAAGGGTTAAACTAACTATTCGACTAGAAAGAACACTATTCAACACATTTCATAATCTACAGAAGTCATATTTGCTGGTTACCACTTCACATCTAAGCAAGCGATTTTTCACAATTTTCGGACATGTTATGCTCTGAATCAAATTAATAATTGATAGACTAACTGATAACAAAAACAGTTATTAGTTGCGACTTGTAATGTACTAACTTAAATGCACATATTGTTAGTTATTGTTAGTATAAATGCAATGCACACACAACAGCGATGAAAAAAAACTCCACAGAAAACATGTCAAAACATGTTTATACCAGCCAGTGTAGGGCCCTATGATTTCCGCAATGCAGAAAATGCGAACAGAATCGTGGAATTGAATTTGCAAAATATAGAATATCGTAGAATTCGGCGATATCGATTTGCAGGCTGAATGGAAGAATTTCTGTACATGTCACCTGTTTAAACGGGACTCAGCTTTTCACTCACACACACAGACACAGAGTAAAAAGAGTCAGCGGTCAGCTATGACAAACAGACTCAATGAAAAACCAAAGTCATTCGGGTTAATGCTAAGTTTAGCACAGAACAATACAAACAAATATTTTTAATCGGGAGAACAACTCTTTTGTAAGTTTTACCAGCGATAGTCTGGACCTGCAACACGTGACGACCACTTCCAAAGACTCACATCAGAAACAGACAAGAAGCAAACCAGCACGAGCTGCTCACTCCAGCAAAGTCTTGGTCATAAAAACAAATCAGCTGACATAAGACGTCACGTCAGCCCCTACCCCATGGAGGGGGATCAGTGGGGGCACTGATCCCACTCCATTCCTCACATTTTCTATTTGTATTTCTCTTGAGTCTCACTCTTAGAAATATTAAATTGATTAAGAAATCATTATTTGATATGATTTTTTTGACTCAAGAATAGGGTACCAGATTTCAGTTTAAAAGGGAAATTGTATGCTTAATTAAATTAAAAACATGATTTTTGCAAGAAAACCTGACGAGATTTTTTACAATGTTTTTCCCGGGTTCAGTAAGTAAACATCTATAAGAAACAGTCAAAAAATCCTATGCAGTTCTTTGGTTGCAGACCTGTGTAATCCATCACTTCTTTAAGTAAATTATCAGTGCCAAGTTATTTGGTTGCTTGAATGTTTTCAGTCATATCTCCTGTCCTCAATGCCCAGTATTCTAAAGTATCAAATCATTCCATCATGTTTAGGATTTTATTTTGTTAACTGAGTTAAAAGGGTTACCCTGGTCTTTCTGGTTTTCACCTCTCAGCTTAAAAACAATAACGCCATCATATGGCCACTCCCTATAACTACAGAGGGATGAATCTATGTCAAAATGATACTTTCCACTGGAGAATTTTAGATTTTAATTTCTAGCACCTCTAAAATAAATAATCTCTAAAGGTGAATGTCTTTAAAGTCAACAACCACTCAACTTTATAGCAGCAAAATGTCAGAAAACTGCAAAATGACAATCACAGTTCTAAGGCAATGTGTTTAAATTTCTTGTTTTGTCCTAACAAAAATCCAAAACCGAAAGATTTGGTTTATAATAATATGGAGCAGAAATTACTGAAACCATTAACAGCTGTAACATCTAGAAATCTTCCATAATATTTGTGTCAAGCTCAAAGCAATATATTTAGCTTTTTTCCAAGTATCCAAAATACTAATTTATCTAAAAAAATAAATAAATAAGAAAAGCAGTTTATTGGTATAATTCAGGAGCTTTAACAATGAATGTTATAAATAAGTGGCATCCAATAAACCATTCACTAATAAACATGAGAATTAAAATAAGAAAGTATTGAGAGTTTTGATTGGTTCAAAAAAAATCTGATCATAATGAAAAAAAGTTTTATCCACTTTTAGTTCTGATCGCACATTATTTTCCTGAAAGGCCAAAATATTAACAAGTTCTCACACTTGAGAAGCTGAAACCTTAATTGTGGCATTTTTGTAAGAAAATGCTAATTTAAAAGTCAATTCAGCGATATTTTGACCTGTAATGTTTAGTGTCTAATTGAATTCTAAATTAAGCGTCATCACAAGCACATTTACATGTAACTAAAGCTGCCAACTAAATCATATTGAATAAAAGTACAATAATTCTGACATGCATAAAGAATATGCACGAAAAGACAACACAAGTACATTAACGCTGTTACTGACACACTCACTCACCAACAACAAATGGTGCATTTTCTAGGTATTAGACGCACACCTGACGAGCACAAACAACATTGCATGACAAAGCCAACACACTGTCAACGAAAGCACAAACACACTGTACTTCAACGACCAAATTGGCCGTTTAATAACCAAATAAGTTCCCACTGAACGACAGCACACAGAAAACAATGAAGTCACGTTGGCTGTTATCAGGAAAACTGAGCTAATGCTAACGGTTTACCGCGTGATAGCTTCAACGGTCGCCGTAGCTAGCAGTTAGCACAATTCTCCAAAATAGAAATCTGTAGCAGACTTCGTACACATAAGGTGTTGTCAAACAACACTTACCTATGAGAAGAATGTATGTGCAGAATTCTCACGCACTCGTCCGTCAGCTGTATCCATCTAACAACGAAAATTAGTTTAGCTAACTAGTGTTTAAAGTTCCGACACACTCCTCACCGCTCCCACAAAACAAGATGGCGGCCGGAAGTGACATATCTTTGTGTACTTTTTGTAAAGATGGAAAAACGTACATGTGTTATAAAACGTAATACTAAACATACACCATAAATAAATGTGACTCGTAAAAACGTTTTTGCTATAATCCAGTTACTGGTCAAATGACAGCAAAAAACAAACGTGCTGCTCTGAGGATATTAATATATTAATATATTTAATTATACTAAATGAAAAAATGAATGACCCAGCTTTATACGTTTCATCTGTTTTTTCAGTTTGATACAGACACTAGTATATATCAGGTGTAGCCTATAACAAACTTTAAATTCTTCATTGAAGAGAATGGGGGGGAGGGGGGGGACATGCCACAATAGAAATAAAATTAATTAAAAAAACATATCCTAAAAAACCTAGAAGCAGAAACTCCAGAAACCATGTACAGTGCACACAATCATGTTTCAAGCTTAATGGTTGGATGTTTCATGCAAAAATGCACCTCGAGAGCTCTAGTTAACCTCTCTCTTGTTAAATACACATGCTTGCACCTTTGACATTCTATCAGAGAACCAGTTTATTTTCTGTTGCATGTGTTTATCTTTTGTGTTAATGATTGGACCAAGAGATGTTCATTTCCACCCAAGTCTTGGAAAACCTTGAACTGTAAGACATCTAACACTGTCTATGCAGGAAATAATTACCTTCATTTTGAGAACCGTGCACACTGAGAATACAGTGAAACCCTAGTTACTGCATTGAACATTTAACAAACTCCACTAGCTTTTTTAATCTGTTGTGTCAACATTTATTTTGCATCCGTATTTCCTTCAGTTTTGAAGGCACACATTGGTTCAGCTACTTGTTTTTAGTCTTAGCAAAAGGAAGGAGATCCTTAGAGAAGATCAAGTCAACAATACAAACTTCAGTTCTTGTGATCTTGAAAATTAAACATCTATAATTTAACAGTTACCTTTCCAACACTGACTCAAGACTGGTGCTAATTACTCCACACCAGTGATGGAAAACCACATGTACCATTCAGCATAATTACTAAAACACTGGGGTGATTTCCCGTGGTATAGAGCTCTCCATCAGTCATGAGCTTTTTCTGCTTTATGGCTCCACACTGGTTTTCGTTTCTCAACGAAGGCCCGGATTCCCTCTTGCCCGTCTCTCAGAGCCAGGTTGTCGACCATCACATTGCAGGCGATGGCATACGCTGCATCCCGACCTTGAGACATTTGTCTGTGGAAAAAATAAAGTAAAGCAAAATGTAAATTCATTAATTACATGACATATGTTAATTATGATAATTCACATCTCACAGCAATGTGAGATTTGTTTTACAGAGTAAAACTAAAGTACATTTCAATTTTGAAAAAGATGAGAATTAATTTAGAATATAGAGCAAAAACAGAATAGATCAATATAATAATGATATAAAATTAGGGAAGTGAGATACAGCAGATAAAGTTTGTGAGTTAATGAGAAGCAACGTCAGCACAGAATTGATAGGAGACTTTAAGCTGAGTAATTGCGCAGGTCATTCTGCAGTTATCCAGGTCACTTAAGTTTGCTGGAAGTGATGGAGACCAGAAGCCCAATGGCAAGTTGGATTACTATGGTAGAGTAAATGTATAGTTTTTGATAACTTTCTATTCCCACATGGTCCTATATATTTAAATGCTGTGCTGATTTAGTATAGTGTAAAACCTCTTTCACGTGCATTCAAACAACTCATAAACACTACTGTGAAAAGTGAAAACACTGTCCTGAAACTCTGAAACTCTCACCTTTGGAAAGTGGCCTTCCCAAGGGCAACGACAGGTCGGCTAGCTTGACACACTCGCTTTGCGATGGCTAACGTCTCCTCCTCTAGTTGCTCTTCTGGCACCACCTTACTAACCAGACCATGCAGCAAAGCATCCTGGGCTGAGATGGGAGTTCCAGTGAACAGCATTTCCATGGCAACCTGGTTAAAAAAAGAAGAACAAGGATTTTTTAATCTTGACAACAATAAGTAGTTTATGTTGCACAAAACTGTCATTTATACCTTCCTCGGCACTGCTCTGCCAATAGCTACTGCTGGTGTCGAGCAGAACAGACCCACGTTGACACCTGGAGTGGCAAAGGTGGACTTCTCCGTCACCACAGCAATGTCACAGCTGGCAACAAGCTGGCAACCTGCTGCGGTGGCAACACCGTTCACAACGGCGATCACCGGAACAGGTAAGTCTTGTATTATAGCCATTAACTGGAAAATATGTGTAAGAATCAGGGATTGACTAGAATATGTGATAATACCAGCAGCGCTGAAACAATGAACCGATCTGTTGTTGTAGATCTAAAGGGCACAGAGATCATGCAAACACATCTACCTACAAACATATTATTAGATTTTTACCCCTGCCTTTCTTGTCTTTTTGAATGATTTAGTTTAATGGATTTTATTGTTTAATAAATCATAAAATAAATGCAGCTAATTTAACCACAACAAGTCATTTAATTAACTATAATGCAATCCACAGAGTTTTCTACTTCTTGCAAGTTGTATATGCTCTTTTTAAACACATTTTATGACATAATAGTTTCAATTAAACAGGTGCAAAAGAAATTCTGGTAAGTTCTTACTAAAGTAACCCATTTCTTCTTTAAAGGGTAGATTGGATAACTGTTTCACTATTTACAGCATTTTCAGTAAATTTTTTTGAGTCTAGCTGTACAAACGTAGTTGTTTTCCTCTAATCGATTTTAAACTGAACACATTTGGCTTTTTGACTTTCAGACTAAATAAACAATCTAAAGGTAGTCCGATCCCTCTTGACTTTGTTGTTGTAACAGAAAAACAGAGAGAGCGAGAAAAACTAACCTCTGCACAGGTATGAAACACCTTTGTGTGATATTCTCGGCCCTGAGATGACGTCAGCTCCTTCAGGTCGTGTCCGGAGGAAAATACCGGACCTTTGGCTGACACACACATACACACAGAGGTAAGAACAGCGCCTTCCTCATTCTTCATCACACATGTAAATAAAATATAAATAAACTACCTGATATGATTATGACTCTGAGATCATCTCCATCAGCATCAGCCAGGATGTTCTCTCTGAGGGATTCCAGCATGGACAGGGACAAAGCATTCCTCTTCTTGGGATTGTTCAATATTATTCTCCTTAAAACAAGTAAGATATTACATTAACAAAACAGTGTAGTGATTTCCTGTTCTCAGTAATGCAGTGTTGTATTTTGCAGTTCAGTGGAGTATGAGAGTAAATATTGTTAATACATTTAAAATAAAATGATGGCAGTACTGCGACCTAAACATGGGAATTTTATTACAGAAATACAATAATGTTCTGATAGGAGTCAGCACAGGAACCCAGTCTGCACCGTATGTCCAGCTTGTGCAACTAACGTTTTCTATACCGAATTTTCCTTAAGAACCTGGCATGTGCAATGAAGTACTGTATCACTGTGACATATTGTTAGAATATGCATTAACTGTGTTATCTGCTTAAATAAAGCCTATCTACAGCAGAGCTACCGTAAATTACAATTACTAGATTACTGACTGCACCTAATTCCGTTGTTTTGTTGCCTCAGTGTCAGCGGCTCCGGTCCAGTCTGGGAGTAAAGTCGAGTACCGGACAGCAGTGGTGTTGTCCTGCTGAGCTGAAACACGCCAACAGCTCTGCACAGTAAACTACGAGCCATGTTTATAGTCTCCGCTTCACCTTCCCACTTTCACTTCCGGGTACAATGACGTCGTTAACGACGCGCAAAGGCACGTTTAAAAAACAAAACAACAGCAATAAATCCACACGACTCTAAAAAAATGAAGATAAAATGACATATACAAAAATATATTTAAAAAAATCACAACGTTTTATTTTGCGCGGATGTAAAAAAAATCTACAATCTATCTTTAATTACCCAAACATTTAATTTTACGGGAATTAAATGTTATTAGCTCTTAGCTCCTTCTCAGTGGCTGTAATTGTGTCTGAAAGAGGTTCAATGTCTCAGCTTCTTCTAGAAACTGTTGAAGGACTTTAAGGAGTCCTGAAGTTATTTTCTTAGAGATTTATTTACACATTCTAGGTTTGGAATGATTTATTAGTTTGTTTGTATTGACAACATATTATTTTCAGAATAAGTGAGTGCATTTATTCCCAAACAACAATGAAGTGAAAAATACACATTTACAGTACAGTGATTGATTGTCATTACTAGTAGCTAAACTGTGACTTAAATCAATACGAAAATATTACTTAAGCTGTATATCACCTTCAAAATGGTAAAAAAAAAAAAGCTCCATAGATTTCTAATAATTGCTTTAACATCCCGACATTCTGTGCTTGGTTTAGAATAACCTTAATAAACTATTCATACTATTATTGCTGTTTTTTAAAGCTTCAGTAATACTTAAAATCTCCCTCCACTGTGCTGCTTCTGACATCTTGTGACATCTTCAAATTACTTTACTGTCTGCAGATAATGGATAACGTTTTGGCTAACTGATTGCTGTAATGTTTTAAGTGTAGCACGCCGGACAAACCATACAGGAAGGCATTAGCAGGGATGTGGCATTGTCTGAGGCATTGTACGAATTCTGGGAAATAAAGCAGTAGCAGTCCTAAGGCTTACACATTAACATTTTCAAGTCATTTGTTATGTTGAGCAAACATCTTCTTGTCCTACATTAACGTTAGTCAAAAACCTTTGATGGCAAAACACAAACTGATGGTTAAAGTATATAAAGTGCTGCTCTACACATTGTGGAGCCCTTTGGCCATACAAATCCTGACTTTACTCTGCTTTGAAAAAATAAACTAATCTGCTTGTGATTGTGCAGAACCCTTTTGTGTCTCCAGCTAATGTGTCAGTGGAGAAACAAGCTGTTTCATTTTTTAGCTTGTTGGGTTCAATCAATGCAGAGTAATCTGTCTGTGAGCCGGTTCAATGGTCTACGATGTGAACAGTTTCATCTGAAGCAACCATACATGTCAACATGGGGGAGCATTAGCAGAAAAAGTGTTGGGAGACGAGTCTAAATAAGGCAGGGAACAGAAAAAGAGTGAGTTCCATCAGAGCAGGAGACAAAACAACACACACAATACTCCTCATCACAACAAGGATGAAGCCAGCCCGCAGGAGGGAGGCCTCATGTCAGGTGACAGCATTCAGGTTCTGGCTTGCGTCATTCGGCGTGAAGAACTGGACTTTAGGAGTGTTGAGTTGAGTCGAGTTGTTCCTGCGCAGGCTGCCTCCTGTGCCTTTGCGCATGGAGTTGTTGCGCCGCATGGAGTTGCGCTTCCTCAGCGAGTTCTGGTGCGACAGCTCGCTCTTCTGAAGTGTCTGGATTAGGATCGACGGCTTCTCATCCAGTTCTCTCGCACTGCAGTGCGGTGTCGTTACCTGAACGACACAGTCAATAAAATACGTTTTCCACTGCTTCAAAAGCCAATATCGCAGAGGTGAATGAACCAGAAGGCCTGTCAGACATACACAGGAAGTAGATCCGTAGATTTAACGCTTACCTTAACTGTGTTACCAAACTTGGAGTAGTCCACAGAGTACACGCCCTCCTCCTCTGTCACTATGGGAACAAAGCGGTGACCCCACTGGATCTCCTCAGAGATGTAGGAGGTCCGGGCTTGTGTTGTGATCCCCGTCGTCTCCACAACTCCCTCCAAGATGACGATCACCTCCAGGTCGCTGCACTGCAGCTCCATGCCCGACAGGTCGTACAGCGGGCTGCCAGCGGGGAGACCAGAACACACAACAGACACATGTTTAACGTGACCTCTCAGGAATCTGTGTGTGTCTGTCAGAGCCTAAGTGATGTAACTGTAAAAATATAATTGGTCTTTTGTCCCAGCAGATGGAGCTAGTGAGTTACATCTGCTGCTAGACTGAACCAGCTTTATGCACTAAGTTCTCTATCATCTCACAGGAGTCCATCTGTGTCTTTGTACCTGTTCTTGTCGATGACGTGGCAGATGATAAGCGGTGCGAGGAGAAACAAGCTGTTGCTGGCCACAGCACTTTCTGTCTGTATGTCGATCTGATGGATTGGGATCACCTCACCCTCTGGCGTGGTGGTCTTCCTCACCACCTGTTTAACAACAGTGACAGGAGGACGATGGAGACTTAGGATTAGAATCGGAGAAGTGTTAAGGAAATCTATTTTTACCAACTCATAGCAGTAAAGTAGTAGTAAAACACCTGTAACCTGACGGTCGCTCCTATGATCATGCTCTTCCTGAGATCTCCAATACGAATCATAAAACACAAACTGTTGTTTCTGACTGCGATCACAGCGTGCCGGCTGAAGATCAACGTCTCTGCTCGACGGTTCGACTGAGCTGTCTTCATGAAGATGCAACCTGCAGAGAGAGAAACGCACATCAGTCGACCAAAACCACCAACACAACTCAGCACTGCTCTTTTTGCCCGGGGTCTTACCCAGCATGACAGCATTAATGATGAGTCCCACTATGTTCTGCAGGATGAGGACAGTGATTGCAGTTGGACACTGTTCTGTTATCATGCGTCCTCCAAAGCCAATGGTCACCTGAACCTCAATGGAGAACAGGAAGGCTGAGATGAACGACCTGGAGAGACAGAGATAAAAAAAAATCGTCTAGCAATTTTAAGTTTCTTATTTTAATTCGATTTAAAACATTATTTTTTGTTTTGTGCTCTGTGCATTTGTTGCATTCACTTTGTTTCTAACTACTTTATGCAGTTTGGTAGTTTAGTCCTAGTTCTTCCCAACCTGAGGTCTGGTTCCTCCCTACAGCGTCACAACATAACACAACCATGACAAATAAGCAAAGAAAAACGTTGTCATGCACATACTGCTATTCATTTTTTTGGCTTGTCGGTGTTTTTTCCCTCCTGGCTGACACAAAATCAAAGCGGCAGATAGAGGAACCCAGAAAGAAGGGATGGATGAAGGGAAGATGGAGTAAGCTAAGAGGGAGGTGCCAAACGCTCCATTTCCCTCCCGCAATCTTCCTTTTATTTTCAGTGAAATCATGGCAGCGTACGTTTTATAGCTTTCTGTCAAAGTAAATTTCCTCCTCTTCCTTTTATCGTGAACATGGAGAATAAGGAAGAAAGGAAGAAGAGCAGGGTGGGAGTTGGGATGTTTGGATCGAGTGAGGATGGATTGAAAAAAAAGAGTAATTTTTACACCAAACACACAATCAAGACTTTACATTTTTAACACCGACAGTGTTCTGGGTCTTTCCTCACTTACTTGACGCCGCTGACGCACTGCGTCCCGTTCCTCCCCTCCGCGTCCAGGTCTCCGTGCCCAAACGCCACCAGCCACCAGGTCATGGCGAACAGCAGCCAACTGCTGACGAACGTCGTGGTGAAGATCACCAGAGTAAAGCGCCATTTAAGGTCGACCAGCGTGGTGAAGACGTCCTGCAGGAATCTGCCCTGCTCGCGGATGTTCTTGTGCGCCAAGTTGCATGAGCCGTTTTTGGCGATGAAGCGCGCTTTGTTCACACGGTCCCTGAACACCGGCTTGCGGGGCATGCGGGAGACGAGCCCCGGCAGACCGAACTCCTCCGGGATAATGCTCTTTCTCGCCAGCATCTTCTGTTGCAGCACCCTACAGCCACTTCTTCTTTAGTCCCTCTTCAGTGCGTCTTTACGCACGGATCCAACACGTGCACCTGCAGGAAAACGATCAAAGACGCACCAAGTTTTTTCCTTGTGTCGACATTTGGGAATGTTTCGAAGTGACCGCAGCGCGCCGCCTCTGCTCAGCTCCTCTGAGAGCTGGGACGGTCTCCACTCTTCTGTTGACGTAGTCCAACTTCCAAAGTCCAGACCCGTTCAGAACATAGTGCTGCTGCTGTCAAGGGAAACTCAGGAACCGTTACCGAACCGAAAATGCGAGCGAATCTCGCTCAATAAAGTTATTTAATATACATTTATCACGTGTCAGCAACATAACTTACATACATAACGTGCACATAACTTTTAAGTTTTGTCTCCTCAGTTAAATCACTGTTTAGAAACTCTAAATGTAAGACGCTCAAAATCCGCACTAAACCTCATAAAAACCTCAAATTCAAAGGTACTGTGGTCTAAAAACTCATGGGTGTAAAAAAAGCTGTTGGGTTAATTTGTTCTCTATAAAAAAACGTAACAGTGTTACGTTAATCCATAAACGTAAAATTCAACATGGATTTTTCGTTGTTGATAAATATAATCAAATAAGTGAAACAAGCCCATAAGCTACAATTTCTTTCTGCATCTAAATGATTAGAAGAAAAAAAAAACAGTGTACTGTGTGTTTGAAGAGCTTCAAACCAAATTTACCTGTACGTCTGTGGGGCTATGTTTTATTTATATTTAACTTACAAAAATACATTGTTTACATATCATTTAATACAAAATGAACTTTGTTAAATGTTTGACTCACATACATTATCGTAATGCTTCTTTCCCTGCTTTTAAATTCTGAACAGTATTAATATTTACCAGTGTGAGACACCCGACGGTCATCGGAGGGCGCCATTTAGCAATATATTGAGTGTCAGCAAGTGTGTTGCTGTTTACATACTGCAGGTTTAATGAGAAAGAAAAAGGTTTATTTCGCTCAAAACCATTTTAATTATCATTTCAACTGTAAAAAAATAGGCACACAACAAAACTTATGTTTATGATATATATGTCTGTAAAAATCTTTTGGGCGTCGAGAATGTACACTTGTTTAAAAATCAAAAATGCAACTGCACTTGTGAAAAGTATAGTTTAGTTGCATTTAACAGTCAATTGTGAATTCATGAGCGGAAATAAAACATTCTGCATAGCACTGATAATGTATGTGTCACGCAAATTAAGGTATGGACTGTCAATATTAACCCTAAATAATCTAATATCTCATTTGTCTGTTTTTTTTATTTGTCTTAGAATTTTGTATTTGAAGTGAAGAATTTAAAAAGTCTGCACGTTCTAACTGGTGAATGGACAGAAAACAACCAATGAACACAAAAGATTCATGAAATGTAGTCATGGCCAGAACAAAGTACTCTTAATCATTACAGAGGAAAACATGGAGAAAGAGAAGAGAAAATATGTAGGTAAAAGGTGAACAACCAAGTGAAAGAAGAAAATCAAACTGTAGTTACAGCTTTCATCAAACAGTGTTACGTTAATCCATAAAAGAAGGCGTCACTTCTGTGTAACACATTTAAAAAGTTGTGTAAGAATGGAAAAAAAAGTGGAAAATCTAAAGTGGAAACTACTTGAGATGAAACATTTGAAAGTGCAATATGTTTAACAAAGATATTAAAACATTTGCAAAAGAATCTTTTTGGCATTCACTTTGTGCGGTGCGGCCATTTAAAAGTCTCATTGAAAAGCAAAGTATATATAATCAGTACACAGTCATACAAAAGGACAATAGCACAGCTCCCAGAGAGATGGGACAAGTGACTCTAGAAAAACTGAGACAGTTTGCATCAACATCTTGAGTATTTAGTTTTTTTAGGAACACAACAAATCAGATATGGAGATGTTGGCAGGTGGGTTTTGTCGCCTTTGGAAAGAGCCAGGTTAGCCACTTTCCCGCTGTTTTCAGGCTTTATACTAAGCTGCTGGTGTCCCTCAGAAATGAGACTGGTGTCGGGATTTTCTTTCCTTATAATCCCAACAACAGTTGCCAGTTAGCATGAGACTGACTGACGCTGTGTCAAAACCATACATGCATGGTCAAAACCTGTGGGGTATTTTAGGTATGCACAAGGTACCCTTTCACGTCAGTATCTGAAGCACAGGGTTTGACTGATTCTCTGATTGGTTTGAAGGGGGTACCTCGCTCAAAAACCTTTAAAAGGGGAGGTGCAAGAGCTGTTCTGTCCGAGTCACTTAAGGCTTTGAAAGCACTTCACCACATTAAGTTATGAAGTATATCTGTACTAAAAATATTTAGAAATGTCACATACTGTAGCTTTAAGTGAAAAACATCAAAGATACAAAAGTGTGCACATAAAACAAATGGAAACAAAAAGCTAAAAGTGGCTAAATAGGTCATTGAAGCAGATAAGTCTCTGGGGGTTTGTCAGTATGAGCGACACCGTTCACATTATATTTCTTAATAGACGTCGCCACTATACTGTAACCGCATCTCAGTATGTATCACAAAAAAAATCACTTCTAGTCCAAAATAACCATCTCTCACGTTAATGGGAGCTCACGCTCGGTGTCTATTGTCCCAGAGGATAAGTTCAGCAAAGCATGACCACAGACAGACAGTGGGTTCACCGGCTTCAGACCAAACTGTGACACCCTACAGTGTTTGTACTAGTGCAGGCATAGAAATACAACTGACAGAACAGAATAAGGGAAGGGAACAAACTAAACATTCAACTTTTGTATATAATATGAACTGCTTTCTAATTTTAAGTACACAGGTATGTTTTCAACAGGAGAGTTAGTAAATGATAATTGCTCCACCAGCAGCTCTGCAGATGCCAAAGTGCTCACAAGTTGCAGAAATCTGTCAAAACGTGTGGAAAAGATGGCAACACATCCAGTTATTGAAGGCATTTGCCAAACTTATTGATCTACGTAAAACAGATTAGTTGTAGCAAAGAGATGTCGTTGTGTCCTTCCCCAAACTTCTGACATTACAGGACAGTTCAGTCCAGTGCAACAAACGTCTCTAATATAGGAGTTCAATCAGTGATATTTCTATGTCTATTTCTATATCAAAATGTAGCACACGCTAATTCAGGGTCTAAAACGTTAAGTTTTTAAATCCTTTACAGAGAGAGACTGCACAATGCATCAGTGTATGCAGAGCACAGAAACACTGGCAAACGCCAACATTCAAAAATATTAAAAAAGGATTTTAAATAAAAGTTTCTCCCTTTTCTTATAATTGCATAATACAAGTGAATACAAGAGTATAAACTGGTGTGTGGTGCATGTGTGCAGAATCTAAAAGAAGGTAACAAATATGTTTTATAGAAGATAATTAAAGTCTTTTGAAATTCTCTCAGTATAAAAGCTCCTTACAGGACTTAAAAGTTGTTCAATCAAATGAACAGTTCAACAAACTACTGTGCAGTAAAAATGAGTCCATAGATACAGGAGTGTCAAAAGTCTGTACACACACTATTTAAAAATGTCTCTAATTTGAAAACCTGAAAGGAAATTCAATCAAGTCAACCATCAAATCCATCATTTATACATTGATACACTAGATAAGGCTGCACCTTTTTCCCCACTGTCAACAAATCCCATGGAAACGTCAAAACCAACCAAGTGTTAGTCTCTCTGTAGGTCAACTTCTCTACTGAAAACACGGACATTTCAAACAACCTACTGACGCAATTTAATTTCCTGCTTGTTATGTAGCTTTTAGTAAACAAATTTGCTAATTTGTTGGGGACTATTTCAAGCAGCAGATTAAGCCACGTTTGTTGTTACTGTGAAGAAGTCAAAATCAGAAGATTAAAACATTCTGACTTCATGTGCACACACTTATCGACCGTGATTCATTGTTGGTTTTGGTCTGCCTTAAGGTTTCCTGACAGTAAGAAAAGTTGAGAATATTGCTGACGAATGTGATCGATTATCAATTCATATACCTATTGATGGCACATTATTACCTAGCCGGTAAAGAGTAGATAAGGACACTAGATGAAAGATGTAAATGGCCCAAGTCAGTTTACACTGACTGTTCACAATAACAAGTTATCACTAACTTTATTTGTATCTATCCATGAGAATTTTAATTTTCTTTGTCCAGGTTTTCAGATGTCGGGTCTCCAGGCCAAGAGAATGGAAGTAAATGAAATTTCATTAGTAGTACTCACAGTGTCAAAGTTACATTTACATTTTGTCATTTTTACACTTTTTATCTAAAGCAATTTACAAACCGAAGCTGGTGCCATGGTGCCCCCTACCCCCACCCCCAACTGAGTTACTGTAGACATGCAGTATTCCACAAAAGAAGATTGTTTGCTCTGCCCAATGACAATAGATCACAGCGAGGACTAACCATAAAAAATGGAGACTTTCCATGTACTGGAGTGGTGGCAAACATCTCAAAACCTGCACAAAAAAACATTTTTCTCATGGCGTGAGACCACTGAATATTGTAGCTGTTGATGTTGATATGGTTTTGGTCTTTCAATCGATCCTTCTTATTTTTTGTAAAAATTTAACTAATCATTACCATCACAAATTAGCATTCTAGCAACACAGAAATAATACTGGCTCCTTTAAAACTACTGAGCAACTATTTGTTTTTGCTAAATTCCCACAGCATCAATGTGAAAATTGGATAATTGACGTGCAGACGTGTCGTATCTGAAAAATGCAGACAAGACCGACAGAATGTTTCAAGTACGACTTGTTGAACACACCAACTGGTGATTTCTGGATTCATTTTCCATCCCTGTGTCTTGTTACAGGAACACAGTGTATTATTGGCTTCACTGGAGTGTTGTAATGTCACAGAGCTCTGTCAGCGTCATCAAGAAAATCATTTAAAGTTTTAAAAAAACGGGTAGCTAGCCAATCAGTTTGTCAGTTGTTGGTGTGGTCACTGACTGTATCTACATGTCAGCTTTCACGAATGAAGCAAACATCCCGTCCTCTTGCTCCAAAAGAGTCCCAGGTGTGTCGTACTCCAAAATGTTCCCTCGTTTCATCACAATGACCAGATCGGCTGTTAGGATGGTGTGGACACGGTGCTGGAGACACAGTGGAGGGACACAAAAACAAAAAGAGAATCAGGTTGTGGAATGTGGTGAAAATATAAGAAATCACAAAGACAGACATCACAACACACGTTCTACGATTCTTCAACCACAAAATTAGTTGTTTTGATTGATTTGTTTCTAGTAGTCAGGATTTTCAAGCTTGTTTTATTACTATTAGACTGGAGCTGTATTGGAACCAAATGCATTGCAGTATGCAATTTGTTAAGAACCCTGCGTTAAAAAAGGATCTAATGTGGAAGACCAGATAAACAGTTGCTGAATAAAAAGGATCAGTTGGGTGTTTTAAGTTCAGCGTACCACTCATTCTTGATTCCAATGCTGTTTGTGTCTCCTGTATAAAGTCATCTTAGCTTTCTCTCTCTAAACTAGCTCCACAGGCCAGCTGTCTAAACCAATTTCAAGGGACCGCGCTCATTATTTATAAAAGGCATTGTTGGACAGTGAGCACTTATTGAAGCTACCTCCTAAAAATACTGCATAAAGACTAATGAAGCTAGGTGAGATCCAGACACTGTACAAATACATGAGCATGGAACAATGTGTTGCTTTTGGAGATGTTGCTTTCATTTCTGGTAGAGATGCCCTAAGTCAATCCTGATTTTATTGTACTGCACTTAATTAACTTAACATCCTAACTTTCTGTTACACTACAGCTTATGCGTGACACCTAGCAGGATACAACAGTACCGTTTAAATTTAAAGTAGTGTGAGCAAAATGATTGTGACTGAATTGCACCACATGTGCATGAAACATCCATAAAAGTGCATGAAGTTTGTTTTGGTACCAACCAGGCTGTCAGTGGCAGTAAGGCTTCAGCAAACCCAGATTCAGACTCAGCGAGGAAAGTAGAACAAAAGGAAACAGGTGGGAAACAGAAAGAAGAGAAAAGGCAGCGGAGAGTCGAGCTGAGCCAAATTGGTCTGTGTTGATCCAGGTCTACTTGTGAGTCCTCACTAGCACACTGAAGAGGCTCTCCTCCTGTGCTAGCAGGTTCGGACCCGAGTCACTTTCCACCAAGATTCCTGAAGAGAAGACCAACACCTGGTCGGCCTCCAAGATAGAGGACACTCGGTGCTGGCAGCAGGACGAAGAGATTGAGAGGAGGGTGGAGGAAGGAATAAAAAAAAAAATCATGGAAGCAGGAGGAACGGAGGAAAACAGCAAGGAAGAAAAAATAAAGTGTAGGCAGAGAGAAAAGTGCACAGAAAATCAAAAAGGAGAGAAAGAAGGGAAGTAAACAGTAAACACAGAGAGAGGACAAAATGTCAGAAAAGGAAAGCAGATAAGTGAAAGAAGTGGCCAAGAGGTCTGACTTTTTATTAAAGACACTAAATACAGTAGGAACTGTATCATCTTCAACATCAGAACCAGAAGGAAAACGGACTGAAGGACTTACTGCGATCGTAACAACTGTTCTGTCTGCAAATGCAGTCATCACAACTTTCTGTAAAATATTCTCCTGCAAGCAAAGAAAACAACAGTTATTTAAAGCTAATATTAATTGGTAATAACAAAACATATGGATCTACATTTCTGTAAGTGTCCACGCACCGTAGCCATGTCTATAGACGCTGTGGCTTCATCCATGATGAGGATGCTGCTCTTTCTGACAAAAGCTCTGGCCAAGCAGAAGAGCTGCCTCTGACCGACGCTGAAGTTCTCTCCACCCTCTGTCACGACCGCATCTGGACACGAGCAGACAGTACACATTCAATTAAACAGAGCGACTGAACTACTTTTACATTCAACTCCGTTTAATTCATTAACAACAAAAGCCATCTCAAGATCTTACAGAATATAACTATATATAGAATTAGAAAACGCAACAGCCCCCCTTGAGCAGCACTAGGAGATATTGGAGAGGAAAAACTTGGTGGGCGGCCATCTGCCTCGACCGGTTGGGGTGAGTGGAAAGCGGACAGAGAAAAGAACAGCAGGCAACAAAAGGAGAAGCACCTGAGGTATCCTACTGAATTTAAAAAATGGCTCTTTGTTGCATTTAAGCTAATCTTGTCTTTAGATGTGGGCATTTAGTTCAGTTGAGTACCTAGACCTCCGGGCAGTGCCTTCACCATGTTCTTCAGCTGAGCGATCTCCAGGGCCTCCCACAGTCTATCATCTGTGCATGTCTTCTCTGGATCGAGATTAAACCTGCAGCAAGACGACAACATTTACACCTGCTTTATTATACACAGATGCTTCTACACCTAACACAGTGACTACAGACGGCAGTATTCTTTACTCAGGCTTCACAGAGTTGGGAACAGTTGGCTTTCTACAGATCTTAAGCAGACCAGCATTTCAGCGATTCAGCTATGTGCACTTTAAATGTGATCAACAAAATGTCATAATTAACTCTACCAGCTGGATTTTGTACAAGCTCCAGATGAGAAATGATCTCTTGGCTACAGCCTCAGTACTAAAATTCAAATAATCTAAACAGAATGATACAAAAATACAAATGACCTTTTGTAGATCAATTTAAAAAGTAGAAAATTCGTAATATTTTAAAATCTTCTTAGTTAAAGTAAAGATGTTTTGATAGCTGTAGCCATTTGTTTGCAGTCAGTGTTACTGGTTGTATAAGTTGGCAGCTGCAGACAGGATGCCAAGACCGATTTGAAAACAGACCAAATAAAACTACTTTGATTTATTTTTGTTGATATGGAGTAAAGTTGATATTGAGTACTAAATATCTAAGGGATTAAAGTTACCTACATTCAATCTTCTAACAGGGAGAAAACCGAGAAAGGAATTGCAAAAATAGATGAAAAATAAGTAAATGATTCTGCATAGTTTTTTCCTTATGTGTCTGCATATTGCTGCCATATAAAAAGGTTATTAATATCATTGTTTAGAGTTACTGTAATGTAACAGTGAACTGACCCCTTGTTTATTTTCTACAATAATCGTGTCTAATTCTGGCTCCATCAGAGAGAATTGTAAAAAAAAAAAACCCTGAAATAATCATGATGACAAATATCATAATTGTTATGACTGAATGTGTGTGTGGCAGAGTCAGAGCGAGTCAAACAGTGTAAGAACATAAGAGCAACATCTAAGATAACAGTGTGAAACAGTTACTGTCGACCATTCACCCCAGGCTTACGTTCACATAAACAAGAACCGGAGAAAACGCCAAGAGACACACACACACACACACACACACACACACACACTTATCTAGAGCAGAATATCTGTCCAAACAAACAGCTCATGCTCTTTGTCTTTTATAACAAACAGAGTCACTGTATCATCTAGTAATGCAAACACACAGGGGCTGTGAGTGTGTACGACAGAGTTAGACGAAGGAGACAGAAAACGACGCAGGGCCCTTCATCCCTCCGATGACCTCCTGCGTCTGTGACGTCTGTGACAAAAGTCAGATTAGGTCCCAACCAGAGTCCCCGCGGTGTTTTCCACCACTAGTGTGCAGCTGGGACTTTGTGTCACAATGTGCAAAACGTCCCTCAGGATAAAATTCAGACACTAAATTCAGTTTTTAGTTGGTGACTCACTTGTTGCTTTAGTTCGTCGTGTCACTACGGGGACTTTTGCCTTTATTTCCCAAAGATGAGTGCAGTTAATTCAACCAGCCATGAAATGGTTAAAAAGTCAGTTCCCCTGTAGCCATTGTTCCACAAGCTTTTGTAGCTCATCTCTAATTGAAGGTTTCTTTCATGAGAATGTGAGAAAGTGATTCTTTGGATTTAATATGCATATTAAATGTAAGATAAATGAGTGTCGAGAAAAGCATTTCATGATAGTAGTTTTCCTTTTCCGCTAAAGCTTCTGTTGTTTAATAAAATGCATAATTTAATTAGATTTAACTTAGCCTGATTGTGTTAAACCGGCTCACTGCTTTCAGGATTATGAGAAACACAGTTTGTTACATGATGCTAAACATGTTCTATGAATATAAATATAATAAATGACAATGAATATTTTTATGCCCCTCCTGTAGAGCAGAACAGGTGTAGGTGTAGTCAGGTTGGATTCACAGAGGTTTGAGGATGTGGTTAGTTTAAGTTTGTATTTATGTACCTTATTGATCCACTAAATAACACAGGATCCTGGAGGATGATGGAGAGTCGTGACCTCAGAGTGTGCAGAGGAAGTTTACAGATGTCGATCCCGTCGATGACGATCTTCCCTGCAAATAAATAAACATACACTCACATTTGTAATCTACACTAAGTCAAGACTTTCCTTTCAACGTCAGCATTCATACAAAAATCCCACACTCGCAATGCACTCCCCTCATAATATACATAAACAAGTTTAACATTAGTTCTAATAATTTCATGAAATTTTATTCAGAATGTATCTATAAAACATAAAAGTGCATCTTTTTGTTTAGTCTTTCAAGTATTTTTCCAAATAATTTATGCAAATTTAGTCATAAAAAAGGGGAAATTTGTTCCAACATGAGTGAAAGTGTCTGAAGACGACTAATTTGGTTATAGTGACATGTCCAACAGTTCAAAACCCTAAGAAGTTGGCTTTACGATAATAAGAAGCTAATTTTGCCCATTAAAAATACCAAAATGAACCAACAAGAAAATAATAATAATTATAAATAACTGGTGAAGTGTTTCAGTGTTAGAGTTATCAATAAACCGATTACATTTTCTACCGCTTGGACGGATGATTCGGAAACTGACACAGAAACTGCCTACTTTTCTTTCCCACCTACTTTTGTGCACAAGCTTTACGTTGAGAGTGTAAAACTGTGTCTACATACTGTCTGCTAGCTTTTAGTGCAGCTCATTCGTGTTGTGAGGCATTCAGGGACAGTACAGAATGTAGGTCATCCATGTTTTAAAAGCAGTCAACCCCACAAAAAATAAAAACCGAACAATTTCCTGTAATTTAAAACACACATTCAAACACCTCTCTCTTCTAACCTCATCACTCCTACAAAAAGTCTCGAATAATTTGTTTTTCTGTCTATTACAATGCATGAAATCAAGAATGTTCTGCACAGTTCAGTCAGAGAAGCTATCCCCATTTTACTGCTCTGCTTTTATTTCACTGCTTTATATGGAAATGCTGCTGAAACACGTCTTAATTTACAGTTAAATTAAACGTCTGCCCAGCTGTGTGCGTTGTGTGTGAGCCAGCAGTGTGTGAATGGAAAAAGTGACTGTTATCTCATTTTTGTCTGAATAATCTGTCTAGGAGCAGTCATCGTTGTCCAAAGAGTACAATCACAATACTACAATTACAACTTCCGTTCAAAATCCAATAAATAAAAAGATGCAGTTCAAGCCTTTATGGCTGCTGTCTTGAAGAAATATGACCCTGAACCTGACAATGGCTGCAAGAAAATAGGATTTGAATCCTCAGATAGAAGAGTCTACTTCAGGTCCTCTCGCTAGGAATCTTTAAGCAAAACAAGGCACACGTAGAACAAAAAGGCCTTTGGATTCTCACTTAGTGAGACCTGCATGAATGTTTAGAAAGAGCTGAAATGCAAGGAGGAACTGTTAAATAAACACGTTCTCCAACATAAACATTCGCTTATACGATAGAGGCTGGATGGTGGACATTTAGAGATGACGCATAATGTCTTTTGAGGGCAAACTCCGTGACTAATTTACCATCATTAGTGCTTTAGTTTTACCACAACCCAGATGTTGCAATGATGACAGCAAGTACCTGTATATAGTGAATTATTCTGCAGCTTATGGCTTCAAGCACTTATCCCCCCAATTCATGAATGAACATTTCAGTGTAATGTTTCTTATGTATATGTGAGAAACTAAAAATCTTCTGGCCCCAACAGAGAAACAGGCCACATTTGTAATGTGCTTCAGCGGGTAGGTTTAGTTTAGACATTAGAAAGAAACTGCAGACAAAAAGGGTGATTATGTTTTGAGTTAAAAGGCTACAGATAGCAGGAATAAACTGTTCAAGCATTGTTAAATCCATTTAGTTAATAATATAATTACTATAAATTATAAACAACTGGATCTCATCCATATTGGTCCTGGTACCTGAAGTCACCACACTTTAGACCACAAGTCTGTGGCAGGCGGAACTGGAAAATGAACCATCAATCCTGAGAGAGGACAACTTACCTCCTAACCCAGTTAAAGCATCGTGTATATGCCAGCCATTTCATATGTACAAAAACTACTATATAAAACTTCTGGGATTCTAGCTAGCAGTAGCTCAACACTTGAGAAGCTACAAAACAGATCAGTCACAAAGAAAACCTGATCCACTCTGATTCACTAGACATGCCTTGAAACTCTTTAAAAGGGGAATATCTCTGCACTACTGCAAAGCTTTTGAATGAGTTTGGGTCACAGATGCCCTGTGAGAGCGCCTTTCACAGGGCACCTATGCGTTATCTGCCATAGCTTTAAAATATAAAATACTAGACCTAAAAATCAGAGCACCTAATGTAGCTCAAAACAGTAAATGCACCGATGAAGGGTGAGTTCGAAAAGCTGTGCTGTCAGATGGGACTTCAACAGTTGGGTTAACACATTAAATCTTTGTTTGCTTGTGCGAGGTGAGAACTGTGCCTCGTTTGCTTGGTAACACTCTTTGCTGTATCCTACCGTTTGTGAGACTCAAATCAGTATTCTTCTCTGTGTTGTGGCCACCAACGGTCAATGATGTCATATGCGTTCTCGTCCCTCATACTTATAGCAGTACTACTCATTAAAAGAAAACTCAACAGGGCCTCTTTACTGATTGGTGTAAATATCTTGGTAAGACAATCCCAAATGCTTCAGTGAACTTTTAAAGAGGCTTTTGGAAACGTTTGAAAGCTTAACAGGCATGATGTACTGTTCAGTATTTGATCTACTGAATCATTTTGAAGGTATAAGTACCCTCTTACTGTAATGTAATATACTTTAAGTACATCTTCTTTAACTTGTCAGGAACTTGTCAGGGAAGAACATGACAACTGGAAGCTGAAACAAGGGACCACAAGTTGTGTTGTTTTTGGAGTAAAGTAGAACTCAGGGTCAAGAGCTGCTCAAAGCAACAACTCTGAAGGAAATGTTCCCAAATCTCTCCCTAATGAGACATAAACATACGCAACCAGTGAAAGACAACGAGAGATTAGAGAGACTGCAGGAATAGAAACCAAAGCTAAAGCTTGAAGATGAAAGAGGTGGAAAAATGTCTCTGTTCAGTGTGACAGGAGACAGACCCACCTTCAAAAATATCCACCATGTTGAAGAAAGCCAACGACAGAGAGGACTTCCCGCTGCCCGTGCGGCCACAGATTCCCACCTAACAGGAGGAGGAGAGACGAGTGGATAAGTCTCAATGTGACACTGCAGCGAGACATCAGACACCGGCGTGACAACAAATTGGCAGGTACACGTTGTGTGTGGATGGAGTTTGGTCACCAAGTGTCAGTTCGCAGTTATTTGGATGTAGATGTGACTTAAAAGGCAAAGTCCACACCTTGGCAATAGAGACTGTAATTTGGTCATTTTACAATATTAACTATGGAGAAACTATTGGAAATAGTTAGAGAAATTAAACTTATTTTAATGCGGATACTCAACATAATAGCTACAGCATGGTAATAAATTATCATTAAAAACCCATTTGTCCAAAAGATAACAAATATTTATAGGTTTGTGATGATTGGAAGCAAAGTGTAATTTGGCAGGGCCTTATGTTCTTCCTCGAAAAGAATAGGAGAAACACACTGCATCAATCATTAATTCATTGTGTTCATTTTACGTCTTATTTCAGTAATAATAAACTTTGAGCTCTTACTTTAGGAGAAAGACAAAACAAGCTTTTCTGGAGACGTGGCTGACAAAACAATCTTTTACATGTATCAGCACGCATCTTTTTGAGCCATAAAGGTGTAGTTCTACCACTTGGCCACACACTGATTCCTGAAAATCCCACCAAGCTCTGTCACAGCATCGCGTTAATTACCTTCTGGCCCGGTTTGATGTAGGCATTGACGTGCTTGAGCACTGGTTTGAGCATGGGATCATAGCGCACACACAGGTCTTGGATCTTTATCTCACCATCCTGGGGCCAGTTCTCAGGTACTTGAGAGGTGTCTGAAGGGAGGGAAACACAGGACGGGTTATTCCTCTCTGATTTTAACTCTTATCCTAAAAGACACTGGACCATAAAACACTGGAAAAATTTACAATCTGTATTTTAAGACCACTGCAAGAAAGCCAGAGCACTAACTGCTTGCCAGCTGTCTTATGTTATAGTTATGACTTGTGTAAACAGAGGTATATAGACCAAATGGACCAAATCATAACACTGTAGACATACAGTTGAAGAGCTCTGCTGTTAAAGTGCTGCTAAAATTCCCAAGTGACATCCCAGCCATGCAGCTATAGTTTTGTGAGCTTTGTACATCTGTGTGATTCTCAAACCAGTAATGAAAACTTTGTGGCCGATCTTTGAGTGTGAGCATGCAAAACCCTGAGAGATACATTCGTAAATTGATATAAAGGACCAAATGTCATAAAACCACAGGTATTTGCTTCAATCATACTTATCCTTTAGCCTCCAGTTATGTTATTTGAGCATTTTCCTAATGTTTTCAGATCTAAGGCTTTTATGTGGTGCTTTTATGTAACATTATTCATAGCACTAAACAAATAAAAAACAACATAAATCTTCTATGCGTTATCTGCTCCCCCTTTTAACACTGGTGAATTTAATAACTATCAATTCATTGGAAACTTCCTTGACGTCAGAGAGGAAAAACATCTTTGTTCACAGTCGCTCAGGGGTTTGGGGGTTTTTTAATCACCTCGTGCATCATTTGCTATAAAGGCTAATGAGAAAAATCCCCCTTATATGAGAGACAGACTGATGGAAACTCTGCTTTCTTCCTTTTTCTTGGTTTATTTCACCCTTTCACCTTCTTTGTTTCTTCCACTCATCGATCAAGTTCTAGAATTGTTTTTGTTGCTTCCCAAAATAGTCTTTTCTGTCTTGATGAAGGTTGTTTGGGAAATCTCCTGAAGAGTTTTCTTTCTTTGTTCAGTATTCGAAAAGGTTTTGTTTAGTTAGACTTGACTTGATATAGTTACAAATAAGTAATCTCAGTGGTATTATACTCATGAAATAAAGCTAAATGATAAAAAGTCTATGTTTTGTCTTCCCAGGATAAATTCCAGCAGCATTTGTATTTCACCATAGCAACAGCAGATCCCATAAACAAAAAACACAAATTCTGGACTCAGAAAAAATAAAAATGTTATAAGGTTATTACACAAACGTGCATGAACCCATTCACATCACACAGTGTACAGTGTTACAATAAGAGCTTGTTCCTGTAAATCCTGTAAATCAGAAGCCATCAACACATCTTCACCTCCAAAACATGAAAACCAAAATCCTATGTTGCCAATTAACCTATTGATTTTGGAATAATCCACAAGGCTGCTACTTGAATATTTTATAAACTTTTCAGTCTTATTTAACATCTTTCATTAGTTTTTTGAGTTGAGCTGAAGTGTTGCAGGCATCAAACTCTAGACTCCACACCAGCAGACAGACTGAGCATGTCGCAAAATGTGTCACGTCAACCGCCTGAAAAACGTTTTTTTAAACAGTTGTTAATTTGACTGCTGTCATTAAAGGAATACAATTATTCGATTATAATTAGAATATTGTATCTAAGTGATAAGTCAGCCTCCAAATTCTCCGGTGATAGAAAACTTTGCAGTGGTTACAAATAACCGTGGTTCTATCATCTCTGTCATGTGGAAGAGATTTAAAATGAAAATGTCCTTGTAAGAGTTCGGTAAATTGCGTGACACATAATGACGCCAGTCCAAAGCCAGTACTGATCGCCATCCCACCCCTCCTGAGACCCGTGGTTTGTCTGTATGTGTATTCAGACCCAGTGAGCAACAGACTTTCATCATCATAATAAAACTGCGTTAATGTGCAATGAAATAATTGTCGTTGTTTATTAATTAATGCGTTAATGTTTTGCAGGTTTTGCAGGATGTATATTAGTTTGATAAGAAAAACAAATTTACCCATAGATCCCTCGTAGTTCTCACACTCTGTGCTGAGGAAACTGTTGACCTTCTTCACTGCTGACATCTGGACCTCCAGGTCTGCCAGGTTTCTCACAACCCAGTTCAGGTAGTTGGTGACCTACACAGTAGCATACAAAAAGACTGGGTCATGCTTTCGATACGAAGAGAACTGTGAACTTACAGCACGAACGTTCGGTAGTCAAGTACTTTAGGAGGTACATGGACTGAGTGACAGTGTGAAAACTCACAGTGAGGGCGTAGGTGAGTCCGAGGCCCACCCGGCCTAAGGAAATCAGATTGTAATATGAACTCCATATGGAGGCTCCTGCTGCTGCCAGCACTATCACTGCTCCAAGGTAGTCCTACACAGAAACACAAAGAAGGATAAATGTTTACTCACAGAACATGCATCCAACCAACAGGAATCATTACATTACACTACTAGTTACCAGCCATGTGATATATTATTCAACAAAATAACTTCTCACCGTTCGGACCTCCAGCCATCGGTTGGCAGCCGACAGAAACAGGTAGGCTGTATTATTAGTGTCTGTCAGCTCCAGCATGCGCTGTTTAAATCGAGCCTCATGTCTGAAACAAACATTTACACAAACAGTACATTACATGCACAATTTATGTTTTTGGCATTTACTAACAATCACTGAACGGATAGCATGTTCTCCCAGTGTCCACGCAGCTGCCAAATTTGACAGCTTTCCGTCCCACTGAGCTACTTCGGCAAACACATTTTTTTTTTTTAAGATGGGTTGTTATAATTTGGGCTACTTCATGTGAAACTTCAGGCATGCTGATTTAAAACCCAGAGTTCCAGATTGCAACCGATAACCAATCTGTGCAAAGATATGAGCCAAAGTTACAAACATCTTCAAACACAGGCATGATGTAAACCCTGCTCCTAAATGGAAATATAAAACTTGGGTTATTCGATGTTCACAGATCAAGTATAGGGTGAAATAAAAATGAATGAAATTATCTTTTATCAGTTATCAATTTTTCAACTAAAAGAGTTTAATTCGGCTGTTATTCAGTCTATTGATTCTCAAGATTTTTTTTTTCCAGTGGTCACCATTAAATCACTTCCATCTCAACCAGACTTTGTTTGGAGGCAGACCAGCAGTTAATGATAATGGGAACTATCCCATGATTGCCAAGAATCTGTCCCAACACCAGATTCACTGTTTTGTGTGCACAATATGTGCTTGTATATGTATGTGAGTCGCTCAGCATTTGTGTATTTGCGTGTGTGTGTGTGTGTGTGGAAGAGGAAATCCTTAGGGAAGCAGGGAGAAAAAAAAAAGCATGAGAGCTGTTTAATGTTGGATTATACCAACGATGGGAAAGAGGGTGAGGATAGAAATACAAGAAGATACTGCTGCTGCTTCTAGCAGTGTAACTACAACACGAGCTAGAAGGAATGTTTCTGCGACTAAAGCTATGGTTAAATCACTAATCACCACTAACACTATTTCTAATTATATCTATAATATTTAGTTCATTCATTGAAAGAGTTTTACTGTGTAGATTTCATTGACAAACTTACTCTTGAACGACATAAGATTCAATTCTTTGCAGTATATTGCCTGTGCAGATCTCGTTATAGACCCACACCGTGGGGACTCATCTCCCATTGGAGCACAGCCGATTTAGAAAGGACGAGAATAATTTTAGGGTTACAGTAAAAATTAAACTTAAAAAGATTACATTTGAGGTTATCTAGAGGTTCGGGGAGTGATTGCAATACTTTGTCAGGTTACTGAGTGTGTAGATAAATGTGTATTAGTGTCATCAGTTTTTTCAGTCTCTTCTACAGGTGAATTGACCAGATACTGGCAACTTCTGTTTTTTTTTATAATAAAAAAAGAGAGGCTGAAGATGCCACGTTCACCATGAATGCAATCTTCAATCTTCAAGTCTCAAGACAGCTACAAATAAAATAAATATACAAATATATTATTTGTAGGTCCTTTGAGATGAGTAAAAGTTAAGTGGTGTGGGTCATTTTATGGGTAACATTTCCTTGTTTAACATGCAGTATATAGTCCTAGTCCTCACTGCCAGTTTGTGGATTATTGACACAGGGAACCGTTCTTTCTCTTTAAAAAAAAAGCCATCAGATTAAAGTAGCAGTACAGTGTTTGCATTAGCGCCCTATACGAAACACACATTACTATTATTATTACTCACATTCTAGTTGTCAATTTGTTGAACTGTCACAAAAATGTTGGACATTCTGCTGCACAAGCGCCTCCAACTCTCTTTGTGTAGCTAGAAGCATTTGCAGCTGCATACTTCACATCTAGTATTAAAAGAATCACTAAGAGAGACTGTGGGACTGTTTTTTGCTGACCCTTCTTCCAACAAGCATAAACTTGAAGAAAAGTAGTGTTTTACCAATATATCTGCAACCTTCCATTCACCACCAGTATGTCTTATCGATCTGCAATCAGCTTCACATTAGTTTGCACTAATTTTCCACATGTGCTAAAACTGCAGACTTAATACCAGCGTTAATCAGATAAAGATCCTAAGGTTGTACCTGAATGCTCTTATGGTAGTAAGACCTTCTGCAGTCTCAGAGAAGTGGCAGAGCAGGGGGAGTTGTGTGGAGTCATCAAGGTCCTGAAGATCCCTGAGAGAGAAAGAGAAAATATTTATAACAAGTATGTGTTGCAAGAGTTATGCTGTAATTTCTTATTTAAAAAACTGCCTGGCCCTATGTGAAAAACGTAACTGAATCATTTAAGTCTGCCATAAAATGCCATTTTATTTTCCTCCATTTCCATATGCCCACACATCCAAATAGAGCAACATCTCCTCACTGAAATGATCAATTAAATACAAAAACTAAAGTATTGCACACTATCTACAACAAATACACTGTAGACTCACTTAGAGGCCACCCTGAAATACTTCTGGATGAAATAAAATGCCACTGCCAGGGGAATTAAGGCAAGCAGAAAAGCAGGAGTAATGTAGGATATGACCCCGATGGCTGACAAACAGAGCAGAGTAGACCTCGTCAAAGACTCCAGTGTGGGAGGAATATGCTAAAAGGAAAAAAAAAAGAAAAAAGGATGAAGTGAGAGTGCGTTTATGTTTGGGTTCTTCATTTAGTTTACTCATAACAGTATAAAAACACAGCTAAACCCAGTGTAACTTAGAGGTGAGACCCCACCATACGATATTATCACAATACTTCACTCACAAGACACATTTCAACAACAATTTATTCATCCATTCACCTGGTCAATGATGTTCGTATCAGCTGAGAATCTGTTAAGAATCTGCCCCAAGGGAGTGATGTCAAAGAACCTGAAGAGAAAAGTAATACATGATTTCTTTTTGTGTAGCTGCCCTTTAAACAAAGGTTACGTAAAAACACTTTCTGCCCCCTCAAAGAGAGAGAGGGATGATGCTGATGGAGCTTTAGTTGTACTTGGTTAGGAGATAGAAAAGAGCACGCTCAGCAAGCACAGAGATGATGGACGAACACAGAAAACCAAGTCGAGTGCAACGGCTTACAGGAAGCTTCCATGGAGACAGGACTTGTTTGTGAAGTGATGCTTTCCTGCCTTTTATCCATTTTGAAGCCAGGTCTACCTATGTCAATATATTCACTAAAGCACTTACAATTTCTTCTCTGCTTTACATACAGCTGATAGTGAACCAGACGAACACGGATCATAAGTACAACAAGCAGCTGATCAAAGAACAGAGCATGTTTGATTAAGAGCACTTGTCTTCAAAACGTCCAAAAATGTAATTAAAATACATTAAATAGTGCTTCTGAACAATCTGAATAAAGGAAACAACGATGCATAAGCAACTAGCTCCCTTTACACTTATACTGGGTATGTTTGTGTACCTGATAGGAGCGTGTATGATCTTGTTCAGCAGGTCATGGTGCAGGTTGGTGGCTGCAGAAAGACCCAGAAACTCCACACTAAGTGAGGTGAAGAGGCATAAAATAATTCCAGCCGCACAGAGGACAATAAATACTGGCAAGTAGTAGGAGTCGCTCTGTGGATTACACACATACAGACAGACAGAGAGGCGTACAATTTAAAAACAAAAGCAACAACAGCAGCAATGACTATATGTGCCATATATTATATTTTTATATAGAGAAATATTAGAATTAACAACCCACAAAGACACACTGTACCTCGGAAACAGTGGAATTACTGCTGACACTGTCGGTCAGGCTGGTTTCATTGGACACATTTTGATTGGTTTTGGGGGACGTCCACTCAGCCAACCAGTAGTCAATAGCAACAATGACAGAGTGTTTGAGGAGATTGGAGGACACCATCAGGAAGACCATTAAATAACCACCGGAGGACAGGTAACGCCAGCACATCTGAGGAAAAGAAAGACCTGTCATTATTAGAGATAGCTAATGATTGTGCTAACAATGGTCTAATGCAAATAAATCAATGAAAACGGCATGTGTGGGGCTGTATGGATAGAACACCTTCCATGGAATCTTCGATCGTCTGTTAGCTGTCATGGACATGTTGTCGTCATCTTCCTCCTCCTCTTCTTCCTCTGACAGGACAATGATTAAATTAATGTGATTCAAGCAAACAATGACACATCAGCTCCCTACCTGAAAGGTTTGTCAGAGCATTTAAAAATCTTTTACCTTCATCCTCATCATCTACTTGGTTCTTGGCCTCTCTGGAGTAGAAGGCTCTCCTCAGTGTCTTCCTCTCTAGTGTTGTTTGACTGTCCTGCTGTATGTCCTACAAATAGAGACACGACAGATTATAGGAGGTCAAATTTATATTAGACGTACTATACCACAGATAGAAGGAGGATCAAAGAACACATCCAATGTAAAGAGATTCTGTTGTTTGAACTGTGAGTTGAAACCATGTCACGTCACCTTCTCCAGCTCCTGGTCCTGTCTGTTCATCAGGGTTTTCCAGTGATCATAAAGCTCAACATCATGAGTCTGAATGTCCTTCAGAGTTCCCTCCCTCAGCACAGAGCCGTCCTTCATTGCTATGATCTGGACAAAGAACGCGTTCAGACAACTGCACCATAGAGAAATGCAGTAATATCTGGTACTGTATTTAGGGAAAAGGTTATTAGGGCACTTACCCAGTCTGCATGTATGAGGTACTGCAGTTTATGGGTGACCAGTACTACAGTCCGTTTATCGTCCTGCAGGAACTTGAGGATTCCTTCCTGCATCAGGTGATCACTGAGATGGATGTCTAAGGCTGAGAACGGGTCGTCCTGCGATAAGTGAGAAACAGAAAACATTAGAGAAAATAAGAAATTAGCCACCTTACTTACAAGAGGATAGGCAGACCTTATTTTCTCAGGGTAAACTATGTTATTTCTCTAATTATTCCATTGTGTTACAGGAACACCATGACAAGTGATAAGTTGAAACCTGCCTAAAATGTTGATGCACTGTATTTGTGTGTAATCACACTGATTTTAAATTAGATCCATTTTTGGACTCCACAGGAATAGAAACAGAGACACACAAATGTACAATGGAAAAACCTATTAGTCAGTTGGAGCTAAAATAAATTCCTGGAATATCACATCATTTTGTGAGGTGGGTTCCTGATGATGAATTGTGTGGTTAAGTGAAATCTACCTGCTGAGACCACCACTTTTCTGCACTAGCTGTTCTTCCTCTCTCATGTGTATTGTCAGATTCTGATGATGGTTGTCAGGGATGACATGAGTGCAGCTTGTGTTATTCGCCCATGTCCACTTATTCACAAACACGATGGTGAGTTCATCTGCTTAACTGTGTTTGCCAAGTGCAAAAAGGTTTTGTCCGTCGTACTGGAAGGGTGGGTGCTGTAGAGCCCTTGCTATAACATGTTAATGAAAATTGTGTTATGATTATTCCGTATGTCTTGGTGCATGGGTGTGACGTATATATTCCAGTCCTGAGATCAGATATGAAAACGACACCTTCACAGTGAAATAATGTTAATTAAAGATAACATTCTCATCTCATTATACAAAATAGTTTTACACATTTTTTACCACTCTAGCCATGACATAGTGTGATGAGTGCATAAAAGAATGCCACTGATAGCTTTTAATGGGGAATATATGCTTGATAACCAATTAAAGTGCGCATTGGCAACAGGACATTTTGACTACTTTGGAAAGAAAAACACATGACCACACAGAGTAGAGAGAAATGAGTAAGAAACAGAACCCCTTATCATTTTACTTTTTGTATATCACATTAAAATATGCTCTGAAATAATATGAATCAGGAAAAGACTCATTCCCTTCAATGTGACACTATAAAACAAAATGCATGTTGCATAAAATCAATTAGAGAAAACATCTCTAAACTTTTTTGCTCACCAAGAAGACGATGTTTGTGTTCTGGTAAAGAGCTCTGGCCACACAGATTCTCTGTCTTTGACCTCCACTCAGGTTGATGCCCTGAAGCACAGCAAGACATTACAAGTACTTTAATTTTAGTATCAATATATATAAAAATGTTGTTTTCCTTTCTTTGCAGAATATTCAGATGCTACCTTTAAACATCTGTTTGAAAGACACATATTGTCAGCAGTAAATTCAACATATGCATACCCTCTCTCCAATCTCAGTTTGGTCACCAAAAGGCAGCAAATCAATGTCGGGCTGCAGAGAGCAGGCATCAATCACAGCTTTGTACCTTTGAAGAACAAAATAAATCATCACAGCAGTTCTTTGTCTTTCTACTAACAACACCAGTTGCAGGCTTGTTGCAAAAAGTGAACCAGAAATGACCTAAAATTGGTTCTAATTTTGTGTTGTGTTTTTTTTTTTCCTTTTACCTCTGTTTATTGAAAGGGCTGCCAAAGGTGATGTTTTCTTCCACTGTAGCATTGAGCAGCCAGGACTTCTGGGCAGCGTACGCCACAGAATATCTATTCTTGCTGGATGCACCGTGGGAAACAGAGGAAAAAAGATAACAGGTAAGAACTACAAGTCCTATGTTCATAAAGCATTGAAGAGCAGAAGTACTGATCCGCTACAACCGGCTGAGGTGTGAGAAATACACAAACTTAATATTCAGGCAAAGGTGCAAGTACACTTTTTTAATTCATTGCTCAAGTGAATGCTCCAAAAGTACAAGTACTCAAGTACTAAGAAAACTACCTTAAGTTTTGAGTGTAAAGTTTTACTCCAGTTTTATTTGACAAACTCTCAATTACTTCTATCTGAATTGTAGTGGAGGAAAAATAAAAGTGGCATAAAATGAAATATTCCAGTAGAAGACCTTAAAGGTGTTCAGCTATTGTCAGTATCATGATAAGTGCAGATGATTCCTTGCAGGGATATAGTTTTATTTCTATTTGTATGTATTTATTTAGTAGTTATTACATTATTTAAATTTACAATTTATATTTTTTCTTTATTGAGAATATTTAATGTGGCTAAAGCTAAACAATAACTTACTGGTAAAATTTGTAACAATGCTTTAGTTATATCATAATAATATCAGGTAAAAGAGGCATTTTTCTGCAGCAGCAGATGAGCAGTGGTAAAAAAATGCAAATCTGAATGATACTGAAGATGTTGCACTCAGTTAAATGCCTTTCAAGTCTAAGACCTCTCTACTATCACATGTATGATATGAACACGGAAGTATTATAGTATAGTAGTATTTATCTATATCTATATAACAATCTACTTCATCTGTCAGCACTTCTCTTCATGACCTCCACCCCTAAATATTTAATTAGTCAGTCTTTTTACTAATCCGCTTTTCATTTCAGTTAGTGGATATAACGAAAATGATAATAAACAGATCAGTTCTCCTGTTCCAATCAGCTTTATGAATGCGGCACCCGAACATAAAAAAAAAGGAGAAAGAAAGGGAGGATTATGTTTTGAAAGACGTCAAACTCCACGGCAACGTGACAAACATTTGGTCAGATATGAGCGATAAATATGGATCATGGATCGGTTAATGATGAGCTGCAGGTCAGTCAAAGACAGCAACAACTGAGTCGACAATAACGCCAGCTACAGCAACACGAACATGAATAAAAACATCAACAAGAACAACAACGATAATGTTGTAGCATTCTGCTGGGAGTCTGATACTGAGGAGATTTTTAGCTTCATTCCATAATTACTCATCTGATTCTTTATCTAATATTTAAGAAACAGGTTAGACTGTTCACCCATTCCACATACTGTATTTTATTGCTGAATATTATAGTCGATCAGCATCTTACCCCTTTACACTGGAACTCTACCTTAGGTTATTCTGAACTGTATAATATAACAATCTAATAATCCAGGTGGCTTTGTATACAGTACGATGTGACTGATGTTTTGTTCTTTAAACTCTAAAGAACATCAAATTATGGAATAAGGTTTTAATTTTTGCACATACTGATGCTACTGTTAAAAGATCGCTGCACATCTCAGCATTACAAACATACAGGATACACTACAGTGTCCTGCACGTGGGATCTGCAATATGTGTGACCCTGTACGATTACTAAATGTTTGTATGTTTGAGTTAGTTAGGCAATGACTCCCAGCATTAGGATTAGGATCAGATGTCACAAAACTAATGACATCCTTGGTGGAAGAGGAGCAGCAGGATGCACAGAAGATACTGCACTCTAAAGGCTGATGCAGTTGTTCCTGAACATGTCAGCTGGTTGCAAAACAGTTTGGGGTTGTTTAAAAGGACACGGTAAGAACAAGGTATCAATAACAGATCCAACTGTCGTGTGTCTCAGTGACCATTGCTAAAACATAGGTTACACTTTACAGTTTACTAGTGCTAAAAAAAAATTGTGTATCCTAAGACAAGGTCAAGACAATGCTCAACACATGTTCAGACTACATACGTGTGCCCATGAACAACCCAGCCCGCATTACTGCAACAGCTGTTTACATGTGGTGGAAAACAGTACTTTCCTCTGTGGGAGGCAGAGTAAAAGATGAAAAATGGAGTTAAAATAGACGAGAACAAAGCAAGGAGAAGCAAATGAGGGGTAAAAAGGTCACTTCAGATTTGAAAAAAGGAAGCAGGAGACAGAAAGAAGAACATATACCTCCTGATGTCTTGGTCTGTTTCCTCTGTCTCTGACCAACTGTCAAAGTCATGTCAGTGTGTTAGAATGAGTCTACTGCAATCAACTGTACATTTTGGCATTTGTGAGTGAAAATGTGTAATAAAACACAACAGAGGGCATGGTCAGAGAGAGAGAGAGAGACAAGAGCGACAAATGTCTTTTTAAGTTCCAAGGGAAAGAGAAAAATAGTGAGAGGAAGAAAGGCTGAGAGAGAAAGATAAACGTGATAGAGACAGACATGTTTTCATACTAAACCCCTGACGATGAAGACATGATTCAAGCCTGCCAAATGTTAACTGAATTAACCTTCACACCCAGAGAAGAAGAGCCGTGTTAATGATGCAGTCATTTGTCTGTCTACGATACTTAGGTTTTGTGGCTTCTTCGACAATGATGTCTGATATCTTATTAAGACGTGTGTGTATGTAACACTGATGTCCTGAGCTAAAAGATTAAGTACATGCAGTAGACCTTTACAGAATGAGCTGATATACACCAACACCTAATCCCTTCATTCTTGAGTCCAAGTGAACGTATGAGCCAAAGCTTTAAAACACCTTCAAGGCGATATCACGTTCACAAGAATGCGACAGATGGAGTAGAAGGATGGACAAGTGAGCAAATGTTTAATCTTACATCAACACGGGAGGAAAAAGGGACAAAATGCACATCATCATCATCTTCATCAACATCTGGGTATCAGGGCTCAGAAATTGAATTAAGGTGAGTTGAGAGCTTTACAAGTAGTCAGCGTTTATTAATGTCAGTTTCTGGCATGTTCTCATCTGTCTGGCACTTTCTTTTCTACACTTTGCTTATTGATACACAAAGTTTTAGCTGAATAAACTCATATGATATGAACCATTTTGAATAATGTATAATATGATTGAATGTACATACTGCATGGATAATTACAGTCTGTGTAGATAATAATGTTTAAGAAAGAGCAGATCAGAGAGAAAGTACCTTATGTTCCCCTTGTGGACCATCTCACAATCAGTCATCCTGATGTGGCAAGAAGGCAGGAGGTAAAGAAACAGAAACCACATCCACACTCACACAAACACACACTCATGCACGCATGCAGTCGCGTGAACAGAGGCACACGTACATACTGTATACACATGATAACTTTTACACTGTGTGTATCCTCAGTTAAAGTTCATTTTAAACTTGGATATGTTGGAGATGGAATTTCAAAAAAAAAAAAAAAAAAGGAGGCAACATTTCTTAACCAAGAGGTTTAAAAATTCTGAAATAGACATATCTGATCTTTCCAAATTTGTACAAAAAAATTATAAAACAATAAAGAAATAAACCTGCTTGAAACTTGAAAAGTAATTGCACTTTCTGGCAAATAGCTTGCTAACATTATTACTGAACATTAATGAACAGATTAGATTGTAGTTGCTACAGTTAACATTAAGACTGATAAAGCTTGAGGGTGCGGGTGTGTCGATACATTTTCTTGATAGGCCTCTGAAATGGACTAAAACTGTGTAACTATTAAGTAGTAGGCTTAGCAGTTAGTTTTTATATCTCACAGTGGCATAAGTAAGACAGCAAATGCAGGGCATTGTCAGGTATTAGGAGTACTTTCACGCTACCTTGAGATCCAGGGGCAGGCAAGTAACTAAAGTCAGTTTTTATTTTACCATCAAAAGTCACTTTAGTAGCAGAACTCATTCCAAATGCTCCACTATTATGTTTAAAGTATAATAGCATTACATCATGAAAAACATCACATAAGTCAATCTCCCATGCAAGTATTGTAACTGTACTATGTACGATAAAAAGGTACAAAGGAGACTAATCTATGAAGGTTGTAGCTTATATCACTGTAAGAGTAAGAGTGTCTAATGGCTCCTTTTTTACACAGAGTACAAGTCAATATCATAGTAAATACTACTACGTTCTATTACTTTATGCTGGCTAGTTCAAGGCTCAGTGCCCGTATGTGGCTACTAATGCAGTAAAATCAAAGTGATAGCAGTCGTATTGGTAATGTTAAATTACCCTAAAGGTAAATCATTGTGACCATATTGTCATTACATTAATCCTAAATCAATATTCACCAGTATCGATTCAGTGATTTGTCATTTCATAAAGTTTGGTCACACTTATATCATGATTTCATAGTAAAAGGCATATTTAGTATAATGTCATGAAAAGATTTTAATGAAAAATGATCAGTACTTTTGTCATTTTATAAGTGTAAATCTCTTCAGAGGAAACTAGTTGATGCAATAGCACAAATATTTAACTTTGTTATGACCCTCAGAGAAGAAAATTAAATCATACTGAAAATAGTTTCTGGATATTTCAGGCAATTTGTTCTTCTGAGAGCGAGTCTTTCAGTCTGTGCAAACAAGAAAATGTCGTTATTTTTGAAAAATGTGTACTTTGTACTACAAAAGATTACAAGATATAATTACATATCTAAATTGATATATGAAATTAAAAGGTTATAGGCAGTGTTTTATAGTAATAGAAACTGCTTTGCAGTTTAAAATATAGCTACAGGCATCAACTGCTAATAAAAAATGTCACAGCACTTTTAAAGATGGATTCTTCCTAAAACGTTTAGGAATGTAAATGGAGTCACTACAACCTTGCAGTCCACCTTATGTTCATTATCTCCCACTTTTTCTAAATAAAAATTAGAATCTGGAGTTTCCTGTATCTTTTGTTCCAGCATCATCAGCAGGCTTACAAGCCGATTTGAGAAAATTCTGGCATGCTACGTGAAACTGTCTATTTTATGAAGTGCTCTGATGTCTTACTTGCTCCAGTAGACTCTTCCTTCGATGGTCTGCATCTCGCCAAGCATCGCCAGCAGAAGAGAAGATTTCCCACAACCCACCTGCCCCACAATCATTGTCAGTTGACCTAAACAGACAGAAAAGGGCATTAATTGTGCGCTCTCCTTTTTAATTTAATTTATTTCAAGGATCCGACAAGTGGTCATTTGATTAATTTGGCCAATATGTTCACATACTGGATTAATCTGTGAGCCTATATATATATACACACACACATTATTATATTAAATATCACATTCTTACATACTCATTTATAAAAAATATTGAATATTTTTAATTTATTTACACCACAATATCACACTCACATCCAGTGGCGGCTGGTGACAAATTTTTCAGGGGCAGTAACTTTTGCTGTAAAAGCTAAAATGACCGGTTCAATGATACCTGCATATAGTCACCTGTAGATGAAATCAACACAAATATTCCCCTTCAGCTACACAGAGTACACAGACTTTAGTGTACTGTATTTCTGGACAACTACATCCTGGAGTTCACAGTCAGTATCTTAACTAATAAGTTCAGCTCTACAGTGAAAGCTGCTCACCTGTTCACTCTCCCCTCATCCAGATACCTGCGCCATGACTTTACCCTGGTCATACCTCCAACACTGCAGTGGTTAATCCAGTCAGACATTACATCTGACATGGGGATAAATAAAAAAAAAAACGTCCCAAAACAGCGTCGCTCCCGTCGATAAATCTCACACAAGCACTGAGACTCTCATCAACGTCCGCCATCTTGACCACGAACCGTTAGCTTGTTGCTCTCGCTAACTGGAGCACCGCGCGTGTTACGAATGAAAACGTATGACGAAAGCACGTAGGGGCACGCCCTCCCGGAAGCCATGGAGAATACATAGCAGCCTCTGAAATCTGAAAAAAAGTGTTTGACATTAGAGTCTACGGGAGCTGTCAGGGCGTTGTGACGCAGGCTGAAACCGCCCCCAAAAAAAGGCGGGCGCAGCACGTCACGTAAAAAGGCTTGGTGCTGATTGGACCATATTTAGAGACAGACATAATTTACTGCCTATGACGGTGACAGCCAACATTAATGTACTATTATAATTCCGATCGCCTTTATGTACAAGCTGCCACTGCTCACATCTGACATGAGTCACGAGAATTCTGAGACCTATTAGTAGGGTAACAAATCAAAAAAGGTTGAATAATTTGCTACACATTGCCATATACCGTACAAAAAAATGTAGACCTTCTCATACTTCACATGTGAACACATAAGCCAAACTAAGAAGCAACCCTTTGGTTGGTTGTAAAAAACCAAACACAGACACAGAACTCCTTGAAACTGGATCCATCCTATGACTTCCTCCATTACTTATCCTCTAAATTTAGCGATCACCACTGCATGACTGAGGTCAACCCTGAATTTAAGCCTACTTCAAGTCAAATTAAAGTAAGTCATTCTAAACATATAGTCCTAACTCTAAAAAAAATTCTGCACCGGGCAAAATATCATTGTGTAAAACGTCACAGAGGACAGAAACACACGCACACTTCACTTTCTCCAAATGACTTTACACCAGCACGTGGCAGAGCAACAAATTCTGTTTGTCTTAGTAGTAGCATGACTGGAATAGCAAGCGGTCACTTCCCAGGGGAAGATGCAAGTGTGTCTGTGTGTGTGATATATCACACAGCCCATCTGTTGGCAGCCGCCCGAACACGACCCGGACACATTTCAGCCACATGACTGCAGCATTACTATAATGCTCATACAGCAGTTCTGAATGTTTCATTCACATCACAGGTGGCAGGAACATGAATTCCCTTTTTTAACCTGCAAATTTTTAACCTTTTTTTAACCTCCCTCTCTAACCTTTCAACTGCAAATGTACAGGAGACAACTTTAATAAAATATTACAGCGAACATGGCCACTCGTGTGCTGTCAAAGACAGCAGGAGTCTTCTGATAAAATAACAATGAATGAAATACTGAATCTAAACCAGGCGATACTATTGGAAAGGTTAATCCTACCTGTGGGAATGCGGATGTTGATGTCCGACAAAGTTGATAGGTTGCTTCCCCATGTGAAGAATCCATTGCTCACCTAAACAAAAATGGAGAGAAGGATTACCTCAGATTTAGGGTCTGCTAAAGCACATAGGCTGCACACTGAGTATATCACAAAAAGAAATTAAAAAGCATAATTAATGTTGGAAATTTATTCATTCTTTGTAGCATATCTCACAGGAAATTGCCATTATGCAATATGATTATGTGCTGTTTTCCTGTGATGTGTAGCAGAGTAAGGCACATGACCCATTTCAGTATGTCCTGACCTAGAGTCTACGAAACCGAACAGTGGGTTCATTACAGGAAACACTACTGAGATAAGCGCACTACAAGCTGAAGCACATACTGTGCTCATTATATGAAGCCAAACATTTTTTTGAAAGCCGACAAGTAAAGGATCATTACACAAGAGGAACAGGTGCGGCAGTTCAGTCTGATACACCC
This sequence comes from Ctenopoma multispine, assembly GCA_034779795.1. Classification (NCBI taxonomy): domain Eukaryota; kingdom Metazoa; phylum Chordata; class Actinopteri; order Anabantiformes; family Anabantidae; genus Ctenopoma; species Ctenopoma multispine. The sequence continues at coordinate 12,332,874 of JAUYWH010000015.1, read as the reverse complement.
AGATTTATATTTCCATTCGATGCATTGAGATACAGTGGGCCGCAAACACCAGGCTCACTAATTACTAATTAATAATGGCTGAATCCACATTTGTGCCACCTATGCCCTATTTCTGTGAGTCTGTTTACTAGATGGTTGTAAAGTAAGATTTGTCAGTGTCATGTCTTCCCCTTGCCTTGGTTTGTCTCGTTTTCCACGTCTTTCTGCTCCTCCCTCACCTTAGCCACGCCCTCTCTCCACTCTCACTCCCTGATTGCCCTCAGCTGCACTTCAT
>JAUYWH010000015.1:12318228-12332500 GCA_034779795.1 Ctenopoma multispine | reverse complement strand
TTGCCTCCACCTGGAGTGATTTTGTGTTCCGTTTTACTTCCTTGTTTGCTCTATGTTATGTTTAATTAAAGTCTTCTCTTGTTTGAACCCTCTCTTGTCCTGGTCTGCATTTGGGTCCACCATTTCATAACAACCGCACTCTGACAAGATTATAATAAAGTAATAAAGACCAGCTCCTATATGGTGAATTTGTAATTTTATACTGGTAGTGTGAACTATCTTCTGTGAGTCTTTCAGTGCATTACATGTTCCAGATCATTGTCCTACAGCAGAGAAACATGTGTGTCTAATCTGTGTTTTCTGATCTATCACCCTACTTCCTGCTAGGACTGTTTACATTCCTCCCATCTGTTGCATTTATTTATTTTATGTTTATTTTATTTGACAGTCCCCCCCAGCCTTTCTTCAACTGTTCCCTTCTCCCCATGACACAGATTCCAAAAGGCATGTAGTGACAGGAACGTCTTTGTTCCTTTGTAAGCTAAAATTTAAGAGAAACTTACATCAGTTTATTTTATATTTTTTTATAGCTTCAAATAATCAAGGATACGATAAAATAAATATATTAATATATACTGTAAATAAATGTTATGGTATCAGACAATAATTATGCTTATCATACTCAATGCATCAAACAAATGTCAGGAAAAACAAACTTGTTTTATGGCTACTGAGATAAAAGTTTTCAAGGGGAGGACGGAGTAGAAAAACAGGAACAGAGATCTGATTCCAGTGAAAAGAAGGAGGAGGAAGAAAGGAGAAAAGAAGACTAAGAGAAAAAAGGAGAGTGAAAATTAAAAGTACTGTAAATGTGTCTTCAAGCAAATGGAGATCAAATATGAAAGGCGGGAAGACACACAGTAGTTCTGAAGAGCTGTTTTAGTAATCTACATGTTGTCACACACAATCAGTCATATTGAAAATTAATTCTTAGGTGAACTTGTGACCTGTGACTTTATAGCAATGACCATGAATTGCAACATTCCTACTAGAGTCAATAGTTCGGTGTGTTTCTTTTCTACCCCCTCAGTGACATACACGGCATATCACAACATACAGTGGTGTGAAAAAGTGTCTGCCCCCCCCATGTTAAAACACAAATTAACTGTGTTGTATCACATCTTTGGAAAGCTGAGTTCAATTTCTCTACCACACCCAGGACTGATTACTCCCATGCCTGTTCTCAATGAAGAAATCACTTAAATAGCACCTGCCTGATAAAGTGAAGAAGACCAAAAGATCCTCAAAAGCCAGACATCACGCTGCGATCCAAGGAAATTCAGGAACAAATGAGAAACAAAGTAATTGAGATCTACCAGTGTTGAAAAGGTTATAAAACCGTTTCTAAAGCTTTGAGACTCCTGCGAACCACATTCATGCTAGAATTACAACAAAAATTGCAAAATATGAGTCGGCCAAGATTTCTCCACAGCGATATGAAAGACTCACTGCCAATTATCACAAATCTTTGATTGCAGTTTTTGCTGCTGAGGGTGGCCCAATCAGTTATTAGGTTTAGGGGGCAATTACTTTTTCACACAGGGTCATTCACCTTCACTTAGATACTGTATTTTGTATTTATTTAAATTTTTAAACACTTTTTCACACCCTATTCACTATGTCTGGGCAGTTAGTGGTGGTGCTGAAAAACCAGATGGTAAAACGTTGGTGGCCTGTCCACTTACAGTAATTTTCTGTATGTGTTCAAATCCTACACAAACAAGTCAGTGACAACTTGATTTACTGTGGAAAAGCCCTGCTCTCTCTCTGTGATTAGTACAGACTGTCTGGTCAGTCGCCTCGCTCCACAGGGATAAGACAGGAAGAGCAGCCTTCACATAGGGGCTGAGAAACTGCTGGACACATTCGCAAGGCTGTTTAAGGGGCAACGAATTCTCGTGTGAATGCTACACTTCCTGATTACACACACACAAACAGAAAATATATGATCGCATGCACCCACAAAGACCCAAGGATGTACAAACAGTAAATACATGAAACAGCTGTTGACAGAGTTAAACAACAACAACAACAACAACAACAATAATAATAATGGTACCATATACAGTAGGAAAATGTATTTTCTGGTCCACATGACGGGGACTGGTTTTCAGTATCAGGACAGTGATCTACTATAATCCAGATGTGCTTGAGCTTGAGGTCACAAACTGATGGCCGGACATTATCCTTCAGGATTTTCTGGTAAAACGAATTAGTGGTTCCATCACTTATGGCAGGTCGCCAAGGTCTTAAAGCAATGCTGCACCAGACCATCACACTACCCCCACCACGTTTGACTGTTATGATGACGATGCACACCTTTTGTCTCATTAGTCTACAGATTATTTCCCAGAAAGTCTTAGGGACAAGCAAGATGTTTTTGGCTTTTACCTTGGAACTCTCTCACAGATGCCATTTTTGCCCAGTTTCTTTGTTACCTGTTACTGAGGCAAATGAAGCCTGCAGTTGTTGTTCTGGGTTCTATAATGACTTCCTGGATGAGTCATTGTGATCTTGGAGTAATTTTGGTGGGAAAGTTCCAAGTTTTCTCCATTCGTGGATAATGGCCCTGACTGTGGTTCTCCAGAGTCCAAAAGCCTTAAAATGGCTTTGTAACCGTATCCAGTTGATGAATGTCAATTACTTTGTTTCTCATCTGTCCTTGAATGTCTGTAAATCGTGGCATGATGTGTTTGTTTTTGAGATCTTTTAGCATTTTTAAAAAAAACAACAGGAAGGGGGCAACTACTTCTTCATAGCACATCTACTGTAAACTAAAGCTATCATTGTGTTCTTGTGGGTTTTGAAGAACATAAAATCTGAATGAAAATCAATTTAAACCCAAGTTTGTTTATTTAAAACCAGTAGCACATGAAAACACTAAGTCCTGCAGCCTCCTTAACATTCCCATGTTTTTATCATCTGTTATTTTCTTCCTCAGCACAATCTATTTCTGTTAATTGCCCCTCTCACCATTTCTGTCCTGAACTTGTCTGTCCCCCAAGGTCTCATTACACTTTATCGCTAAGAAGGAACTGTAAAAGTGCCCGGCAGAAGTTTGGAAAGCTGAGTTAATTGCTCCTCAATGTCCCGTTTTAACTACCTTACTCAGTGTCTTACATAGTAACCTGGAGACAGTGTTTTCTATTACACACTCATCACTGCCTTTGATGGCAGCAAACAAAACTTAGAATTAAATTGCAGAAAGTAATTAAATGTAAAGAAATGCCATAAAGAAACCACCTTTTTGGAAAGTAATTCTCTAAATCTCTACTGTTGATGGCTTTGGTCTTAAGACTGGTACTGACAAAAATCTAAAATAATTTTCTGAATCCTTCACAAAATTCTTAAGACAAAAACTATCACAATTTAATATCTTTCAGACCTTTAACCTTAGATAATGGTAGTTTATGCCCTTTGAGACTTTATGGTCTCGTTGTGTGATTACCCCCCTCTCCCCAAGATGTGAACTTTGACCCTGACCTTTACAGCGACATCCTCTGTCTCTGTGGGTCTCATCTGTCGCCTGGTTGGCTGCTCGTAGTTGTCCATCTGGTAGCGCATTGGCTGCTTTCTGTTGATGGCTTTGGTCTTGAGAGGAATACCAAAAGAACAACGGAGTGATGGGAATGAGAGAAAAAAAGAGATCTGACAATAGCATTAACTAATAAATAATAGTCACCACGTGACTCAGCCACCTCCAATCTCAACCAATCTCAATAGCAAAAACATAAAAAAATCTCACAAGCTATAAGCTCTTAGGAATTACATGAAATAAATTTGTGCAGTTGTACAAATATGTTTTTACTGCTTAAATATAAATGTGCCCTTCTCAGGATACAAGTTATTTAACAATTCCTCTTTTTCTAATTTTACTTGTATCAATTCAATGTCCTCCTATCAGTCACTGTTGTTGTGCACTGATGCATCTGTATAAATAAAAGAATATTCCTTTGAGGATCTGCTCATTGTGCGTTGGGATCTTTCCCAGCAGGAGTCTGAGCTGACATTATACAATGTCCCTAAACGTGCTGTTAAGGCAACCTGTTGCCAAAATGGAAATGACACAAGTTACCAGGAGTAACATGGAAGGAAGGTTCACAGTGTCATCTGGCACACCTCATTGATTATTTAAACTCTGACAGTTCAACTCAATATTTTAAATGTGATTTCTTGACACTTTCTGTCTGCTTTGTTAATGTCATCTATTTTAAATATGGCATATGAAATAATAAAAGAGCAATAAAATCAACACTGATTTCCCTCTAAATGGTGAGTTCTCAGTTTTGCTGACAGATGTTGTATCACTAAGACTCACCACACCCGGATGTTTCTTGACACCTTCCAGGGAAACAGACATGTCTCCATTTCTCCAGCTGTTGTCCCCAATTTCGTCACTCTGAAGAAACTCAGCAAGCTTCTGGACACTGTGAACACACACGGTTCACAAGTAAGTGTGACTGTGACAATACGAATAGCAGTAACCTCTCAGGTTACAGAGAAGTCTCTCTTCACTGCTGTCGGGTTTCCTCTATATTCCTTTAATTCCAGTTACAAGTGGATTGGTTTGGTTTGGTTCAATGAGATCCACATTCTCTGTCAGTCAAAATACTCACCCATAGCAGTCAATATCTTTACACTGAAAATGAATACAACAATACTTACTATCACACACACTCACCTGACCAGAGCCTTCACAGCAAATCTGACAACGGTTGAGAGGAGGAAGAGAGGGGTGACCAGGATGTGAAACAACGCCAGAGCCGCAAAGGCCTCAGAAGGACCTGGACCAGTTCCAGTCTTATTGATCATGTGATGCATCACAAACGTCTATAAGAGAATATTTTAAATGTTATCATCCCACTCTTATGTTTTGTTAACAATTGTTTAAATTGACAAATCATATTAAGCCTGACGAGGCAGAAAAACACACAAAAATCTGTAAATGACTGTCTTCTTTCAAGTAGTTTTAAAATTGTCTTACCGCAAGAACGGCAGCAATGGGGATAGCAGCATTCATGAAAACTGTGCAGAGAGACAAGAGGTTTTACTACAGGGCTTTAAGAAAAGCAGAGTAGTTTAATTAATAAGAAATAAAATGAGCTATGTTTAAAGTTACTGTGTTATGGAAATGCATCAAGTTTAACTGTAAAGCAAGTCAGCAGTTAACGTAACTAGATTTTAACTTGTTCTGTAAAAATGAAGTTTTTAGAGTAATTCTTTGTGTTGAACGCGTTCAACGAGTTTATGTCCTACATTCATACAGAATTCACACTCATTTCACAGATTGTTTGTTTGTATCTTACTCGACATAGATGTGTACAAAGCAAAGGTCTTAAGGCTGGTGAGCTCTTTGCCTCTGCTGTCCTCCACACTGTCACAGAAGATATTCTCCCAGGCGTACAGCTTCAGCAACTTTATGCCCTTTAGGATCTCTGTGGTCTTTTTCAGACGGTCTGTAGAGTGTTCCTAGAAGAGACAACAATATTCAGCTGACGTTACAAGACACAATAGTTAGCAATGGTGTAGAATAGTGGACTAACAGACAAAAAAAAATACAAATTTATACTTTAAGTAAACTTACTAGTGTGTTTTTTTGTGTGTCTGCCAGTTTTGTTGCTATTAGGTATTGAATCGGAGCCAGCAGAACTATGACAGATGCTCCAACTAAGGCACTCCAGCCCAGTAAATAGTACAGCAGGATCACGCCCATCACAATCTGCAAAGAAACCAGAAGATTGGATTAAAAAAAAAACGTAAATGCATCTGTAACACAGAGGAATAGCCAATGGCGGATCAGTTTCTCCTACCTGAACAGGCATAGCCCACAGGTTGGGGCAGAGGAAGAGGAACCACATCAGCTGGTTGGTCTCTATGGCCACCAAGTTGTTAATCTGCCCCAACGTCATCTCCCCCATAGACATGTTGGAGGTGGACAGACGCAGCATTTTGTTGTAAATCATCGCCTTTTTAATGAAACAGATGGGAAAATGCATTAGAATAATTATTAAATGCTAACATGGGTTTTAGGCTTTTTAAGCTCTGTTCCTGCAGGTATGAGACATTAGTTTAAGGTCTTTTATTACAATAAAATGGGCAAATGTGACAATATATTCTGTAGTAATAGTAGAATTCTGGGTTTAATGGAGAGTTAAGGTCTCACAGTGTTAATGTTTCATCTGAATGACTATATGGATTTCTTGAATAGAAAGATCATGTGGGTTTTTGCTTTATAATAAAGCCTCTATCTGCTGTAAATCAATTCTTGAGGCATTAAACACCTTACTTATAGAACCTTTCAGTGTCTAAACCTAATTTTCCTTTACGTTTCACTCACCAGCAGGGCTCCCCGCAGGTTGATGCCTGTTTCTATGGTGACATAGTACGAGGCCTGCAGAAAGGTCCTCTGCAAGACTAAAGCCAGGAAGAGAAGAACAGCCAGGACTGAAGTGTTCTGCAGCAGCTTAGCAGAAGACATGAAGTGCACCTCAAAAAAGGTGGCCTACAAACACACACACACACACACACACACACACACACACACACATAATACATTCAGTTTAAACTGATCTGATTAGATTTTGGTGGTCAAAGGTCAAGGTCACGATTGTCAAGATACAGTACATACTGTATACTTTTATGGAAGCATTTTATTCTTATAGGTCACTTGTAGAACTGTGTATGAATGTGTATTTTTTTACATACCGATATAATATCAATAAAACAGCAACAACATACACACAACATAGAATCAAAAAACTCAGTTTGATGCTCAGCAGACCTTTCCTCTGTATTAAACACGCAAGTGTGATGTGACTGGACAATTTTCCATGTCACTCAGAAATGCAGCTCTGCTCTGCTCTCTACCGCTACTGCGTGTTGTACCCACTTTAACAGGCAAACGTGGAGCTGACAACAGCTCACCTTCAACACTCCATATAACATCTATTCACATGGACCGAACCAAAATACTGTCATTACGAATGCATCTGTTCTGCTTCTCTTACCAGCTCGGTGTGTATTATGACTTTGGGAGGAAGCTGGCATGGATTTAAAATGAGTCAGTGCTTGTGATGAGCTTTTCCAGTGTTTCTTGAATTGCCAAATGGACTGTCTGTAAAAGCGTCTGCTTATTGTCTGTCAGTTACACCCTCCATACTTTGCTGGCATGGCAGATACTGAATTGTTTTGTATTATTGTAGTGTAATAGATAAAGGATGGCTGGAGCGCGCAGCATCACTGACAGGCACAGACACAGTTTGCGTGTGTGTCTGGTACAGATGACCCCGTGACGCTGCACTAATTTGCTTTTATCTTCTAACAAATTGATCTTACATAAACACTCAAACCAGAGTTTGGTCCTGTTGATGGTTATGGTAACATAAGTCATGCCCAAACACGGCTTTACACTCTCAAAGTGACTTCTGATCGGTCCACAAACTCATCCCTCTGGCTCACACTGGTTCATACAGACACCCACCTGGTCATTTGTGGCAGTTTCAGTGGGTTTCAGGTACTCCACGATGCCAGAGATGCAAAGTGGCCCAGCGAAGCCCAGGAGGTCTGCCAGGTACCTGAACGTGCTGCTGAGCAGGATGGGACGTCCGAACGCTCGATACATGGAGCGCCAGATTGACGGGGCGCGATCTGGATCCTCCGCTGTCTACGTGGAGAGAGAGAGAGATGTGCAGAGTAAACTCTGTAAAACAGTCAAAACATTGCATTAGTGTTAAATCAGGCTGAAGTCTCCATCTGCTCACTCTTTGGTCCTCGTAGGCGTCTTTGAGCCGTAGGTAGTTGGTGAGGGCTCTCATAGCGATGGGCAGCTTGCCGATCTTCTTCAGCTCTATCGGCCTCTTATGTGCACCAGTGATGAGAGGATTCATCCACCAGTATGTCGCCTAAAAATGTGCCAACAATTTGTACCAGTTTCATGCCAAGTACTACTCTATTTTTATTTGTGACAGCCAATATTGATAATGACACATAACCGTGTTTGGCTGTTCTATGATATTAAAGGTGAGATTATTTGAACAAGTTATTTGTGACTGATATGTTAACCTATTTGCATCAATATTTGCTGTCAAAACATAAAATGTTATTTTTATTTTTTTTTAACACAGTGTGTTTACCTTAGAAAGCAAGTTGACAAATGGTTGCAGAAAGCGAACTCCCAGATCCTGCAAATCCTCTGGTGGCTTCACCTTTTGGGGGCTGGTAAAGAAGACATATTTCTACACACAGAAATAAAAAAAATAATGAATGTTTTTCACTTTGCTCTTTGATTAAACACTTTACGCATTATTTACTGTACTGTTTCTGTTGGATTTTGTTGGATAAAACATGATTACTCACCCTGACTCTTATGACGTTGACCTCCACAGCCATCAGTAGTCCATACAGGATCACTAACAGGGCTGTGATACAGAAGCGCAGGTGTTTTGCTGTAACTCCGTGCTCTGCATACTTCCAAAGCTTAATAGACTTTGTGATGAAGGCCAGCACCCAGTAGATGAAAAGGACTGTGATGCAGAGAAAATGTGGTACAGTGTTATTTTACTAGGCTGTTGCGCTGCTGCTTTGAGCCTTGTGTTGTGACAGTGCTGAAACAGAGAGCATCTGTTAATGTTGCCACGGTTTTTAGAAATGTTGCACATTTCACCTGTGCAAACTGATGTATGCATGATGCACTAAAGCCACTTTTAAGGCAAGAACCAACGGGCCCAGTGCTCCCAGTGTTGAAACTTACCAAGCAGCAGTTTGGGAAAGTTGGACGTCTCTATGTTGTGATAGTAAACCACTGATGTTGTTGCTGCTACAAAACCCATGAATGCAGGCATGTAGAGATGAAGATGGTTAGTTTCCATCATCCTACATTGAGAGGCAAAAACAAAAAAATTAAAACAACTCTGATTGGATTATCATTATTCACTGGACTTATAGATAGTATTATGTGCAATGACTAAAAGTGGCAAATTCTGTTTCTGAGATCTCACTTGTTGGACACGATGCCCTCTGCAAATTCACAGACATGGACAAACAGCAGTGAGAAGGTGAGGATCCATCTCAGGTTGTGCCCAGGAAAATGAAGCCATGTGTTATGATGGATCTGGACTTTGGAGCTCTGACTTCCCCAGCCTGAAACACAGAGACAGAGACAGAGAGAGAAACATTTATGAGTAAACTGAACTGGGAGCTCTGATGGTAATTCTTATTCCACTATTTTCTGCTGTTAATAACAAAAGGAACTGTGGTCATTGCGGAGGCTCCTCAAAAAACTAGAACCAGGAAGCATCAATTATTGAGTCCTTTGGGAGCAGGCTCGGGGCTTATGGTCAGGACCATTCCCATAAACTACTGCTCACGAACTCACATACACACACAGCCAAACAAGCATTCAGTAAAAGCTATCCTCTGCAAGGGAACACAGCAACAGAACGGTGATGGAGTATTTACTCAATACTACAGAACTGTAGTACTCAACATTCGCTACAATCAGTTCATACGTACATGTGTCAAAGTGGATGTTTGTGTCAAATGTAAGGAAATCTGAGATACTGCATTGATGATAATGAGAAAGACATGAGGTCTCAATGGTCTTGAGCTTTGCCCAACAAAATCTAATCAGTTCATTGCAGTTCATTTATCCATAATCATAGCTAATAGTTATGCTAAATTTGAATGCTAAACCTCAATGTGGTCATGAGATATTACATTCACAAGAACAGAACAGACATGAGGCCACAAATTAGACCAATTATAGCATCAAAATCTAATCAGTTCATCCTTTAGTACATTTAAACCGTAATGCAAGTGGTCATGGTTGTCAGCTGCACTATGGCACAAAAATGGAATCAGCTCTCCAAACCCATCTCTAATATACAGAATCTATCTAACAAAGTTAGGCGATGTGACAAACAGGCGATGATGAACTTGTCCACTGTCAAACACTTTAACTTGCTGTTTATATCAGGTCAGCCGTCGCTTTAATCTTTTTCTAATGTGGCTCCAAGTTTTAAGATGATATTGGGTTTTACTATGATCTTATGTGACATAATCTCTTAATTTATCAAGTATTTATTTTGTTGGATGAGCAAGAAAGACCATTAACAATTCCTTAGTAGTTATGACATGTATTTTAATTGATGATATAACAATTACAGTCAACTGACATCCTTATGTCCAGCTATGTTTAAAACCACTTATGCTGCACAAGGTCACATGTGGCTGGAGCAAAACCAAGATTTCAAGGGTTCAGTTCACCCTGCACTGGTCACTAATCTGGTCACAACAGCAATACCCATACAGCATAGAGAGAAACACATGTTCATTCCTCCAAATATCCCAGAACCATGTTTGCAAAGGTGAAAAAGTAAAGACTATTTTAAAGCAGAATGTCCACAGAATGCATGTGTGTTTTTTTCCATCACTCACCGATGAAGAGGATGGGGAAGGTGATGAAGAGCAGGAAGACATGGGGAACCAGATTGAGAGCGTCCACAAAACAGCCATTGTCCAGCACACTCTCCTTCACGCTGTAGGCCTTGACACTGTCATTGCCGCAAAACGACAAGGCCATGCCACCACCCAAGTGCTCCACCCAAGCCTCGAGTCAATCTGCAAAAAGGTGCAAAGAAACAGACAGAATCAAACTGATGGTTGTCTAAAGATGCTAAAATGAGTAAATATAAACTGCAATCTCATGTTTTCTTATGATAAACAGTTGTTTAAAGTAGTTTAACTCATTAGCTTTATTTTAAGCACTTATTTTTGATGGCATGTGACACATTAAAGTGCGCACACTCACTCACGTAGAAACACAAATGCAGGCCAGTGTCAGGAACAAGAGCTATTTCAGGAGTACTGCCCAGCTACATGCCCCCTGGCTTATGATGCATTAATGTTAAATGAACGTAAGGGCTGGAAAGGCAACTTGTTGAAAGTGTCATTAATAATGATGCCATGACTTAGGTTTCAGGTTCAGCTTGTTCTTTTTTTTTTTACTTTTTTAGAGCCTAAAGTGAGCATCCGATCAGGACACTGACAGAAGAGCTGCACCTCAGTCCTGAAAGTTTCTAATTAAAATGCTACATTATAAAATATTGCACCATAATTTACTGCCACACACATGAATTCAACATAATGATAACTTTTATGCTATCCAGTCTACTATATGTACTGCACCAATTAGGCTAATTATTCAATTAATAGGTCAACCACTTGAAAATTTGTCAACTATTTGAACAATAATTTTAATAATTTTTCAAGCCTGATTGACAAAACAGAAAAATATGTTGTTTCATCATTAAAGGTCCAGTTTGTATTTAAAAAATATTTTTAGTAGAAATATGCTCTAAAATGTATCTTACTGTGGAGAAGTTCTGTCAAGGCCTCCCGTGAAGCTGGACTCTCAGTCTAGGTTCCTCCTTCTAACCAACAGTTTCTGCTTTGCAGCATTCTTAGTTATTGTGATTTGATAATGACTGATACCTGAAGGACTGTGATTTTGTGTCTCCACAGCCCCTCTCCACAGTATAGCGTTTGGAGCATATTTCTACCAAAAATTATATTTCAGTAAGACGTTACGTAGGGTAGCTTGAAATTGAAACGTGCAGCTTTAGTAAAAATAATTATCAGCAGATTCATTGATAATGAAAATAATAGCTAAACAAAGATGTCCACCGGAACAGCTGCACCTATCCGCCATTATTGCTTTGGTCAAACCTCCCCTTCCCTGCACCTTGTATTTTTGTGTCATGCAGTGAAGAACAAATCAGTGTTGGGAACATAGTGAACATGTGCAAGAACAGAACAGTTTAGTTTCTTCTGAGGTTTACACATTTTAATCCACTTTGACGGCCATAAAAATAGAGTCGACCACAAGCAGTGTTCTCCACAGTGATAAAAAAATAGACAGTACTTATCACTTCCTTTTAGATAATTACTTATTGCTATCACTTGTGATTTTCTCTGTTTACCGTTATATCTATGTACTCAGTTTCCCCTATATAGTCAGTGACTTTTTACACTCACTAACATAGCAGGGCTATAATTAAAAACAATGTAAATAAACTAACCTTGCACTTTTATTGAAATACTGCTCCATTTATAAAAGCTAAACAGCTTAAATTTTTAAATAGTTTTTTATACCTACTGTTATCTGAAAGCTAATTTAGCAAAAACCCACTGAGGTTAAACAAAGTCACTGAGTTAATCAGAACGAGCATATAAATCACCACTTACCTCAGAGAAAAGTAAAGATCCTCACTGACACCGTGTCATTCCTGAGGCCTGGACTTTAATAAGTAATGAAAACAGACTGAGGGAGAAGGAAGAAGAGGAAAAAGAAACAAAATACACTGAGACTTAGAAAAAAAAGTTGATTATTTTTAGCCCCGCAAAAGTATCAGCTGCTCTGCATACTGCTGCATGTCTCTGCCAATGGTGTCAAGGTGAACAGAATACAACACAATGCTTCCGGTGCTATCCTTCAAAATAAAAGAGGAACACAACAACGTCAGACTGAACGTCTGACTGACTAACTACAGGCTATCATCAATAATTGCTATATTTTCTGTAGCGACATTATGCAGGGAGAGACAATACAGTAAAACAAATCAACAAATCAAAGTTGCTTTTTAATGTGGTGATAGAATGTAGGTTCTTTATTTTGAAGGCAAGCATGTCCGGTGACACTTTACTTCACTTAAGCGAACTTGACGCGAGGCTCCGTCCTCTCACATTTCCAAACTTGAACCAGTTCAGCAGTGAGAAAGGGTGAGGGGGGGGGGGTGTTAAGGGTGGGGGGGGGCATATTAGGGGCTTGTTTAACAGCCAACTGACATGTGAGTTAAACAGTTCACAAAGTTAGAATCACTGAGAAACTAATGTGAGATCAGTTACATGATAAAGTAGAGTAAGTACAGATAAGCAGAGAATCAAATCCTCTGGCTGCAGGATTATTAATATTTTACAAAACAGAGCAGAGAGAGAGAGAGAGCTCCTGAATATTTTAAAAAGAACCCAGTTTAGTCATGAATCTTTCTTTAACACCACAGAAACTACCATTTAGAGAGTAACCAGTGGTTCATGCATACAACATTTATCGTTATTAACAGCCTCCAAGCTTCCTGAAATCTCATACAGTCCTAACGCAACCTGCTGAGATGCTGCAGGATTCGCACCTGACGAAGCTTCGCTGTTTGTGACAGTGCGTCGCAGCGTAGACTTTGGAGCGGGTCAGCGGAGCGCACTGAAGCGGACACGATCACGAACCCTGCAGCTTATTCTGTCCGCTTTTCATGTGAGCTGCAGAACCCACAGCACCGATATGCGATCCCTGCACAGGCTCATCACAAAATATGAAAATAAATCGATGAAGCAGTAATAAACCCAAGCTGGTGTCTTTCACGTGTAGTGCAGCATAACCTACAATGGGATTCCAGCACCTCCCCTGTGAGGCAACCGAACCTCAATAACGAAATCAATCATTTAAAAGACTTTACGTGTTTAGACAAATAGAAATATGAATACAATTTTTCCATTATACATTTTTCTAAATAAATATGATTAATTCTTATGTTCGGCACCAATAAAAAGCACGTATTAAGATGCATCATATACAACTTATAAGTTTTTGAACTGTCCCGCCTGTAATTCCCTCAACGCACCTTTCATTGAAGTACCCAAAACGATGGGAAGTAGCAAAGGCGACCAGCGTGAATCAAGCTCATTATTTGCAGAAATATAAACCGCTTTTTAAATTATATAGATGCCGAAATGAACACATGTCTTCTTTTAATTCATACATTACAATGAAACATAATGGCACCAATATATTCTACAGGAGGATGGTAATTCTTTAAATGTTGTGATTGTTGAACGAAGTCTGGTATTAGCTACGTGTCTTTCACATTAAGAGAGCGCGTAGGTTATGTCTAAACTGAAGACGTGAGGATGCTGTCGCTTGGCAGTGGGTGACAAAAGGATGAAACTGAAGAGCCGTCCCCAACACTTACCCTGCCCCTGACGTTGTAGGCTCCTACGTGGGTTAAGCGTCCCGTCCCGAATCTTAATTCCCGTGTGAGACGTCCTATAATATTGCGGTTTACGGCGAAGGAACGGGAACAGGAAATGCCTATATGACATTTACTGTCGTGTCCGCTCAGATACGGTATTATGGCGCTGAAGCAGCACGGCACGCACACACACACACACACACACACACACACACACACACACACACACACACACACACACACACACACACACA
>JAUYWH010000015.1:12295594-12310260 GCA_034779795.1 Ctenopoma multispine | reverse complement strand
CCCCCCCCCCCCCCCCCCCCCCCCCCCCCCCCCCCCCCCCCCCCCCCCCCCCCCCCCCCCCCCCCCCCCCCCCAGCTGGGGCAGCAACATGTCAGGCTGTGACATCGCTATCTGTTGTTTGCTTCTCTAAACCACGACCGTGTTTGTCCTCTAACTGTAACCCAGGGTTTATTATCACCATCTCTCCCTAAACTATTTCAGATGACGTCATCAGGAGCAAATAAGTTGTCTATTAAAGGTGGAAATTGTCGGCTGAGAATGAACAGTGCGTATATAAAACCAGGAAGAGGCCTCGCCTTGATTATGGTGATAATGTTTACATGAACACTTCTGCCAGCGCACTACAGGTGTTGGACGCTGTTTTTCATGGAGCACTATGATTTAGAAGAGGCTGTAAACCTCTTACTCATCACTGTACTTTGTACTCTCTGGTTAACGCAGACTTCGTCACTGGGTTTAATTTAATTTACAAATCCATCATTGGTCAGTTGCAGTCATACTTATCCTCCTATGTGTCACTTAGAAACAGGTTTCTTTTGCATATGAGACTATGTGTCTCGATGGGATCACCTGTATAAATAAAGGTTAAATTACAAACCTAATGATAATATTGCTTTCTTAAATGTTAATGGACATAGTCAAACTAACCTGGTGGCCTGGTTCTGCTGTTTGAAGTCTATTCTTTATTTCGACACCATTTCCGTGACTGACGGGGTGACTGAAATAAAATATTCTAGCAACAGCTATGTTTTTTTCCATTTTCTTAATTATACTGTCAATATATGAGTCCAAGAAAGATAGTGACTGAGTGTAATGCTCCAAAATCTGATGAACGTGTTCTAGTTTTGAGTTCTGTATAGAAAGACGCAGTTGGGGGCTATTAGCTAATCTACTTCCAAATATCATTAATTTTCATTAGGATGCATTTTACCCAAATTATTTTTGCTGACCCAGTGAAGTGTGGCACAATGTGCTTGTGCTTTAGTTAATTTACTTCAGTTATTAGTTGAACAAAACAACAGAAGCGTAGACGGTGTTAGACTCTACTGGAATTTAAAATAATCGTCTGTGGGTTTTGTGGGTGCCCAGCTGCACAAAACACATTTTTATAGTGTGGTATCTGAAGGATCCTTGCAGCTGAGGCTGAAATATTTCCTGTTAAAATAATCATATTCTATGAATTTTGGACACAGACACTTTGTCCTTGCTGAGCAGCCCTGATGCACTGAGAACTTGGAACTTGGCTGTCTCATTATGTTCTTCTCTCTTCTTCTCTAGGATTTCTCTTAAGGTTGCACCATAACATTCTGAACAATAATCCTGCAGTTTCTCATTGGAAATACAGCAATAAGCACAAACATAAACCCATCTTGTTCAGCTTAAGTTCAGTTACTTGAAACGTTCTTTTGTTTGTGCTTTTTTCACGCAGCATCTGCACAAAGATCGTGACGGTGACAACGAGAGAGGGCAGGCAATTAGCAGGAATGTATGACTCACCAGACACGCAGGCGTGTGGAAAGGTGACCCAGACACAAGGGGTCAAACGTCATGGGTCCAGGGACCTTTGAGGGTGAGAGAAAACATCTGAACAAACAAGAGAACAAGAAAGTCCAAATTAAATAAAAAAAGTAGTTAGAGTTTTTCTGACAGTTGTTTTCTGATAGTGATCTTATTGTACTTTTTGTAGAGAGCATTGTATTTAATAGTGATGTGCAAAAGTCTGTCTAGATGGCCAAGGGGTCTTGTTGTTGGAAACTGTAGTTTCCACTCTCAGTCTTTGATTTGTATTCGTGACATACACACGCATGGACGAGTGTGTGTCAGTATTTGCATGTGCTTTGTTTGACAGTGTAAACACGCGCGTACAGTCTGCTGCATTCCAGCACGGTGTCTAACAGCTCACTTCGTCAACCAGTGAACCCTGCAAACCATGTTAGCTGTTCATGCATTCAAATGATCAGCAAGTCAAATACGCAGACATTCAAACACACACACAACAGATAATTAGGCAGTCGAATGAACAGATAGACAGACAGTGAGACTGATCGCTCAACTAGTCGGTCAGTCGGTAATTCAGTGACTGACACACGCCACCACTCACATCCTGCCTGTGTGCAGTATGTGAGTGTGTGTGTGTGTGTGTCCTTAGGCCTGTCTCCCACTCACAAAGGAATTTGTATGCAGCCAGCATTAGCCATGGGTGTGTGGTAGCTGTTGAGCAACACAGCAATAAAATGACAAGAGGACATTTATGATATGGTCAGAAAACGCAGACTATACTTAGAAGAAGACTTGACAAGACAAGAAACTTATTTATTTAAGGCTGCAGCTTTAACATTTAATCTTTTTTTTTGGCCATTTTAATTAATCAGAGAAACCATTTTTAAGTATAACGCTAACCTGTGCCGGCAGTGATCACTGTTGTCTGTGATGAGTGGTGTCAAAGTGGTTGTGTTGTTGACTGTCAGACAACAGAAACTATTTGCAGATGTTAATTTGCACTTCAGGGAATAATGATGCACATTCGGACACGTCACACACACACACTAAAAAAATCAATTATTACAGAAGACAATTGTCTAATGAAAATAATTGTAGGTTGCAGCCTCACAGAACTCCTGTGATGTTTTTCTGTGTTAATCACTCGATGCACAGACTTACTTACTTGCACAAATACATTCACGTTTTCCACTTTGGCAGACATGAGGTTTATCAGGATACCCACACAATCGTCATTAGATTGGGTTTGGCCCTTTAATGGGTATTGTTGATGGTATGAAAAATTTAAATATCACCACACTGTGCTTGGAGTTTCAGCTTCTGTCACCGCTCACGACCCTTGAACTTCTTTACACACCAAAACACACACACACGCATTCACACTCAAAGCTTATTCCACTCTCCACGACTCATTCCTGCCATACCGGCTGCTTTGCATTACTTCAAGTTGTTCTAGCGCACCGATGCCTACTGTAACATTCAGGGGACTTATGAAACAAAAGGTTAGGCCCCTGAATGGCCCAGTGTCAAGGATTACTTCTCAGACAAATTCTCCAACAACAAAGCCTCCATTGTGCCCCATCAAGCCCTTGAATTAGCAGTGGGGGAGACTGCACGCTTAACTGGGCTTGACAGTGCGGCCACTCTCCCAGACCTCTATGAAGATTTACTCGCTTAAAAGAAATATGTATATGCATTGAAAAGCAAACCCATTTAAGTCTAGTGAGTCTAAGCAGATTATTGTGTATCAAAATTGAACTCCTTAATCTATTTATGAGTAGGTTTCAATCTAAAACTTGGATTAGGCTGCAGGATAATGCAGCATCTGTGAACAAGAGCAACGTTTCTTCAGGGGATTCTGTTTGCTGCATGTCTTGTTATCAGTAAATTATTGATTTAATGGTTTGTACTGTGGTTAAAAAAGTGGTTTTGTGGTGACGTATCTGTTATTAAGTGATGTGCGCTTCCTGCTCATTTGTTTTCCATGTTGTTTTTGGCAATCTCTCATGGCCTTCAATTTAAACACATGGGACTGAGATTAATCTGATGTCAAGTTAGAAAAAATACAACGTGTAGTTTCCTGCTGTCACTTTCAAAATAAAACACCTTTTCAAAATACATTTTAGAAATGTTTTTGTAAATACAATACACACAACAAACTCAATGTCAGGAAAAGGAAGCAGTTCTGTTAATTCACTTTTTTAAGATAATGTTTAATTAAGCTCCTTTTGTAGGGTTCTCATTTATGTTTCGCTGAGAATAAAACCTCTTCGGCCACAGCAACAACTTCTAGAATACCAGATTAAAAAATAAACACAATATATGTTACCATTAGCGTATTTCTGTACATTGCCAGTAGCCTACTACTGTACCAACGTGGAAATGAAGCTAAATGTACACAAAGCATAAATTTACTGTTGATTTACTGTTTAAAAACTTCACTGTTGATAATTACATGTTCGCTAACTTATCAATTTAATATATTTTCTTTAAGATTTCAGCATTTTGGGCCATGTAACACTGTTGTACTAGTAGCATCCATCAACAGTACATTGAAAATGAAAAAGTCTATGTTGATGCCTTAAGTATGGAGCCACTGTATAATTACACATGTCTTGGCATGTCCAGTTTGTAGTGGGTAGATCTGCTGCTGTAGCAAATATTATAGCTCATCCGTCTTGGGAATGCTGTGGGGTCGCTGAAGAGAAGGTGGATTACTTTGCATTCACCTTAGCAAAGAGATGTTTGCAAATGATTTCTTTGGCAGAGTTCTCACACCATTTCGCCCCCTCTACAGCTTTTATTCTGAAAGGGATAACCGCACTTCTGGTGTTATTCTAGGCAGCTTTTACTAAATTGACGCAGCTGTATGATCCTACAGGCACTGGGGGGTTTAGTAGTGTCAGGAGGAGGAGGAGGAGGAAGGAGAAGAAGAAGAAGAAGAAGAAGAAGAAAAACCCTCATCTTGATACTTCCCACTGTTGTTGCAGTGTGACGCCGTTTCCAGCGCCGCTCCTTGCTGACATCCCAGACGGACCCGCTGCGCGTCGTATCCTGAAAACACGCATCTCCTGCCATTAAAACCTGCAAGTGTGCGCGTGCGCGTGCGCATCGGCTCAGTCGTGAACTACACCTGGAGCCGGTCATGTAGTTAACCGGGTTCCTGGGCGTGGGAGTGACGAGGAAAGCCGCCTGTCTACTTGTTTGTCGAGGGGGATATTGTTGAAGCAAACTTCGGCGGTGACTGCCGCAGCAGCAGCAGCGCAGCTGATCCTCACTTTGCGTCGTTTCCTCACACCAGGATGTAAATTTGGGAACTTTTTGAAGGACCGGCGACACAGAGGACCAGCTTTATTTTCTAACTTTTGATATCTTTGGGGAATATAGAGAGGAAACGCGACTCCACGGAGACAGATATCAACGGTGAACCCAGAGGTAAACAGCTTTTTGCCTTTTCGATCCTTTGTTTACTGCAGTTGTTATGAATATTTCTGGTGTTTTATGCTGAGTTTCTCAAAACCTCGGTTGTTCTCCTGCAACAGCAGTTTCACAAAGCTTCAGCACAAGGAAAAGATTTGTAAAGCTACCTGATCCCTTTTCAGCGTGTCCTCTTCCCTTCCGTCGCTTTTTTTAGGACGTCACACCGAACTCCACTTACAAAACTTCAACTTTAATAATTTATTACTTAATGGTAAGTGGCGCACACACGCTGTAGCACGTTTTGTGATGTTTTGCATTAATCGTGGTTATATTTGATATTCGGCATACAAAATTATCCACCACGCAGTGCGTTATTGTAGAAAAAAGTCTTGGCGTTGATTGAATTCTACCAGCTGCAATCAACGCAACTACTGGTGGAAGGTAACTTTGGCGAGTACGACGGACTAGTCAGGCGCTGGCTGTGTTTTAAACATTTGATGTCATAACTTTTAAAAAGGTGTCGCTTGGAGTTTGGCATGTAATCCGAAACGAAGGCTGGGCAGAACTGATTTGTGACATGCTTTCGAATCTGTTTTGGACTCACGAGTCGTTGTAAATAGGTACAGTAGTATTTAATTTCTAAATTTTTACATGGGGTCTGGTGAGACGGTCTGTTTGTTTGGAAGAACACGCAATGTGTTGGGACTAATCGATACATAAAAACATCTGGACCTTCAGTTAATGGCTTGGTCCCGTTGAGCACATTACACTTCCAGGAGTGACCTCTGCCAATCTTTACAAAGGGGGATTTACAATAGCTGTACAGAACTATTATATTTTTATTCTCCCCAGTAAATCTATACTAGTCCCAATGAGGATAATGGGACATTAGCGTGATTTAAAAGCTCTTGGGCAGTGTAACTCAGCATTAAGTGGATAACCCTAGTATTGTATACATTTACTATATTGTGGTGGAAATATTTGTTTTTGATTGCAGCATTGCTCAGAGTTGCTTAAACATTACATCAGCAACCAGGCAATGATTATACTAAGTCAAATCTTTGGCTCCAAAGGTCATTAAAACACACTGACCCCCAGCTAATGTGTAGAACTATGAATCTTTGAAAACTGTGCTGGTGGCCATCTGCTTCAAGGCATTACTGTACATGATGGGAAGGTAATTACCCATGGTGTCAGTTAATAGATTAGTGTTGTCTCCCTGCTACACCTTGAGCTCTGAGGCCATAAAACCATTATAGCTACAGCGGCTTCACTCTGTTTAGACTCGGGTAGTTTGATGTTATGGTTAATATGATTCTCCGATCAGCGGAGCATGGAGTTTCAAGGCTCCCTCAACAGTTCATTGTCATGTTTAATTTAGCGCATTTACTTCTGGGACATTTGGGAGTGCATTTTGGAGTAAATGCTGGAAACATTCATTCTTTTCCATGACTTCAGGTGTATGAGTGCTCGGCATGAACACATAATCACTTGGAAGAAGTGGATCAAAGTGACTGGAAAAATGACTTAACTTAAAATGCTTAACGTATAAACATCAATGTACAATGGACAAAATTCCATATCTTAAATACTCAACGGATATTGCTAGTTCAGTTAAAGTTTTAAGGAAATATCTATATATCAATAGTTCAAAAGTGCTGTGTTCTTTTGAATAAGCTCTTCAGTACTGTATGTTGCTGGAAACCAGACAATTTCAGCAAAAACTTTGAGACATGCCGCGACACAAAGTATAATACAAAGGCAGGTCTTCTTTTGTGAGCTGACGGTTGAAAGTTAGTGTGCAGCTGAGCTTTTACTGTAGCGATGTCAGGGAAAGACTGTATTATTGTTTTTCCGTTGTCTTCTCCACTTGAAAATGGAGTGTGGAGTTCAGGAGCTTATACAAATTTCATGGACACAATAGGCATTTTGTTGGTTGCTTATTGGGCACGTCCAGAAAGGCACAGCTGACTTGCAACTCTGTGATTTACAAAGAAGATATTTACAGGAAGAAAATTCAAAGGGCAATAGCCTGGTTCATATGCATGTATTCATATGGTAGTCACATTGTTGGAAGGTTAGCAGGTTCACTATGTATTTTGTATAACCTTGCACAGCTGGACATGTTTTTCATTTGGTAGCAGAGCTCTGGGATTCTTGATATTGGCTTTCTCTTCTCCTCTGTATTTGTTTTGACCTGACCTTTACTCTGATCTGAAGGCTCTATCAGGCCAGAAACAGGATGAGATATACTCAGATGCTGTGGTGAAAATCAGATGGGGCTGGAAATGAAATGAGCAAGGTTGCAAGCATAAGTTGCTTGTGCTTGCTGAAATGACCTTAAGGTTCAACTCCTTAAGTCCAGGACAGACCAGCATTTAAGAAAATAACTTAGTATTTTGGGAAATGACGTGTTCCAGATCTTGTGGAGAGGTAGATGAGAGTTTTGATACCTGTATGCTGAATGAGTCTGCCGCCAGAAGTTGATTAGCTTAGCACAAAGACTGGAAACAGAGTAAAACAGTTAGCCATGTTGTCAAGCCATAAATAAACACAGCCAGGCTAGATGTCTTAATGCTAAGCTAACAAGTGAAGAGATTTTCCGACATGGAGACTCCCATTAGCAATCGAACTAACAAGCTTGGCAAGCAACATTTAGCAAGCTCGCTAGCTGGAAAAGATTTCCCTGCTCCTCCTAAATAACTCTTGCTCGAATTATTGAATTAATTTATGTGCAGTTCTGGGTTACGTAAACTGGCAGGATGGAAACAAATAAGTTTAAAAAGACGTAAATATCATCATAACTAGTGTTCCCATTTTGCTAACATGGATCTATTAGCTCACCGCTTCTTCTCAGCTGTGCAGTGTTGTGCTGCTGTGTATTATTAAAGAAACAAAGATATAACTAAAGTAACACTCATAACTATATCTTTAAGCGTGCACCAAAAATTAAAGTTGAATTTAGTACCTTTTAGTTAGAAAAACTGTAGGAACTATGCCTCCAACTCCTCCACCAGCATTTACCTAAACTACTGGAAGTTTTTCAGCTTCACAGGAATGAGTGTGTTGTTGAACTTCTAATCTCGCCAGAGAACGAGCTGTCAGTTTGTTGGCTAAACTGTACAGTAATGGAGACAGGAACCTGTTTGAGAGGAATGCTGGCGGGTGGTTGAGTAACTCGGCTATTGTCACAATAACATGGCTGTTTGTTCTTACACAGAAAGATGTGCTGCTGAGTTCGCCCCGGGGCAGACGGCAAACTCTTAAATGAAATGAAAGCGATGCTCGGGAGTCACATTTCATGAATCCAGTAATCCTTTAAAAATTAAGTAAACAGTAAATTCAGTAGGTTATACTGAGCAACAGAAGAAATGGCAAGAGTGTTTTGCACACAAATACCCTATTGTGACATTAAAAATGTTCATCAGTGTCATGATTTTCCACAGTAGCCATCCCCTTCACACACAATGACCCTCTCAAACGCAACTGATATGCAAATATCATTGAATTAGGTTCGTTTTTTATTCTAAATAAAAAAAAAAATTTAATATTGATTGTGTATTACAAAGTGACAAAAACAGAACAGAAACAAAACTTTGTGTCGACATGCAAAAAAAACATGAACTTTCTTAGAGGTCCCTAACAAATAGTTGTTAATTCAGAATAGCATAATTAGCTGGTTTTAATCTGTTTAATCAATGTTGGAGATAAAACAGTCTC
This sequence comes from Ctenopoma multispine, assembly GCA_034779795.1. NCBI lineage: Eukaryota > Metazoa > Chordata > Actinopteri > Anabantiformes > Anabantidae > Ctenopoma > Ctenopoma multispine. The sequence goes on along the minus strand of JAUYWH010000015.1, from coordinate 12,301,620 downwards.
TAACAGTTGGATGTCTTGCTTTCATTACTGACCATCTGCTGACTGCCGCATTATTAGCTTACATTTTCTGCAGCATGTGTTCAGCCACTTTGTAAATCTGGCAACCATAAAGGTTTTATTTATTTTTTTAAGTTTGGACAGTTAATTCAATGCAAAGTTCTGTAGTATTTGTTGGCTGCTTGATAAGTGCAGCTTTATTGTACAGCTTTTTAGAGTGATAGAGTCTAGAACTGGCACCAAAGCTCCTCATGATACTGCTTGTTTTACTCTCTAATGCATTATGTGCTTCATGGTAAATAGCAGCCAATGTCCTAACTTTATTAGACTCTTCTGTCTCTGTTGGAGTTCCAAATATACTGTAGCTCCTCTATTGAAACACAAGTATTTTTACTCTTAGCCTCAAAGCCTGAAATGCATTTCTGCCCGCTCACTTGGCAGAGAGACAAAGTGAAGACAGAGAGAGGGAAAACTGCCGGAAACTTGTGTCTATTTTTCCAAGTTGTAGTGATTTAACACAGGAAGCGTCCACTAGTACTTAGAGGTCAAAGAGGCAAAGGTTGATGGCAGAAAGAGAAATGAAGGAATTCATATACAGTGTGTGTTTGGTTTCATTAGTGTTCTCACCCACATGTGTATGTGAATCTTATCCAGCTGTAAATGTGTGGATATTTCCCATTGTTCTTAGCAGGGGGCTGTAACTTCCCTCTTTTACTTATTTACTTGTTTGTGTGTTGTGGTCGATACTTTTGCATTTGAAAATGCAGAAGTTGAATGATTCATATCAGTCAACTCTTCTAAATTTGGGAAAATAAGTGAACAAATATTTTCAAATATTTTGAATTATTCCTTTAATTTGTAAACATTTTTCAGTAGAATCCAGTCATTCCAGTTGACTAGCAGCAGCAGATTGCTCTGGAAAGTTAAAGCCACAAGAAATGTTTTCATGCTTAGTTAAGACCATGAGTAGGCCATCATCATCGGTAGCAATCCAAGTGTGTGTGTGTGTGTGTGTGTGTGTGTGTGTGTGTGCAGGAAATCACCCTGTGGATGACTCAGTGAAGACAACAGTAATTTCAGTGATCTTGTTTGCTGCATTTTACATTGTGCGCTTGCGTTGTGTGTTGTCGCTGACCTTTGATTACATTCTAGTCCACCCTGGCGTGTCGTAAAAACAGTGTGCTGAACTCACTTTACTGCCTGGTGTTTACAATGTAAACTCTTTTAACCTTTAAAATCTCTGTGAGGTGAATAATAAAATCCTAAAACTTACAAAAAATATGAAGTGGATTTGATTATTTTTATTATGGATTTTTGAGCTGCTCAGTTTTACAACTTTGTTTAGATCAGTCATAGAAAATAACACCAAATTGTTGTTGCCTTTTAAACCTATGAGACTGAAAAGGCTGGATTTGTGCGTCTGCCTCTCGATCTTGGCTTTTGTTTTAGGAGCAGCTGATTGAGGCTTGTGTGTGTGTGTGTGTGTGTGTGTGTGTGCAGACGAGCTTCGATGTGTTGTGTTTGTCCAGCTGTTAATGTGTTGGTCTCATTAAGCTGCTGTTGTCAGGGACACTTGGAGTAAAAGCTGTGATTTAAGAAGCCCGTCTGATTACTAACCTGTGCTCCTTTCTACTTGTTTTTTTTGCCAAACCTCTTTGTAAATGATGTCTTCTGTGCATCTTTGACTACATTGCAGGCAGCAGACTACTGCTGTTAAACATTTATTTTTTTTGGTATCACCTTTGTTTGTCCTATCTTTACACTTGTATGGATGTGCGCAATATTTACAAATACATGTGATATGTATTTTTCTACATTACTCTTGTCAATAGGATATTAGTTGACTGTGTTTACATGCACTTAAGAACAAGGTTACTGGAAACCCACTTTTACATGCAACAGATAAGTAATCTGATTTCTCGTCTACCTTGGCCTTTTTTGGAAGTACGGTTAACAGATTTTTAACTGTATAGAGTAAGAAGAGGTCACGTTTTACAGCACAGACTGTCTGAACTAAAGAAATTCACTGTGAAAAGTGACTCATCTGTGGGGCACTTTGAGTTGGTTTCTGTTTTAGTCAGATTTTGGGCAATCTTGATTTAAAAATGAGGCATCACCCTGTAATGATTTCCTCTTTTAATCCAGCCACACTTCTCTGAAAGTAGTCGAGTGGGTAAGTGTTGGCAGCCTTTATTGTAAAAAGCTGATTAGAAAACTGGTTATGAGGATACATGGCAGAATGAACAGAAATCTCTGGGTGAAATCTATCTAGGGAAATCAGGTTTCCCTAATCCCCCACACCGATTATGGAAATCAGGTTTCCTGTTTGCACGACACAAAGAAATCAGTTTACCCAAGAAAGCAGCCTGTAACCTGGTTACTCAAGTGCATGTAAACGCTGGTTCTCTCAACTGTTTGTGTTTGTTATGTCCTGCCAACTGCTGCTTCTCTTGTCATAAGTCACTTTCTTTTGCAGAATAATTCTGCTGAGTGTGTGTTTACACTGGTGCCTTGGTTGGTTTAGGCCTGACCCCCGAAGCCTTTCACATTCCTGGCATTCTGTGTGGTGGTTAGTTTTCAGATGGTGAAACAAAGTAGTTGTCGAGCTATCTTTGACCACAACCGATTTTGAACAAAGCTTCTAGATCGATTAACACTGTATTTTCAGCATCACCGCAATGAGACTTTGAGAAGTCCAAAGTTTCAAATGTTTCTCCATTAAGCATATTGAAGGATTAAAAAACCACCCCTAAAGGAATGTTTACTGTATATACTGTATAGTGAACTCTGCATGAACCCACACTACCCTTGTGCCATTTGGGCTATGAATGGGTGCGAGCGCCACAGCAGAGCTGAAACAAAAGATTATTCTGTCACTCGATCACTTTGACAAGTACCCTGGTGATAAATTCATTTGTGAGCTGAAGAAGAAAAGCGTCAAACCACATCTAATTTCTAATCTGTAACACTGATTCTTATTCGAGAACTGTGCACTTATTTTCTCCTATTTACAATCTTTGCTTTTCATACCAGGTAATGAAGAAATAGCTGTGTCGACCTTGACTTTCTAAGAATGAGCCCTTGCACCTGCAAGTATCTGGGGTCATGCCCTGCAGTTTGTGTAAATTCTGTTCACACTTCTAATAAATTACCCTTTAGTGAAAAGACAGAGTCACGTGTTCAGGTCTTTCAGTGCAGAGTCTAAAAGGCTTTGATGTCACATTTATGAGGGGGGTGCTAAAAGACAAAATGATTCCCCTGCTTATACTAACACACCCTCTGTACATTTACTGATGTTGGGAATTCAATGACACTCATCAAGTCATCACTATGCCATTGCCATTTCTTTAATGTTTTAATTTGTAATGTTGAGAAACCCTACATAGACAAGGAAACGTCTTGTTGAGCAGAAATGGATGTTTTGTCGAGACAATACATTTTGCAAATTGTTCCTGTCATTTTTCCATTCTGTCTTTCGCATTATGAAGTAGAGGAAGGATGCCTGCCTGGGGGGGGCGGGGAACATCACATCAAGTCAGATCACATTGTGTCGTTGATGGAACAATTTGTAAGTCAGTTTTGTCAGAATCACTTTGCTGAACTCCCAAGAGTGCAATGTCTGCAAGCCGCCAACCCATCAGTCGTCATTTATTATACCCCTGATGCCCTTTAACTTCATCATCATGACTGCTGATACATATACACGCTTTCTTTTTGATCTCTCTCACACACGCACACACACAGGGGTTCATGAAGCTAGATATTTTATGGAGGGCCATTTAGCAACCTGGGTATTGCTGCCTATGTCTGTCACTCTGTTAATTCAGGGTCATGTCAGTCAGCCTGTTCGGAGATGTGAGCCGTCGATCTCTAGGAAGACAGAGTAATCATTAAAGGAATAAAAGGCCTCTTGCTTGTTAAAGAATAGAAAACATGAAAAGAGATGCAAAGACAAAAAAGACCGGGGGAGGAGAGCTACAATGGCCTAGTCTAATGACTCTAGCCAGCATTTTCTATTTCTATTTAATTTCATACAATGCCTTTAATTACTTGCTATTCTAGGCGTTTAAGTTTATTGTGCGATTATTACAAAGGTTACTAGGGTTCACTACACAGAAAGGTGGATGCACTTAGTTTTCTCATGTGTTCAGTGGAGTGTTTCTCCTTTCCTGTGGAAGAGAACAAAGTTTATGATCTTATAGGATCATATTTAAGCTAAATAACTGCTAATTCCTTACACAGTCTCTTATCATGCAGAGGCTGTATGCAGTGAGTGTTACAGCATGCACAGTACGCAGCTACTGTGAATCGTTCAGCACTTATAAATGATATTTTTATAATAATCTCTGAAATGACACTGTGTATTCTGTGTGAGAGTGTGAAAGGGAGTTGCTCACTGTAATGAGAAAAAGGGGTTTTATGGGGAGTTTCAGCTCATTGTTTAGGGTTAGTAATAGTCCCATTGATACACTGATAAAGTGATCCGTAATTTTCAGTCAGTACATTTATTTGTCCTGCATCTGTTCCAAGTCTTTGGCTCAGTTGCCACATCAGAACACTGCATATACAGTAGCTGACGCTAGTGCAAAAACTAGGAAAACGCAAATGTTGGAAAGGTAAAACAACAACAAGATGAGGAAACCGTGGCAAAGGGAGGTCACAAATGTGCGAGTGCTGCAAAGCTTCTCTCCTTCACAGCTGCGCTCTACAGTCCAGCATGCTGCTGAATAGGAGAGTGAGAATTAGAGCGTGTGAATGTGAAGCATAACTTGGGCACACTCCGATAGTTGGCTGCTAGCTGGTAAACACAGTGGCACATTTAGATGCTGAAAGGCCTGGTATTTCCCTTAGGAGTGAGCAGAGATGGGAAAACAGAGCTAAACGTTGCTGAATGTTACGCCTAAGGTCCATCTTGTTTGCCTGCAAGATGTAAATCTTCTCACCTCCCAGTCCCATGAGGCTCGGGGCGGACTCTACTTGAAGCCAGACTCTTCAGAACTGTTTTATTCTTTTCACTTTCTCTCATGCTGTCAGAGGTCACCGTTATGCTTTCTGTTGTAAATGTCACATCTCTGTGCGCATCTGTAATTTCAGTAGGAGCACATGCGTGTTTGTAGTGCAAGTGTCTCTGTCAAAGGGCAAACGGAAGCTGTGAATTGACTATAAAATTCAGTGTGTGGGGGGAAAAAAAGAAAATTCAGCTGAAACATCCACCTTTAGTGAAGATAGTGAAAAATGCTCTGTCTTTACATGTCTTCTGTTACCCATAGTCCAAAACCCACATATTGTATATTTATTCAGAAAGCTCGCATGTGAAGAGCGTGTTTTCCAATTTTTGCATCTAAGAGATTCCTCATTTAAAGCAGCAGCAGCAGCGTCAGATCACTAAGCCACAACGGAGTCGCCGCATCCAATATCATTAGCTACTGAATGTTACAGAAACCCTCAACCCCAGAGCTCCACCATCAGCCAACAGCCAAAAGAAGAAGGGACGGCTTTGTATAAAATCATTAGAAGATGAGTTGCTGCTGCTTATATTGATGTTGCATCACTGCACTGTTGCTTTGGATTTTTGCCAGCTTTGTATTTCATCCAAAAGCAGTGCAGATAAAAGGAAGAGTGCAAGCTAAAACATAATATAGAAGTTCATTTATTAGAGGAGACGACCCTCATGGGATGAGCTGGAAGAGGGGGGCGTTTTACTTGCCCTTTTTTTTTTGCCATGCAGCAAGGCGAACTCTGATGGTATTTGTACTGTGTGACGGTAACTCATTGTTTTGTTGTGCATAACATTGTGCTAAGATACATCCAGAAATTAGCATCTTATTGAGAAATTGGTTTCAGGTTAATTTCTTCTTTTAACACGATGCTGAAAATCAGTAAATCACCATTACTATGCACCTGAGCTTTATGTTAGCAACGGAACGTGTGTCCAAAGGTTGTGTTTGCAGTAGAAAGTGTGTGTGTGTGTGTGTGTGTGTGTGTGTGTGTGTGTGTGTGTGTGTGTGTGTGTGTGTGTGTGTGTGTGT
>JAUYWH010000015.1:12263699-12288357 GCA_034779795.1 Ctenopoma multispine | reverse complement strand
TGTGTGTGTGTGTGTGTGTGTGTGTGTGTGTGTGTGTGTGTGTGTGTGTGTGTCTGTGTGTGTCTGTGTGTGTCTGTCTGTGTGTGTGTGTGTCTGTGTGTGTCTGTGTGTGTCTGTCTGTGTGTGTGTGTGTGTGTGTGTGTCTGTGTGTGTCTGTCTGTGTCTGTGTGTGTCTGTGTGTGTCTGTCTGTGTGTGTGTGTGTGTGTGTGTGTCTGTGTGTGTCTGTCTGTGTGTGTGTGTGTGTGTGTGTGTGTGTGTGTGGTGTAGTACATTCCTGCTCCAGTTATGAGGTGATTAGTCATATGGTATCAGTTTATTTTTGCCAGTAATGGAAACTGCTCTCTGCCAAGAACGCCCCTCTCTCTGCTTCCCAACTTCCCTCTCTCTTTTCTTTTTCCTGTTTTATTTATTCCCTTCTTCTCTTCCATTCACCTATTTTCTCCCATTTAATTGCCTTTTTTTTGCTCCTCTAACCTCCCCCCCATTTCTTCCTGCTTACTGTGTGTTTTATATTCCTCTTTTAATCTTTCATTTCTCCTCTTCTCTTCCCTTTTTCCGATCCCGTTTGTTCTCACCCTTTTGAAAATGTTCTCTTCTCCATCATCATTTGTCTTTTCACCTCAGTGCACCACTCCACACTCTTTACTGTCATTTAATGTCTTTTTTTTAAATGTATTCACAGAGGAAGACAAAATGCATTCGCCCCTCCCACCTAATAAAGAAAACATGGTCAGACTCGTGAAGTAAAGGAGCATTTCCCTTAAAGTTAACTTATAGATGACCAAAAAACTGTAGTGATCATTTTGTTCTAGGTCAACTGACTGTGTCCACGCTGATAAATATTATACATGCATCTCACACTTGAACAAGCTTAATAGTGTGTCAATTAGAGAGGGGGTGGTTGGGCAAGGAGATAAACACTCAGACAGACAGCGGCCGGCTGAGTGTTTACATTTCGTGGCTACAATCGTGATTATAGAGGAATGTAGGGATGTCTTGGTCTTGTCAGGACGGGATAACAGAGGTAACGGGTCATTCAGAGCACACGCCAGCAGGACTGAGTGAAACACGGGCATCGTAGCTGGAACTGAATAAACTCATTGAGTAGTTATGTTGAAATGACTGTGTGTGGATACAGCTCTGGTGGTAATTGCATGTTTGCATGTGCCACTGTTACGATGGAGATTAGTTGACTGGATTTTCCCAGTCTGCAGCACTCACGAAGTTGTTTTGTTTTGTTGCTGTAGTGAGTGGCTGATTAATTAGTTAGTAAAAGAAAAGTATTTCTTGATCTATTTTATGTTGTGTTAAGTCACTGTGAAGTGAAAATGTGCTCCTTTGCTTGGTTTAGCACACTTTGGGGGGGTTTGGAGTGATTTGAACAAAACGAGACACTTCGTGTTATCATCTAAGACACTGCAGCACATTAGTTGGAAAAGTTTGGAAAAGTCCTTATATAAAAAGGTTTGTTGCAAAGGAGGTAATTCATCTTTTAAAATGAGACTTCTCTGCTGCGCACCACCACCCACCCCACCCGTATTTGCAGCATTGGCTGATAAATGTGACGGTTATAATGTTGAGTACAATCCTCTGAAAAACGAACGTGTGTAAACTTGCTGTATTATTAACGTCTTAGGTTTGTGACGAGAGCAGACAGAGTGATAGAGATGGTATGCCATTAGTACACCCTGTAAATGGTGTTGATGTGTATAGTGGTGATGTACGTGTATTGTTGTGTTTAGCCAAACACTGTAAATAACACTACGTGGAAAATTTCTTTATGGTTCCAAATGGTGTCAGGTGTGATAATTTGCTGCTTTATATGAATTTTAACAATGTTATGATGTGCCCCCGTGCATCCAGCTGATTAACAGACATTATGTCAGACAGGTGCACAGTAACACAAAACAAGCCTTTTTTTACATCAATGACAAAACCAATAGCGTATAATCAAAGTCTACGACAAGATTTTTTTTTTCCCCCCTCTCCCAGCAAGTGGAGTTCTGTTCAGCAGCACTGCACTCAGTGCCATCATTGTTGTCTGGAAGATATATTACAGTAATACCACTGAATAAAACCGTAGTCTCCTTTTTATATAGAGTTGGGTGTGACCTGTTATGATGCATTTGGTCTTAACTTTTGTGATCTAGCAGTATAAAAGTGATACCTGAAGAGCAATTCATCTTTTTTTTTATGCTTGAAAAAGACACATATTCAAAACCATGGGCTGTACACACAAGTATAGTATTTAAAAAGTAGACTAAATTACTTTTAAAACACTGATAAAAATGATCCTCACCCTTCCCGCTTTTTGCCCTCCTGTTAAAACAAGTTGTGGAGCCGCTTCATTTTACTTTAATCCAACAACAACATTTATCTGAATTTGAAGAGAGCTCGGCATGAAAATAATTGAAAGGCAACATTTTCAAAGCAAATCAGAGATTTTAAGGTTGTACAAATGGTCTGAGTTCAAGGTCCTGTGAATGTCACCAAGTGGAGAAACGTGTGTGCGAGTGATCAACGCCTCTGGAAGGATGTACATGGGGAAATGGCATGTGTGCGACTCCACAGGAGGCACACATGGCATACTAAAGCTGCATCTCATTAGTGCAGGTGTGTGTGTGGCACAGAGAGCTGCCAAACGGGAGGAAATCTGTGCCAACAACAGGCAAACACACACACACACTCACTTCAGGCTTATTTCTCAAGGACACAGACATACACACTACCGATTGGTGTATGCATGAAAAATGTCTCACATCAGCATGAGAACTCCTCCTATATGTTACCAAACGAGCACGAGTTGAGTTTTGTTCATTTCAGAAATGTTCATCATAGAGGTTAAGGTCTGACTTTTAAACTAAAGCTGAAGCACATTGGAGAAGTAGCAGTCTCTGCACAGAATGACAGATACTTATCCTTAACATCTGAATGAGGTGACGGGATTTTTATTTTGTTGACATTGAGCTGGTCACATTTCTAACTGTGGACAAAATATTGACTGTGTGCAGATGTATTACAAAAAAGAAAGGTATCCATCTGAAAAAAACCCCATATCATTCAAATCCTGGTTTGATTTATCTTTCCAGACACCGACTCTGATAGATCTCCATGCACTTCATGCATTTCCATCAAATATTTGATGTGCATCCAACTGCTGTTAATGCCGAGCTCTGCAGCAAACAGATCAGAGCAGTCATGGAGGGAAGAGTTGTGTCGAGAGAGAACTTTTCAGGACAGGGCGAAGGCATGACGAAAGTGAAACAGACAGATAAGAGGAGAAGCAGAGGGGGGGGGGTCATAGTGTGGAGCTTGATGGTTCAAAAGTGGTATTTTTGATTAATAGGAAGATTTCAAGGCTGAAACTGACAGATTTTGGAGTAAAGCAGCTTTTTTTTCTTCTTTCTTCTTTTGCTGAAATTGCTTTAAATGCCAGTAAATTCTTGCCAAAACTTTCCTGAAACTGTTCAGTCTCACTCTTGATACCTTTGAAAGACATTTGCAGCGTTTTATTCTATTAAGGCTGTAAAAAAACTTTTTCCCAAATTTCCTCGCTTTTCTCTTTTTTTTTTTTTTTTCTTACCATCCCTCGCTTGGGATGGTAAGAAAGAGTAAATGGTTGGAGTGAAATAATTGTAAAATAACTAAACTTTGTAGGAACTGGATGCGACTGGATGCGAAAGGGGAAACATCCTTTGAAGCCAACACCACAGCATAAACTAGGTAAACTAGGCAAAGACTAGATGTGAAAGGACTGAAGGAGAAGTTTTAATCTGTAGCTTTCTTTTCTTTTATTGTCCTTGGACTTAAACAATTTAGATAGAAATAGCCTCAAATATTAATAGTACTTTGTACAGTTGTTCTAAATAGTAAAGTTCACCTTGTTACGTTTCCGACTCAGAATGCCAGAAAAGTTGGCCGATGCTCCCAAATTGATGTAAAATTTCAGCTTTACAGAATAAATTCAAGCCTCCCACATACATGCAGCTGCAGATATGTGTGAACACTGTTGAATCACCATTTTACAGCCTGATTCTTGCTTGAGGTTATTGTGCCAGCACTGTTTCTACGGAGTGATGACAGATTTAAGGACCCCGATACGAAGAGAGTCGGCTGCTGAGTGATTCTGGGCCGTCGTTGAAAGTACTCGTTTGACCCTTTGCTTGTGCTATCTGCAGTGTGTCCAGCACTGTTTGCCGTAATTGGCCCGTATATGTAGTCGTTTGGCAGATGAAGCCAAATCCGTGGGCTCTTTGATCGTCTGTCCAGCCCAGCAGATCCACAGTTTTACCCATTTAGAGCGTTCACCCGCTTTAGTTTGTCTTCAACATGCTTCACAACGCAAAGCTTTACACACAAGAAGAGATAAATGAATTAGTCAGTTAAACAGCCAGCTTAGATACACATATAACATTTAAAGAACTTTCACTTATCCAACCATCTCTCCACGTGTTTAGCTTCTGATTGGCGGCACACACCTTATCCAGCTAATCGGCAGTAGGTAGGGCAGGGAGAGTTGGGGAAAACAAGCAGGACCAGGTTGGACAACACTGGCTTTAGTGATAGTGACGCGAAGAACACTGCAAGCTTGGATGAATGTTACACTTTCCATTATTGGATCACTGCAGGTGCATTTGCAGGATGTACGTGCATGTTTTGCTGCTGTAGTCACTGCGGTCTGTCCATATGTTCGTTTTTTGAGGTCCGCTTGCTGTGTCAGTAAAGGTCCAGAGTCACCTCTGTGTAAATCAACACATTATGTCTGAAGATACCGTGGAGACTTGAACCTTAAACGCTGAGAGTGTCTAAACGTGACCGTAAAAAGCTTAATAATGCTGTGGTCACTACGGGCTAATCAGCGTCTCAGTAGACGTTTCTTTTGCTGGAGAGGTAATTGAAAAGTTGCTTTTATTCAGAGGACTAGAACGCCGTGTGTGTGTCCACAGTGATTTGTGGGTGTTCACTTCCATTAAACATGCTGTCCTCCTTTTTGTTCTCTCTTCACTTTTCTACCTCGGTTTGATTGTCCTCTCCCTCTCTCCCTTCTTTTCTCGACCTGCCTCTCCATCTCACTTTCTACCTTTCTGTCTCTTTTTCCCAGCGATGCACATCTCTCGCTTGGTTGCTGAGGTTTGGACACAGGCTTGCTGTGTGTGAGAGAGAGAGAGACACACACACACACACCTCAGACAGCACGCTCTGCTACACTGGTCAGGAAATTGGACCCTCAACAGTCTGTATATTGGAAATGAAATTCCTTTGAAAGACCGAGACACCACACACAAACTGAGTTTTGAAGACAGGGGTGTGTTGCCTTTTTCTGGTTTTAACTATAGAACCTTATCTACAGACCCACTATCAGTAGTTTAAAGTTTGAGCTGGTGGAGCTGAGTCACAGTCTCTCTCTCTCCTCTCTCCTCTCTTCTCTCTCTCTCATCTTCCTTTTGTCTTTCTGACGGTGTCTCTCGTCCGTGTGTGCTGCTGACAGATAAGGCACTGATGTTAATTACAAGACATGTAGCCTGTCAGACAGAGAAAAGAGTCGGGCAGAGAAAAGTAGACGGTGAGCTCAGACGATACAGGATTTTCACTCAGTACTTGTACTGATTATTCCATGTACCTAAACTACAAACTAGGCCGTTTGCCAGTGCCAAGGATAAATTTGGATTATTAAAACTTTTGATCTCATTTTTCTAGTTTTATAAAAATTACATTTTTCTTTCTTTAGTCAGGACACAACATGGACATTATGACCTTTACCCTCTAGCATGACTTGACTTCCAAAACATCCTGCTTTTCCTACAATGCAACTTAATAGCATCTTTATTGACTCCTACTTGCCAATTTATTTCAGGACAACACTGCACGACAGTCCAAACTGTCCAAAGAGTTGCATTCTTTTCCACACCCCTCACGGTTCCAACGAGGGGATAACTTTCCAGTCTGGAGAGTATCTGTTGACTTTTTGAGAGTGTTCTTTATTCTGGCACTCAGTGGATGCTTATATCAAGCGTGTAGTGAAGTTCCTGACTATAGCACTTAAAGATGCCTCAAAGACAGCAGCTGAGCAAGGACAGAGTCATTTCTGTCTTTATCTTTAGGACAAAGAGGCATCCCGTCCTTTAAGAACTACAACATAGATAAAATGCACCTTTTATAAAGATAAAATAAAAGTTACATGAAGGACTTCTGGTGCGCAGTTTCAATATGCATATATCTGTATTGAGATGTATTCAACCAATATTGAATCTGTTTAGTATTCTACTAATCGTTATCATCTGTAAATCCGCAGCCTGATTACAGATTTATTTTGACCCTAAAGTTGTATTTTAGCAGCGTGTGTTTAATTGAGGATGGTGACCTGTTTTACGCTTAAGCACATGAGATAATTCAGGTGAAATCAGAGTAACCATTCATTTGGTAAATTGCAGGTAAAAATATGTCTAGACGTTCTAAATATAGTCTAACAGCAGGTCAGTTACATGAAACAGACATGTAGACCTGCAAATTATTAAGTTAAGTTACAGCTCACTGACTGTGTTAGTAAAAGTACAAAATGATAATTCTCATCTAAATAAGATATTGAATGTTTGGATAAAGTATTTATCAACCTGTGACGCTGAAATCCAGAACGGATGTTTGTGTTTGTGCATCACCTCTGCCTCCTCCAGTTTGTCTCTGCACTTCCACAAAGACACAGTATGTGTTTGTCTAACTGCCACGCTGACAGTCTGAGCGGTGATAAGAAGCCCTCCTGAGGTGGTAGACGTGCACGCTCATGCACGCCCACATACGTGTGTGTGTTAAGCAGCTATTCTCCTTCCTCGCAGAATCATTTTTTGGTGGACTGAACACAGCAGAGCGAATACGTATCCTCTGTGCTTTCGTAAACGCAGTCAACATCCCTGAACAGTTGTTGCTCTTTAAAATCTGTCATTAGTTATTTTCCTTAACAAATAGGCTGATGGAGCAGCTTTCTTTTCATCATTTCCGCTCTTAAATTGCTCTTAAAATTCATTCCCAGGTGATATTAAAAAGCCTTGGTTCAGCGCCTTTAGAACTGTAATTTCCTCTGTAGCAAATTTCCTAATTTATCCTCTCGGCTGTTTGTGTAGCCGCGAACGAGAATTCCCATTAACCTTGGCTGAGTGATTTGGTAAATTCCCATTAACCTCCAGCATTAGTTGTTTGTCAGACAACAAAGAAGTGTTGGTGGGATGGTTATTTCTGACTCATTTGCAGATATTTTTCCCTCTCATGCCAAATGATTGCTACAATTAGGGTCACAAAGTCAGCTGAGCAAAATAAGCAGGTGTGAAAGTCGCATCAGTAGCAAAATAAGGCAGCGCTTTCACAGTGACTTAAAAAAAGGAGGAGCACCGTATGTACGAGAAGGCCCTCAGGTCAAATCGCCCAGCTGGGCTTGTATATTCTTCCCAGTAGCTCAAGTTTTTTACAGTCTAAGCACATGCAGGCTAGTTGAACTAAAGAATAAATTGCCCATAGGTGTAGTTGTGTTTATAAATGTTTGTCTGTTGATATGTGTTAGCCCTGTGATGGAGAAGCTCGTTAAAAGCCCATCACACTGCGTGTGGCATAATTTAAGGAGCAGTATTTCCAGATAATGTTAGAACTAAAGCCACATAGGATATTAAGTTGTAGATCGGGGATGAGGAGTTTGGTCATTCGGGAAAGACTTTGAGTAGAGACGCTGCTCCTCCTCCGCATTGAGAGGAGACGGTGAGGTCTTCCAGGCATGTCCTGCACGAGACGTTACACCTGAGACAACATGCTGAACAACTGTGGTTCTGGAAGTAAAATAGCTGGGATGCCCTGCTAAACTACAGGAGGGAACAAGTGGCACCGACTGGATAAACCAAGGATTGCTCTGACCTACATTTTCTTTACAGTCGGTCACTAACCATCTTTGCCTTTCTCCTCCTTTTGCCACACATCTTGGCCTTAGCCCGGGTGAGCGCCATACAGCAGCTCATAGCTTACTGAATAAACCAGAGGCCTCAGAGTCAGGAGAGATTAGGTTGCGCTCAGTATATATGTACTCGAGTGTGTACTTTCTCTCCAGTGTGTCAAGCTCAATGGTCTGTGTCCATCCACTCGTATTTTGTAGGACTAATTTAAGCATGACTGTACACACACACAGACACACACAGACATATGCGAGAGCCACACGCACATTTGAGGGAAGATGTTTATTTGAGGGTCAGCAAGCATGTGAACGGAAATGTAGAGTCATCCTCATGCAAACAGATGAGTGTCAGGACAAAGGAAGACAGAAAAGTGAGGCTGCTGCGAAAATGATATGCTCAGCGATAGAGAATTGGATCGGATGGATATTAAACATTATTTCTTGCAGGCTGAAAGCAGGAGTTCCCAGATTGTGAAACCAAGTTAATATGAGTTGAAATATGAGTGATGGGTTGAGATGCAGCCTCGAGCTTGGCAATTTCTTAATTCTGTGGGTCATCTTTGTTAGTGAGATTTCCACAGTGATTTTCCTCTGCATCCATCCACACAGCAGTGGACACGGTCATATAGTATATTTTCTCAGGCAAGTTGTGTATAGTCTTGTTTCTCCATATATGGGGAGGCCAGACTAAAAATGTCTCTTAATGTCTCTATCAAACTATTCGGGGGAATGTAAAGAAATGTATAACCAGTTACTGTCCCGCAGGAAACCTTGACTTCTTAATCATTGCGTTGAGGTATAAACTTTCATAAAAGCCACATCGTAGCTTCAGGAGTACTAGCTGGTAGTGTTTTGAGAAATGAAAGCGGCCAGCGAAGCTCTTTATCAGGCACATCCTGTTCTTTAGACGACATAGAGCGCGTAATCTCAAGAACCCATGAGAACAGCAGCTTAAGTGTGTTTGAAGCATCTTGACAGTGATTGATGCCAGCGGGGGGCTCTGAATGCAGACCACACTGCTGGTCCTTATCACTGCCACATTTGGCTCCAAACCAGGAGGGGGGATGTGGTTTGAGTACTGGTTTGAGGTCAGTGTTGTCAGGAGAATACATGAGAAAAAGTTGTGTTAACAGTCTCATAACTTTTTTTCACAAAACACAGACGAGCTTTGTAAAAAAAACCTCTGTTTAGTAAGTAAGTAATCAGTGTTGGTGTCAGACTCGCATCTTTTCTGATGCTTCTGAAAAGCGTGAAAGACGTGAGCTTAAAATGTGGGTACCTCCAGTCACAGATGATTCATCACGTTAGTCTCACAAACCTCCAGAGCACTGAGCAATAAACAGCAGAGAGATGGATGAATACTTGGCATAATTGTTATTATAGTTCTTTTGCTGTGGCGCATCTGTATGCGTGACGCCGCTGTGCTCTTCCTCCTGAAAGCTACAGTACATCAGGCGGCTAAATTACAACTAAGCGACTTTATTATCTTGTTAGCTTAGATGTGTTTATTTCACATGAAGTCTGGTGTTAGCCTGCTCTTTTTCTGTAAAAGGAGGGACTAGTAGTGAAGCTGAAATGTAAAATATCTCTCCACACAAAGATGGACTTGCAAATATCTCTACGTGGGGCGTCTTGTCATAAACTTCTATAGGTCTCAAGGTTTTAGAGATGACTTACAATCTAATGTGGAAAAACCCCTGGAAACCAGAAGACAGAAAAATTTAGATAGGAATGAAATAATTCATGCACAACTTGGATTCAGTCCTTTTTTGATCCTAATTTTCAGAGCCCAGAGGTCTGCCGCTTCTCTTTCTAACCGTCTACTTTTGAATTATATTAAACTACTACTGAAGAAGTTCAAATCCCTCTTTGCGTTAGATCAACTAAAACTTCATTTTAGTTATGAGTGATTTTTCTTTTCTCTCCACATAAAGCGACTCATTTCTCCTGGTGTGTGCCTGCTAGGCCAGAAACTTAAAACACTGCATTCACTGATTCTAAAATGTCTTTTTCTGCCGCTCTGTCTTTCAGCCAAGATGATGAACTCTGGGTGCAGATCATACGTCTTAGGTCGCCGGTGAATGTGAAATGCATTCACTTGGACGAAACGAGACATTTGAAGATAGCACCTTGGTGGAGGAAGGTTGTGTAGTGTGGGTGATTGTGCTCTGATTACTCGCTAAACAGCAGAAAATGTCATTTTCATCTCATTATTTTAGTTGCATGACATGGAAGGAGGCCCCTCAGAACACCAGCTGGATGTATTTGTATTTTACACAGGCTCCTACAGAACAGTTGGGTGAGCACGGCCCATCTCGTCTGACAAATCATTTATGACTTTTGGGAGTTTCTGTGATGTCCAGTGGGTTTTTTCTTGTTCCAGCACAGAGAACAGCTTGAAATAGGAGTGTTGAAAACCAAAAATCGTATCACAGAGACCAAGTATTAGTCGAGTCACTGTTATTGATCAACAGCCCTGCCAAACTCAGCAGATATATTGTGGTCATTTCTCTACTGTGGAGACCAGTAGAAATCTTTGTTATTGCCCCTTTAGAATATAGATGACAAGCATTAATGAAATACGACGTGTTCCTGACTCCCTGTCTGTAAACTGCTCAGTTGTAAAATTAACATTTGGAGCAGAATCCATCTTTATTTCTGACTCATCCCAAATCAAGTGATGGTGTCAAGGCAAATTAACCTGAAAGGCAGCTGATAGTGCACTATTTGTGTTTTATTTTTTTGTCAAATCATAAAGAAGCTAACGCAGTATAGAAATGAGTCACCTAGTTTGTTAACTCCTAAGGCCTCCAGGAGGTTACCTGAGGGCAGAGCACCCAACCAAAGCTAATATTGATCTCTGATCCACTCATAATGAGAGTTTTAATATTTGGCATCCTGCTAATATGCTTTAGTAATGAGTGTTTAGGAACCGCTAACATTATGATAAGTCATCCCTGCCCATTTCACCAAGTAAATTTAGTTGAGTGAAACTGGGATTTATCAGACGCGAGTGTCGTATGAGGCAAAAGCAATAACAGCTCTCAAGATGGCCGTCAACAAGATTGATTTAAGGATTCGCAAAAGAGGGATATTTATTCTGCCTCTCCCTCTTTAGTGCCAGATTGCATAATTAACTCTGTGTCGACTCATAACTCATTAACAGTTTCCTCAGTACTCCTGATAGATCGAGATTGATTATTTGATATTAAAAACCCGTCCAGCACCACATTTAGGGGTGGTTTAAAAAAATAAAAAAAAAAAAGCTCCAGAGACAGATTGACAACCCAAGAGGTGGATTAAATAGCTGTGATATTCTGCATGTGCGTCTTCCAGCGGCCTAATGAGTCTTTCCCCGCAGCCAGAGGAGAGATGAGGCTGTAGAGCTGGAGACGATGTAATAAGACCACCAACAGAGAAGCGGGGAGAGATGATGAAGAGCAGGTAGATTGTTTCACCTTCTGAACCTCATTATGGAACTAGGCTGCATTTCTGATTGCTTGGCTGCATATATACGTATTTGTCCTTCCATACAGGCGAGTGTGTGTGTGTGTTCACGCCTCCGGCTAATGACTGAGGCTCGTCCACACTGTGGAGAAGTACGTGTAGCTGCTGCATAGTGTTTCTCTAGTGTCTCATAGCTGTATGAAAACAAATGCGTCGTCCGGAGATAGAGTACAGCATGGGGCCTTTTTAGTTGTGCATCTCAGTGTAAAGCTGAATGAAGTGAAGGGTGTTGTGAGGTTTGTGTGGCGTCTAATGTAGCAGTCACACAAAGCTGAAAGGCTTTTAGACACGTTTAAACACTTTAAGGGATCTGTGCTGAGAAAAGAAGAGAGTTAACCTTTGACCTCTGCCTCGGTAGTGAGTCACTTCATTGTTGGAGTTCATGGGTCACGGCCCTCAGGCGACCTCCACTGATCCAAATGCTCCTGTGCAAAGTCATAAACGCACATCCGTGTCTTAGTGATTTTTGCTTGAACAGCTCTACTAGCACCAGTCAGAAGCAAGTATTCCCCTTTCGCTTTGCTTCATATGAATTAAAGTTCCCCGCGCTGAGCGGCGTTACGGTGTCAAGTTAAACAACACAATGTCACAACACCGTGTCCTCACTTAGTCGGAACATTGTTCTGCTGACAGGCGATAAGCCGTAATGCAAAACATATTTGTGTTGCAAGGTTAAGCTCCTCTATCAACACTGTGAACAACTATCTGTTTGCTGGGGAGGGCGGCAAAATAAAAATATGATTTATGTCACGTTTCTTTCTTTAGGCCTTTGTGGTGGAAATGTTTGTAAGCTGCAATTTGCCCGCCAGTTTCCCAACCTCGTTTGTTCGTGTTTGGCATTGTGTGTTCTCTGGACGTCCACTCCCTTAATACAGTCCTGCCCCGCTACATGGGAGGAAAGGGGAAAGCCCATGCAGTCTCTGGGGAATGCCGCATGACTTTTGTGTGACGTAGGAGGAGTTAATTAAGAGCAGACGGACTTCTTTTTATATGACTCTGCAGGGATTCTTTATTCTTTTACTTACAGTATCTTACTTGTCGTATTTTTCCTTCGTGAGAAGGTTTTGGTGACGGAAATGATCTTAACAACTGTTTTGTAAATTAAATAATCAGCTTTCTTTTTTTTGTTTTTTTTATAAGCGACAGTGTTTCACGGATACGAGGATTTGATGCTTATATTTGTCACACATGTAAACTGAATACGTTGAATCATTTGAAGACGTCACCTGCTCACTTAAAATAAATGGTCAGGGCAATGACAGGTTTAGTTAGTTACATTCAGACATAAAAATCCTTTCTTCCTTCTCTTGTGTTGAATTGTTTAAGTTTAGATTCGAGTGACCACTTCTGACACTGCACTCTGAGGATTTGCGCAGAGCTGGAAGGTGTGTAGGAAAAAAATTCTCCTAACCTCTGCTGACTCGCTGCAGCCTTCGACTCAGACTGTAACTTTGTTTATTGCCTTTTCTGTCTACGGATTATGGGATTTGCCTTTCCTCAGTAGACTTGATGACACATAACAACAGAAACAGTCCGGAGCTGTAAATGCGCACCGTATGATGAGACGCGTCGGCACGGTCTGACATCAGGTTTTCGACGCCACACACGTCATCAACATTTGTCCTTTCATGTATAGAGGAATTGTCTTCATTTTTTAGAAACCCCTGTTTTTTTTCCCCCTTGGGATACGACTGAGTCAATTTTATTACACAGAGGAGAAATGTTCGGTGGCGTGTTGATTTGCTTCTCTATCATCAAAGAAAAGTTTGCCATTGATCTGGAGCAAGTTAGCAGTGATCTACTCTGTGGAAACTAATCACACTGGGCTTCTTATTGATTCGTAAGTCTTTTGGTCTCTTTCTTAAAAGAACACCAGGACTTAAAAAGAATTGATGTATTACCCACTTAGAAACTAGAGAGATCCATGTGGCCCCTGTAGATTTGCAGTTCCACTGCTCCGTGCCAATAATGTATTAATTGTATAATGTGTTAAAGACGTTATAAAAAATTCATCAAACATTTTTTATATGCTTTGATTTTATTCTACAGTTTAAAATGATTTAGTCCAGGTTGAAATATCTACACTTTATTCTGCTTAACACAGCCATGTTAGTAAGCCGATGTTAAGCTCAAAGCGCGGCTGTTTCTCCTTTAAAGTGGCTCCTGTACTTTGAATTTGTAATTAAATGTCTAATGCTGAATTATTATTTTACTAAGTAGTATTAATAAACCTTATTTTTAGGCACTGCTGATAATCAGGAACACTTATGAATTTATTTATCACAAGCACTAAGAAATGTATTGAATTAAAACATTGTGATATTTGTTTAAAAATACCCACCTCCTACACACAGTTGCCACATTGAGCTGCTTTCCATTTGCAATTTCTTAACATTTAGTAGAGCTGTATAGTGTGATTCAGCTTAATCCTGAGATAATGTGAATGCATTAATATATGTTTGCATGGAGCAGAGTACTCAAGCCTAAGGAAACATCTGCTGTAAAACCTAAAGAATATACAACACATACGTTATTAACGTCAGTATAAATGTTGAGAAAAGTCCCTGAAATCCACCTCCACATAGAGCAAATCCACCCGTTCTGTTGTTATTTCCCACATGTGTGGGTTAAAAGATCATTTTTTCTTTCTTTTCTGATGTTTATCTCCTTTCTTCAAGTTCACCCCTGACTGAATCTCCTCTGAACGGTAATTTACTTGTCGTGGTCACAGAGGATTGTCGATCAATGCTGTTGTTTTTAGAACAAACTGCATACCTGAAGGAATGTAGTTCGTCTGCCTGCATCGTATCCGTCATTTCAGACTTTTCCTGCTGCTCTTCTAAGCATAAACCTGTTACACATTTTCAGCACCGGAGAAAAGCGAATGCACCTTCTGGAAACTTCTCAGCTGAGGTAATTACATTTGTTTCCTGCTCATATGCTCTTTATGCTCCTAATGTGAACACGAGCACTTACGCCTGATAAGCCAATAAAGCGTAAAGTTGTGAAGGTGTATTATTCCCTAACCTGGCACCACTGATGCTCCTGTGCTCCTCGTGTGAAAAGACGAATGATGCATATTTGTATGACTGAACGCTTTTACTGTAAAAGGCAAGAATTGAGTTGTTGATGAATAATTTTCAGGATGTTGTGGGGATGTATTGATTAATTATCTCTAGAGAAACCCTAGTGTCCTGCCATCATTCTCGCTGCACCAGCTTTTAGCTAAAACAGCAGTGGACTCGCTGTTGGCCTTTTACCGTCGGCCTGTGCTAGAAACCGACAGCTTCTGCTTTGTTTGTAGCATCTTCCTGTGTAAAGCTTTGTACCGTTGTGCCATGAAGTAATCCATTAGACAACATTGTACTTTATTGTTCGGTGTGTGTCTAGTTTTTCAAGTGTATGGTTTAGTTCAGACATTGATTTTTTGTTTGTAATGTTTTTTGGCCTCCTGAAACACGGATGACCTACACTCTATACTGTCCCTGAACGCCTCACGACATGAGTGACATAACACAGACGGGTGTAGAAAGGGCGTTCTCTGGTCATTTTGGCTGTTTCAGCGGCTTTAGCTTCGTCTTTCTGCTGTTGAAAAGTTAAAACCCCAGTGATGAAAGTGAGTCAGTACAATGAGACAGTTAGAGCTGTGACAATTACCAGTCTATAAAACACTAAAGTTAATCACTTATCATTTAATTTATAGCAACCTGTTGTGGCTGTTTGCACTTTATTTCCCAGCTTCCAGCTCCTGACTGTGTGTGCTGTGCAATCTGACAAAACCTTTTATCACCATCCTCCACCTGCTGCTGCTGGGTTCCAGCTTGTGTGTCCAAAAGGACTGTGAGACATGCATGACCACAGCTCCTTTTTCCCCCATCTTTACTTGCTGGGTCTATCTCTGCCGGGCTTGGACCTCTAAAGGCATTTTATTTGTCACTGACTTTGAGTTTGCACATACAGTGAACTATAAAGCACGGGTCAGGAGACAAGAAGACGTTCTCACACGTGTACAGGTCTTAATATAGTTGTGCATACTCATTGACAGTGTATTGCTTCAGCTTATTTTCTAATCTTAACCACCATCAAATACTAAATCTCAACCATACCCATGCCCCTGTACTAAACCTGATTCTAAGTATTAATCCTCAAACAGCCCTTTGAAGTTGGGGCCACACAACTAGTTTAGTGATTTATTATTTTATTTTTTTTAAGTACAGGTAGTTTCCACCACTGTTTGGTGTCTGTGTTGCACATCATTTGTCTTCTCACTCCTTATTTCCACGTGCTCTCCGCTGGCAGTTGTCAGAGAGATGATAATGGAAAAGCACCAGGCACAGTTAACAGCAGCAGCGTGTTGCTACAGTGCATTACTGCCACGTTTAAAAAGCCCTGTTGTAATTTGCTTATGTTCCTGTTTGTTTTGTTTGGAGGACTTTGTCTGAGTGTTTAACTACAGACCCAACACAGAAGTAAACTGTGACTAATAAACATTATATGACATCTGACTGTGTATCACCGCGTCCCGTATTTTTGCATTTTGGTGCTGTAAACCTGGAGTGTAGGCAAACCAACAAGAACCACCAAATTTGGCTTCAGCCTCTGCTGTGTGCGCGTGTGTGTGTGTGTGTGTGTGTGCGCGTGTGTGTGTTGTCTGGTTTGCTGAACCAGGTTGAGCTGCTGCTCTCGGAGCTCTTCAAAGGGCTGTCATAAAACCTCAGGATCTTAATCGGATGCTGCTCAGACCCCACATTGTAATTACTTCCCAGCACATTCCTGTCTACCTACTCCTACAAAGGGAAACGCTTGTGTACGTTTGTTGGTGGGTAGGAGGTGGTCGTTTTTGTGCAGTTGACGTCTCTAAGAGGGGTTTATAAGCTGCTAACATTATGTCTAGGCTATTGATGTGTGTGTGTGCGATGAGTGTGTCTGTGTGTTTGCAGCTTATCTATTCCATGCTCTTCTCACCAAGTTTCTTTAGTCTCAATTGGATGTGAAAGGAAATCCCATGTCTGCAGGACTTCCACCACAGGCACAGACCTGTGTGTGTGTGTGTGTGTGTGTGTGTGTGTAAAGCCTTTGCCATGCCACAGTGGATTAACCACACAGTTTGAACAGTAACACTGAGGCTGTGAAGGCGAGATTCAGAGAGGCAAAACAGAGAACCAAACAGAGGATGAGAGGAAGAAACAAGATTATGAGACTGATAGGAAAAGGCTTTCAATTCCAAAACACAACATATTTAGCTTAAGGAAAAAAACATTAGCACCGCCGTTAATTAATCCCCTAATTCAAAAACACTGATTATTACAACCTCGGTGTCTGTTTTGTGAGCTACACTCTTACAGCAACTGTCACATTTTTGCATAACGGGTTTAAGATAAGGCGATCCCTTTTGGAAACATTGGCTAGGACAAAACAAAGGCTCTTTAAGGCCAATAATAATATATTGTTGTTGTTTCCAACTCTGCCAGTAGCTGATAATTTGTGTTTAAAGGAATAAAGAAGGTGACTGCCTCAACACTGGGGGGTGCAGAGTATGTTTGTAAGAAAGGGTGTCCATTAGAACAAGTCTATAGATATTATGCGTTGACCACGGCCATTGCAACTTCCCAGAGTCCAGTATCTCAAAACCAAAGATTACAAATTTACAGCATTGGGATTCATTGCTGTTCAATTTGCATAGTAATACATTTCTATTTTTCACTTTCTCCCTCGTGAGATTTGTACAGCAGCATGTACAACACTAACGCGCTCAGATTTCCTCCTTCGTTGGATTTTTCTGTGTTAATATTCTGCACTGGAGATCTGAACTCGATGTGTTAAAATATCTGATGAAACCTCAGCATTAAAAAAAGAAGAAGGAGCTGTACAACATTACGTTGCTAAATACACCGGGAGTTGCTTCGTGTTGTCTTGCCCGGTGTTTGTGCTGCTGTCCTCTTCTCGTCTGTTGTTTGGAGACTCCTGTTAAATGCAAAAACATTCGAAAGAGTGTGAAGAGCTTGGGTTATTCTGGATTTTCACTTCTTTCCTCTGAGCTTTTCAGCTTTTTATGATGGCTACACGGAACCACAGTGGACTATGCAGCCTGCTAAACTGGACTTTCATCAAAATGTTGATTTTATTCTGTATTTTACATGTTTGTATGTGTGATAGTGACATAAAAAGCACATTAAAGACACATTTGATACTGTTTACCATCCTTATCCATATCGTGGTTGGACCATACATTAACGCCGCTGTTATATTTAGAACAACAAATAACCTGTCTAACCGCTTCAGTGGCTGCTCAGTCGGTTATGTAAGAGTACGATTTACGCTCAGGCATTTTTTTTTAAACATACAGTGAGGTTTCGAGATGTTTCATCATTAATTGCACATTGTGATGCTGTTCTTACCTCAACCTGGCGGCTGCTCGCCTCCGTGCTGTTCAATGAGGCAGCGAGTCATTAAAGGGAGAGACAAGTCAGCTCCACACACTTCAGCTCGCTGTACCGCCCTGCTCTCATGGCTGGCATTTCTCAGATAAGACCCAGCCAGCAAAACTGATTTACAAGGCTCCTCTCCTCCCTCTGTGTGTGTGTGTGAGTGTGTGTGTGTCTTTTCTTCTTCTTCGTTGATTTAAAAGACTCAAAGTGTAATAAACTATCATGAAATATCCTGCCAGCTAAAACATGTCGAGCTGCAAATCACATCATGGCATTCAAAGCTCCTTCTCCATCAGTCATACAGCAGGAGTACATGTACAGTACGTACACCAACCAGCCCAAATCCTTCTCTTCATCCTGCTTCTCGGATGTGTAACATTTTTCTTCTCTGGTGTTTTTGCCACTTTTAGGGTGTACGCTTCACTCCCGTGTCTTAACACTTCCATACTTCTCAGCCATTTGATACGAGCATCAATATTACAGGGGAGGGGAATTCCAAGAATGCAGGCGTTAACTCCTTTTATTGAATTTCCAGCCACCAGAGCTTTTCTGAGTAGCAGCCGTTCCAGAGCGTCTTCAATGAGTAACTTAACACTGTGCTGGAAAGTGTTCATTACGCTCACGTCTTCTGCTTTAACGCTTCAACTCGGACCAAAGCCAGAGCCGTGATGTCACTTCTTATTGTCTGTGTGGTGAATTTCTTGAGGTTGAGTAGTGTATAGGTTGCTTTTTAATAGTTATAAGTATTCAGCTCAACAGTTTTGCCTTATATTATTTCCCTTCTTCAGTAATTTTTCCTAAAGAAATCCGTATTTGGTGGAATAACTCGGATTTGCAATCACAGCTTTTATTCGTTTTGGCCACTTTATACCAGTTTTTTCCTCATTAAATAACATTTGATTCATGTGATCACCTATTCAGTACCTCATAAAGCAGAATGAGGTGTGTTTGTGTAGGAATTTAACAGACACTGGCCTGGAATGGTTGTCATACTCCTCACTAAAACACAGATAACCTACGCAGTGCACTGTCCCTGAAAGCATCCAACAAAGACTGATGAAGAATGTACTTGTATTATTTATCCACATAAGGTTGCTTATACTGATTTGCAGTGCAACAATAATGGAAACCAATGCCGTTTAGCCTTATAGGCCTATATTCGCATGAACAAACTGCTCACTATTTGCAAATGTGCTGGACAGTTGCGTCTGTTTTAGTGAGTCTTCTATTCATTTCTTGTCTAAAACAACAGATCAGAACACTTCAACTATCCTCAGGCATTTACTGACCAACAAGAAGACAAAAAAAATGTTTTGTCTGTAGCACCTGTGCGGTAATAATTGGGGATTCGTGCAAACATTGTGCCGCATCAGCATATTCTGCACGAATCGATCTGTTTACGTAACAGGTGTATTGATGTTTTTCTCAGGCAGCCTGCTGTGGCTGAAAGCAAAGCAGACTGAATCAAAAGCTCCAAAAAAAGTGATTTTAGTCCTAATCATACAGTATGCAACAGTCGAGAAAACTGTGGTAGCAGAAGCTCTCAGATTGTTAGAGATCTCCCTATTAGTGCTGGTATCATCTGTACTCAAAGACGCCTTAAGCTCTTCCTTGGGGCTGTGAAGTATTGGTACAATTTTAAAGGTGTAAAAGATATAATCATCCAGTTATCCTGCCCTCTTTTATAGGCTGTTTAATAAAGATACTGTCACGGTAATCTTTTTGTGAATTGTTCTATGATTCAGCTCTAAATGGGGAAACTCAAATCTTTCCCATTTGGGTCTCTAAAATTCTCTTGGGAAGAAATGGAAATATACGCATTAAATCAAAGAAAACACTTTGTTACAAATGATAATTCAGACCTGTAGACACAACCACCCACTGTTGTTGAGGGTTTACGAAGTCCCAAGGACATTTTATGCTGTGGTCGTGTTTACAGCTCAATGGATTCAGTGTCGATAGGTTGGATGTAGGATGAAAGCATAATGTGCAGTTAATTAAAGACTGAACATGTTAAAATCCTTCCAGCATTGCTAATAACTAATAATAATAACTACCTCACTGTGTTTTGTTGCAGTCTGTGTGAACAGTACATTAGTTTGTGCATTAACACTATGCTTGAAATGAATTATTACTGCATTAATAAGCTCACTACGGACATATTCGGACAGTGGGATAACTTGGCATAACTTGGGTGGGGATGCTGTACCACGATAACCATGATAAACACAATTTAATCAGTGGTCACTGTGTCTTGAAAACGGTGTTAACCTGAGATCGATCATGCTTCCAGACTTGTAGAGTCAAGTGTTCTGACTCATAGATGATTGGTAGTGTAGGTGGTTCGTGATTATGGTCCACTAAAGTCTGATTAGACTGAGTCACAGACGTTCCATTAAGTGTAATTAGCATGTACGGTGTGTGTGAGACTGTCCTACTCCACCCGCCGACTCTTTTAGCGAGGATGGTGTGTGGGCGTCACCTCTCAAGTTGACTTTCTCATCATTAAAAAAAAAATAAATCTTTTTCCACATAATTAACCTTCCCCTGAGTTTGTACCTCATGGCTTCCATTGTGTTAATTTACATGTTTTACCCATAATTGACTGCTCAGGCTGATGAAACACTTACTAAGCCCGGTGAGACGATTCTTATAAAACTCATATTTAAGCTCAAAATAATTGGAGGACTTCTTTAACCAGAATGTGTTAATGAATGTCGTTTTGTGTTTTGTGTATAGGAGAGGAGAGGAGAGTGAGGTGGTTCATGTCTTCAGAGCAATAAGCCTGAACACTAAACAGGTAAGGACGGAAACCTCTGTCTGTTGTTATGGTCACACCAGCACATTTCAGCTTGTGGTCTTCATTGGGGTTATAGAGAGCCCCTTCTTTTTCTGTGTGTCATATAAAACCAGTTCATTAAACTGGGGTCTGCTGTGTCAACACAAAGCGTTGCAGAGCTATTACCTAATTATTTGGCCTTTTATAACTCGCATAAACACGCACTATTTCCCCTGTGTGAAGCCTTGCAGGCAGTGTGTCTCGAGTGCGAGTGAGGCTGTCAGGGTGATAAAGACCAAACAGGAAATCTGATAATAACAGTGATACAGGAAGTATTTCAGCTTTAATAATAAAGCATTTATGGAACTGTGCTGATGTTTATTGCGGACCATTATTAATACAATCACAAACTGGCTATTAATATTGAACTGTGTATATTTAACAAAAGTTAATAGCTGCTTACAGTAAGTGTAAACTATTTGAATTAGAAAGTTTATTTGTAACTGCAGCAGCTTTTGTTGTTGCCTAGACACAGTTAGGACAAAAAATCAAACCACGGTACTTTAGTTCAAACCGACTAAACAGTTGATTTAAAATCATTTATTATATTAATTGATGGTGAAAATAATAATTAGTTCTACTTAGACAGTGCAGTTAACTAACTTATAACAATAAATCATAAAAGTCAAGATGCAAAATGCATCTGCTGAATAATTCATCTCTTTAAATGTACTTAGCTTATTTTTCTGAGAGGCACATTTTAAAAATGTAAAACACTTACATACATACACATGCATCCACACTCCCACCATCCTCTGGGAGGTGTACAGGAAAACACTGGTTTGTTTTTGCCGGAGGAAGTTCAGTGTGTTTGAATCTGTATTTCAGTGTGGGTGTTTGTCTCAGAGGGGAGCTGCAGCTGTGAAGGCTGACTCAAAAATGTAAACTCACTCACACACACAAACACACACATACAGGGACAGGGGACTGTCATCGTTACTGTCAACAGATGTAATAATTCCTTTCCTGCTCTAGAAAAGTCGCCCTGTTCACGACTCAAATGCAGTTTGAGCATCACAGCTGTAACTCATCAGCGCGACCGTGTACAGTATTAGGGATGGATTATTTGGACCAGCCGACAGAGGAGACCTTCTTGAACTGAATTAACTGGATGCGTCGCGTGTTTAGAGGAAAGCTGCACGCGATTCAAGAGCTACTCCAGATCATCTGCTGCTGTGTCTCTTCCCAGCTGCTGTTCTCATTCTCTCAGTTCTGTTGTGTTTGCACTAGGCCCAATCAGTGCATTCAGTTTCTTATTTGCTTTAAATTTGCCCTTTATAAGACCAGTTAAATGCAGACAGCTTTCATAGCCTGTAGTGAGTTCGCTGTGGTTTCCAGCCCTTCGACTGTGATGGTGAATTAAGCATCTTTCGATTTCAGTGTTTGAATAATGTTTGGCTTTACTTTTACGTTCATGTTCATCCATGTTGGCACCAGTCGTAATAGTTTTACTGCTGCTGCACAGTCGGAAGCGAAACGTTAATGATGTTAGGAGCAAGAGAAGCAAACCTTCCATTAAAATCAGTGAACAATGAAGAAAAAACTGTCATCAATGTTCCACAGCAATTTTGTTAAAATTATGTCAAGAAATACAAGCAAAGCCGGTGATCAAACGGGTTGTAAATAAACCCTCCAGTTTGCCAAACTTATTCGGAAGAGAAAACAAAAGCAAACAGTAATTTTCTTTTCTCAAACTGATGTAAACATGCATCACATTTTATAAGACTTGTCCTGCCCTATAATTAATCTGATGTGTACGTAACTGGTAGAAATGATGATCAGAGCTTATAAATAAGACCCCAGAAAGATCTTTTAATCCTTATGAAAGATCCAGTGAAGCACTGTTCTTTTGCTTGAGTCCCGTTCTACTAAAGCTGTATCTCAGAATCTTTTGCAGTGTCATAACGTCACTGGCCTGACTTCAGCACCTCCTCATTAGGCCTTAATATATGCTGGATGTAGTTTGAATTTTGTATCGTAAATATTTTATTTAATATTGTATGAAGTGACAGTGTTTGCATTCAGAGGCAATAATGCTGGAGGGGACTGATGTATAAAGACTTAAGGAGAGAATAAACACGTAAAGAATAAGAAACAATGAAAGGCCGTAATGTAAATACGATAAATAACATGAGGCTGTTTAGTTAGTTTAATAAAAAAACTACATACAGACCTGTTCTATAGGAAAGAGAACCTGAAATGACGTCTAATTGGCGTTGGCGGGGCCGGGCACCCCTCTTTTATAATGGTAGGGGAAACACTGGTACATATATAGACATGTAGACACTACAAATGATTTGAATATATCAGATTCCTACAATGACAGGTTGATTATCTTGGCCTTCGCGGTGGCGCACGTGTCCGCAGGTTGCTCATGAAAACTTCGTCTCGTCTGTGAATGTGCTGATGCTCTTCTTTTTAACGGGAAAAAATAATGTGATCTCTCTGTCTTATCTCGCCTCCTTTATTATATCCCAGCATTCAGATGGGTACAGCATGAGATGAGAGAATCAGTTTGTATTGAACATGGTTGAATGCGGTGCTGATGAAAGCTCAAGCTGATAATAGCTTTTTCATTATGTCCTTAGCCAGGCTTGGCATTTCATTTTCTATTGCACAGAGAGAGAGAGAGAGAGAAGTTCTGATTTTCACTGCTGCTGCTTTGGGTGGGTGTTGTGTCTCTTGACTGGAGTTTGATTGTGTGTTTGGAATATAATTTTTTTATATTACGTTTCAGCTCGATTAAGCTCCACGGAGAGGCGAGAACGTGATGTGTGAGGGGTTGTATTTACCCCTAAAAATAGATTTAAACCTGTGGCTTTGTAGATTTTTTTGAAATTGACATTAATCTTTATTCGTAATGGCCAATAGAATTATTTATTTAAAAAGATATATAAATATAAAATAATGTTTAGTATTTTACTGGCAGCACTCACAATTAAACTCCAGCTTCTCACTGATCTGCCTAAAGTACATTAGTGTAACATGATTGTCTTTTATTTACCTGTTGTTCTTTCCACTCACCCCAACCGGTCGAGGCAGATGTCCGCCCACCGTTGAGGGAAAGGAGGGAGGAGGATTGTTTTGTCCTGGGCCCAGCGGGCCTGGTAGCATTGTAGGACACAGTTATTCGTTACCACACTCATCCAATCAAGCTGAATCCAGCCTTCACATTTATCCAGATCTGTTTTAGGCCTTAGGGATGACATGATAGTTGACCGAGGTCTTCCAAAGCGGTGCCTAGTTGTTACTGGTAAACTGACACAAACAAGCAGTGCTTTGAACCTGTCATTCAGTTTTTAATTCGGTAAGGCCGGAGCTCCGAGCTTTGCTTGCCACAGCCTTGCCTAAGTATAGGTGAGCTTGAAGAAATCAACAATCGCTCTGTTATGTTTAAAAATATTTTTTTGAAGCAGGAATGTGCACTCGCAGATATAAAAATGTAGTACTGCACGCTGTTGTGTTGTGTTGTGGCTCTACCCTAATATCCTGTGTTTCTTTTACTGGATTCTCTAAATTGGCGTCTATGAGCAGTTGAGGATTGGTCCATGGTTTTGTCAAGGTGCAGATTATCCTGCGTATGTCATAAAAACTAAGCTCGCATGGAAAATGCAAAAAGGAAAATTTGGAAAATTCTTACTGGGAGATATTATCAAGCTTGTTTGACAGTTTGGCAAAACTACAATAACAAACTCGCCCCGAACATTTTTATTCGCTGAGGTCACTGACGTTCTCTCTAAGTAATGGACCATCAAGGAAAAGTCATGGATTTCCATGACGACCAAAGTGTCAGCCCAGTTCCCACACACGTTTGTTGCACCTCTTACATCTGATCTACAGTGATGCCAGTGGGAAGAAGATTTTGAGGAGATACCGTCCAGCCTGCTCTCTCTCTCTCTCTCTCTCTCTCTCTCTCTCTCTCTCTCTCTCTCTCTCTCTCTCTCTCTCTCTCTCTC
>JAUYWH010000015.1:12251068-12263599 GCA_034779795.1 Ctenopoma multispine | reverse complement strand
CTCTCTCTCTCTCTCTCTCTCTCTCTCTCTCTCTCTCTCTCTCTCTCTCTCTCTCTCTCTCTCTCTCACTCACTCACACTCCCTCTTCCCTGAGGAATGTCAGTCATGTTGAGCAAAACCAGATGTGTTAACCCCCACCTACTCGCCTGTCCATTCCAGGGCTACAGCAGCTTTGTGTGGTGTGGGCTTTTAAAGGCTGATGGAGATATTTTGGGAGTTTCACATCAGCTTTTCAGGAATTTGTCAAAAATATTGTTCCATTGGTGGGAAAGCTGCTCGTAATGCACTTAGAAAACAATAGATAATTACTGAATCAAACTTGGGCATTACTGTAATTTAAGACTGTTTGTTTTGCTTTTTAAATCTTCTGGTAAACAAGTGATACAATCTGCAGCTAAGAAAAAAAAAGAAAAAAAGTAAGATTTACTTTGACAAGAGGCTGGATCACGTTGTAGCTAAAACGGTTTTGCTTGCTGCAGTCATTCTGTGTTCATAACTTCAGTTAAAATACCCCAGTCCCCCAGTCCTGTGCAAAAGTTCATCTGAGGCGAACATGAGGCTTCTGCAGTCTGAGTTACCCCACATAAAACAGGTCTTTTTGATATGAAATTGCCTGTTTTAAAGAATACATATTTAAGCAATTATTTGAAATTCTTATCCACAGTTGCAGAGTTAGATTTAAATCCAATAGTAAGACTTGGATAATATGAGCAATATTATAAATGAGTTTCTCTGCAGCAGTGCTAAAAGGCGCCTAAGTGTAAAAGTACGAACAGGACTGCGGTTGGATTTGGCGTCCACGAGTTATGAAAGTGTGGAATTAAGTAAACGTGAAGCGGGTAGATGTTCAGTCAACCTTCCCCAGGAAATAAAAGGATGTAAGCATATTGTTGATAGCTGAAAGAAAAAGGCTGCTTAGAAATGAGATTTCATAGAGAGGTTTGAAGGTGGGAGGATGTGAGATTGAGGGAGGAAGAACGAAGGAATATAAGATAGAAAGATTTCTTTAATGCTTTGCATATTGTTTTTTTGTTTGGTGTGTCTTAGACTCGTGTGGCGTCTGTGTTTTGTTTTCTCATTTCTTTACCTCTCTCGGTAAACAAAGAAATTCTTCCACTAACGTGGATCCAGAAAGTTTCCACTTCATTCAGGAGCCGTTCGTCTCGGCGGCCTCGGTCAGAGCTTACTGATGGAGCCAGATTCAACATTTCCTGTTAGACTGTTAAACAAACACCACCTTTTATCTCTCCTCTGCCTTTTGGTCTTTGTCGTATCTGCTCTTCATTTCTGACAAATTACTACAGCTCCTGTACTTTGTAAAACATGTTTTTTAAAGTGTTACTGCTGCCATAATGGACCACATTCCCTTGGATTCAGGTCAGACAGGTGGTTTACTCTGTGCCATGGTGTTTGCCTGCACACCAGACTCTGGTTATGTGTTCGATATGAGACACACTTGTTCTAATGCTGCAGTGCCAGCAGTCTTGCCTTCAGTGAAGAAGATGTGGGAATCAAAACTAAATCATCTTTTGGTATCAACCAAAAAGGCACTGACTATAAAAATGTGTTAATTATAAAAGGTTCTACTTCAGTGCCTGGTGAGATTTGTCCACTTTTCTTATTTTACAATTAGACAGTCGACTTGCTCCATGTTTTGCATGGTTTTACTTTCAGTGTCGCCTCACAGCCACAACCATATAAAACAAAAAAGGATTAAAGAGTCATATTCATATAAAGTAGATTCACTGTCACATATGTTCCCGTCAGCCAACATGTATGTAGCCTGAGAGGCACAGCCCAGGGCAAAAAAAAAAAAAGGGCTTATCTGCATCCTCAGTGGAAATTAAACCCTTTCTTTTAAAGACGCTGATCAGAAAACACGATTATGATCGCTTGAACTTAAAGTCCCGGTATTAGTTCTTTTATTAAATGCTTATCTATTTAAATTTAAATGGAAAAACATTCAGAGTGATTAATTAGTACAGTAGTCATCACCTTCTGAACCTTTCAACAGTGCAGCCGAGTTACGTAAAGACACAGCACAGTGCAGTTTGGAGATGTTGCCCTGCGTGCCTTTGGCCTCACAAACAAACTGCTTAGCTGTGTGTGTGTGTGTGTGTGTCAGTGTGTGTGTGTCCGTGTGTGTCAGTGTGTGTGTGTCCGTGTGTGTCCGTGTGTGTCCGTGTGTGTCAGTGTGTGTGTGTGTCCGTGTGTGTGTGTGTGTGTGTCCTCTGATCTGGTGACACAAAGCAGAAATGGTCTGGTCTGCTTTGCCTCCAGCAGATGAGGAGAGCAAGATAGTGGGCAGGAGAGAGAGAGAGGGGATGAAAAGAGAGAGGTGGTGTGTTGTGTTTGGGGAAATGGGTCAAGAGGAAGTGGATGGCGTGGGTTTTTTTTTAGGTTTGTGTGTATGTGATGATTCACAGCTGAGACCGTGTTGTCGATCAGTGTGGGAATTTGCTCTTTCAGTGTGTGTGTGTGTGTGTGTGTGTGTGTGTGTTGACAGTGCATAACTTAATTCCGATGGGAAGCCAAAGCAACATTGCCTCTGTTTCCTGTCCTAATTGCTTAAAATCCTACACAAATAAGCCTCTACACACACACACACACACACACACACACACACACACACACACACACACGTCTACAGTCATTTACATTTTGACGTGTTATGTTTAAACAGGACTCTTGCACATTGTTTTAGCATTTGCATACGTTTAGCATTCATTAAATATTGTTTTTGACAGAATCTCTAATTGAACTTTTTCTATAGCATATATGTGCACACTTCCTTCCTTCCTTCCTTCCTTTATCCCTTCTTCCTTTACTCCCAATGCAAGTCATTGCCCCGTCAAGATCTTAGGCCTAATGTATTAGCAAATTGTTCCCTCCCCCTGCAGACGTAGAGGAGCATTAGTGTTTCAGGAGATCAAACATTAAAACTGCTCATCTAGTTAGTTAAGGAAGTGACGCTAACAAACTTTGTGTTGATACAGAGCGTCAGTTGCACACAAACCCATCGTTTAGCACAAAACTAGTGTTTGCTTGTCGTGTCGTTTGTGTGTGGTGATGCACTATTTCAAGTAGACACCTGAATGCAGGCACTGGCTTTTAGATCTAGAAAGGGTCTAAGAGGAGCTACCAGGTCCAGAGTTTCAGTGGTAAAGTCCTCTGTTATGTCTGCGCTGAGGCGACATTGGCTGATTTATCACTCTAGTTTTAATTTGCTTTTGCCGGCTTCATGCTTCTTGGGTGGTAGAGGAAGAATGCAGAAGAGGAGGCAGTAGAGACACGCATTTAATACAGTTTTACTTGTTTTAGCCAAAGCGTCAGAATAATGAAGCCCAATCGTCTGAACAGCCGAACTGGTGGAGTAAATGAAACACAGTGAAAAGGAGCTGGAGCAGAAGTCAGTACATGGTTTACTAGTGGGATTCTACTCTTTCTCCATCTTTAGTTTTGCAAACAGATTTGATCCTGCTGGGTATAGACGATGCCAGTCTTGCTGGTTGACACTGCTTCTCCTGCTTGTCTTTGCGTTCCAGTCTCAGTCCGTGTGCTTGTATTGTATGGTACAAAAATGAAGCTTTTTACGTTCGTTTGTGTATGTTTGAAACTGGAATCTTTGTGTCTGGTCGTGGTTCCATGAATCTCCCATTGTTCAGCTGTCTCTATTGGCACATGACACGTCACATGACCCACGTTGTGTGAGGGAAACAGACTGACGTGTGTGTGTCTGTGTGTGTTTGTGCTGTAGAGGTCAGACAGAGAACACAGGGTGTCCCTGCCTGCAATCTGGACCTGCTGCGTGTGTCTGTTCTCCGTCTGCCTAATTTTTATATACAGTAGGTTTAGCCAAAGATGGAAAGAAAATCTGCGTTTACGCTGCTGCTGCTGCTGCTGCTGCTGCTGCTGCTGGAAGTATAAAACATAGCGAAAATGTATTTTAATGTATTTTAAAAAGTCTGAAGTGTGTAAAATAAAGTTTATTCCTTAAAGCCGAAGAATATGCAACCAATATTGAAGAGGAGACGGGAGTGAAAGACGCAGAGGAGGGGTCACTGGAGGGTGAGCTGAGTGATGAATGCAACAATAACTCTCTGAAAATTTAATAAAACCCATTGAAATGATTGAGAAATTTTGAGGTCATCGTGTTTCTGTGTTCAGATGAGGAGAGAAAAACAAACCCCAGAATGAATGAATGTCTCTCAGTGGATTTCTGTTAATAGAGGTAATAAGTACTTCTCTTCAACAGGAGAAAAATTGGAAATGTTTTCATATATCTCGTTTATATAATCTCAATCTTTTTTATTACATAAAATTTCTTCTCTATTTACAAGAAAAAGAGCTTTTAGATCATCAGTATTAAGTCAAACTCCTGCGTTTCGGGGCTATAAACCATTTTCCGGGACGTACATTGGTAAGGAAGCCAGAGTTCAACATTTCAATAGGTCACAAACTTTGCTGATATAATATTTTTACAGTATTCACACAAGATGTCCACGGGAGAAAATGTCCACTAATGGACAAACATTCAAATACATTCAGGTAGTCGGGACCTCACTCTTTTTCCCAGCTGAAATCCAGGGGCTGATGTTCAAATGTTCTCATGTCTCATTTTGAACAAAGCTTTAAACCTGAGAAATAAGAGCGACTGTTTGGCGCTGGGAGGCAAATCTTTCAATGGTTACAATTTTAAAATCAGTTGGACTGATATGGGTTTTACCGTCATCTATATACTCAGAGGAATAGATTTGCCCATATCTTTAGCTTCTCCTCACATTTTAATCCATTCTTTTATGTAATTTAGACCACAGCCTTTCCTCAGTCAGTATATGTGCCTTCTGTTTTAAAAATAAAAATCTGTTTTGTTATGCTTATCATAATATGATAACTGCACTGTAATTGTCGAACGAGTGGTGGGGCCGCTCCCTAAAGCCCACATAATGAATATTTATTGTCTTTACGCTTTTCAAGCTACCTCCTGATGATGGAAGGAAACATTGTGTCTGCTGATGCTTCGCCATCTGGATGTTTAGATGTTGGATGTTTAAATGCTACAACATATGGACACACACTCACGCAAACAAAGGAACGGGCACGCGCACAGACACACACACACACACACACACACACACACACACACACACACACACACACACACACACACACACACACACACACACAAGTAGGCTGCACTTTCCAGCAGCATATGGTTCTTTGAGATAGAGTGAAGACAGACTGGGCCATTCTGCTGCATACCACCGAGGGCCTCGACACTGTTAGAAGTGCTGCCAAACAAACTTCACCACACACACACACACACACACACACACACACACTCATAGTTTCGCCTCACTAGCTGCTCGGTGTTTCAACCTGAAGTGAAAGCCAGCATGGGTGGCATTCGTTTTTTTTGTGCTGCTGCGTGAGAGGCGAGCGGCATCCTCATCCTCATCTGAGTTTTAACAGTGTGAAATGAAAATGAAGATACCTGTGCACGGAATTACCAGAGGCTTATTCAGCGTTTGGGCCTCAGCTGGTCTTTGTTCATTATACGCTCCCACTGTCTGTAGCTTTTTTTTTTTGTCTGTTTGGTTGTCTCATTACGAAGATTACCCCACCAAATAGATTTTTCTTTATCTTCTCAGTTTAAAAAGGCCCTTTTATTTTAGAGCCTGCTGTGCCTGTAAGCGTTAATATTATCGTTCTAAGAGGAAAAACTGAGGCTCTCGTCTCATATTATCACAAATTAAAATGCCTTTACTTTAATTCATGCCCTGATGAAGGGCTCTATTTAAACTCCGTCAGAGCTCCAGCTTTTTGTTATTATTCCAGGCAGTAATATGCTTTTCTCTCTAATAGATAAAACAAGATTGCTGGCAGTTTCTGTGAATTAATTATGTTTAATTAACATTGCCATCATGTGCATTAAATATAAGCCTGGCTTTCACTTTTCATCCACAGGCCTTTCTATAGGAAGTACTGATACAGTCAGGAGTTAACTTTGTACCAGTATTCACGTTGCCACCTCCCGTGGGGCCAGATTATTTTATTTCCTCGTGTTGTTTCTATGGCGCCATGACCAAAAACTTGGGACAATTTGGCCCCCACGCTTGCAGACAGACAACACAGCATGCTAACAATTGCTAACAATCTTTAGAAACAACACATTAGTCTTGCGCATATTTGATTAAGAGCTGCACTTAACCATCATTTTTATTATCATTTAAATCTTAAAGTCTTGTTTTTTCTCCAACCGTTGATGCACTAATGTGTGCATGACGTATCCACTTCATTAAATAAGCACATTGATAGTAACTGTATTCATTAATGAACAGCCGACACACTTCTTGTTGCTTGACTTTGTCATGAAAGAAGGAAGAAGGAACAATAGTGTGTAATTAGCGATGCTGTAGCCACCACAACAATCAGAAAAAAACAGGCTCATTAAAAGCTGAGACTGTTTGGTGACATTATAACCACTGTCACTTTTCTATTAATACCATCACATCAAACTTGAGTCACTGGCAGATTAACTAAAGGACTGAGGGCTATTAATGTGTAAAAATAGACTGTAAGTGAAAATGCAGCAAGTTGGGGTTAGACACACGCAACCAACAGTTTCCTTCTACTATGTTTGAGGAAAAGTTTGGATTGCTGCCGTTAAAGTGCTCGAGCAGAGTCGATGGCGACGTGTAGTTTGACTGGCTGATCAAGCAGATATCGGATGATTTCAAACTGATTTTTATAACTTTGTTTTCGTTTCTTGTAGGAGAGCGAGGAGCTTGATGTCATCAGTGATCAACAGGCCTGGACACTGAACAGGTAACGTCCTCTGACTCCTTTCATCCATCTTTCTCTTTTTTTCCCCCCTCACTAAATAGTTGTTTTTCTATGTTGGAAACATTTTTCATTTCACTTTCATCTCGTGTTTATCGCCATTGTTATTTCTACTCGTTCTCTTCTTTTCCTTTCTAATGACAGCCGGGGAGGAGCCCTGCTCTCATTAGAGCGCTGTAGGTTCCCATGAATGCCATTGGCTGTTTATTTTGGCGGCTTCGGCGGCTTGTGGGTTTTTATGTGCATATTTCTGTGTGTGTGTGTGTGATGGGACAAGGGGTAGGTTTAGGGGTTAATTGCAGGCTGCGGGCTGTTTTTTAAAGACACATATCAGCCAGTTGACGCACTACACAGAGCCTTTTTTGTGTCTGTATTTACTATATTGCTTTTCTTATTCATTCTAACCCTTGTTTGTTTCAAAGTCTGACTTCACATCTAAAAGCCAACAGAGCCAGTGTGGACGGGACTCTTTCAAGGGGAATCGGTTCTCGTAAGGGTGGTGCTATAGCAGACACCACACACATGCTGAGACTTTAATTAATGCAGGATCAGGAGTTAAGAGGTTAAGCTCCAACTTATGTACACGTCAACCTCAAGTGGATACGGGATTACAGTCAAACCTTTACATAAACCCCACGGGTTCTTCTGGTGATCCACCAGAGCTTCGATGACATGTCCCCGTCTCAACTTATCTAACGTGGTTTTTCCCCCACATTTAATAACCAGCTCCTGTTTGTTTAATTCTACCTGTTCTCAGAAAACAGTGCAACATGGTTTGGTTCTTCAAAACCATTTCCCCAGAAATATTTCTTTCTTGTTTCAAGGTCGTTAAAATCATTTTATTCCACTGTGTCTGACAGTACTGTACATATTCTGCACGGGCCTTTCCACAGGAAATTGCTCAACAGGGGCTGTAAGTGGAGAAAGGATGGCTAAACATGTGCACTCCTCACTTCTAATGCTTTCCTTGCTGCCACAGACCCTGCTGTATCTGTTTGTCCCAGCTCTTCTTTGGAGTTGTGTTTATATTGAGTGAAATATTAAAATTCAAGACTTAAAGTAGGAACAGTATGTGTTAGATACTTCATCATGTTCATGTTTTCATGTTTTCTCCCAGATCACATCAAGTCCAGTTTGACTTTACTCAAGCTTAAGTGTAGTATTTGTGCACGTAAGTTGGAGCGAAAATATTAAATGGCAGGCCGCCGTGTGCTGAAAGAACTCATTTGGCATTCGTTTGTATCAGTACACTGAAGGCCTCATACATTATTACGTCCTCTTAATGAGCAGAGACGTTGAACTGCCGTAAAGCTGAATGACACATTTAAGCCCATTTTGGCTTTGGTGTGTAAATCTGTTTGGTTGTTTTTTGTCTTTTTCTGGAAAGTAAAGACCTCTACCAATCACACACACACACACACACTCACACACACACACACACACACACACACACACACAGATTACCTGCCATGGTAATGGCTGTAATACCTCGTCTGTGCGACTCCCTGCACACAGGCTGCAGCTTCACATTCGCCATTTAAGGCTTTTTTTCCTTTCTCACTTCATAACACTGAGCGAGTAAACATTGTTTGTCATTTCCAAGGCTTTTCTAACCCGCTGTTTATGGACAAAAGAAAATACATAACCACGTCAATTAGTGAAACAGTTCAGATAGATATGCTGCCTCAAACAATGGTAGTGAATTAAACTGAAGCCTTCCTGAATGGTCTTCTCAGAATGACTGGTTCCTATAATCTGCTTCTGTCCACTTGCTGCCTGCAGCTTCTGCAGTTTCACTTGCGTGTTAGTGTCACTACCGTGTGTGTGTGTGTGTGTGTGTGTGTGTGCTTTCCTCCACTTCACCTTCTGCTTTCCATCCATCACGGTTTCCCTCTCGCCGCCACATTTTCAATCTGTCCTTCCCCTCTGATGTGTTTCTTTTAAATAGTTCTTGTTCCTATAAACGGCTTCATTTTCTTCGCCTTCCATGGGAGCTTGTAGCTTGTCACTCTCTCAAATCTTAGGAAAGCAAATATAACTGTGTGTTTGTGCGAGTTTCAAGATTCAGTTTCTCAGGGTCAGATCATTCATTCCTCTCCCACATTTGAGGTTTACAACATACAAATGTGCGGTTTGGTTCAGTTTTACTCTTTTTACTCTTACTTTTTTTTTTTTTTTTTTTCCTGCCATTGACTTTGATTTTGATTGACAGATGCTTTTTCATGCCTCTGCTCCTGAATAAGCAGTTCAAACCACAGTCGTATCGGCTCCCATATGTTCCTTTGTCCACAATCGTCTAACCTCAATTATAATTGCTATGGCAACTTAAACATGAAAAACAGTTTCAGTCAAAACAGAAATCCTAAACCCAAACTAGACTGAATATACAGTCATAAAAACAGAACTTGAGACATTACTGCTGTGACTCGACTTAACACAGGTTGAACATCGACTTGGCTGAGCGTCCCAGTCTGAACTTCCAAATTAAAAAAGAATTTCAACAGATACACTCAAAGAGCAAACACGTCTGAGCAACAATAAAAATGAGAAACGTCACATAGTTTCTCATCAGCCTCCTGCTGTGGTGTGTTTCCTGGGGCCAGTTGCTGAAGAATAAGCCCAGCAGATGGTTCCAGCGGGAGGGTGTCGGGGCAGACTAGGCCCCTGCTCTGGCAGAGGCCAAGTGGGGCCTCAGGGTGTCAACTTAAAACAATACATACGTAATGAAATGTACTTCCCCCTGGGTAACTGTGTTGGAAAACGGTGATATGTCATAGCACAGAAAAACGGTATGTGGCTTTAATTATAGAAACGTGTAAGAAAGGATATGTACAGTTTTCGTATGAATGTGTATGAGTCTAAAGGAACAACATGGGATATATAACTATGCAAAGAAATGTGAAGAAACTGGATATGCAAACCTAGATTATAAGAAACCAGTCAACCAGGTACCAGGTTGTACTTTTATATTGCCCAAAAGCTGCCCTGGTAATTGGCTTGTGGCTTTCTGTGCAGTGGCCATAAAAAAACAGAGCTATTATATCTCATTGTAAATGGTATTGGAAAGTCTTTACCAGACAAATCCACAGCCGGCTTCTGTAGTTACACTCAGCAGATTCAGCCTGGATAAGATCAATACTGACCTTTTCAAAGCCACATCAGTCAAACTATAGCGGGTGATTGATATCACCGCAGGTTCAGTAAACAGTTTTTTTTGCATGGAACAAAACTGCAAGATGTATGAATAGTGGAGAAAGCTTTCATCAAGTTGTCTCTTTTTAACTTTTCTATTAATCTTCTCCGTCGCTTCATCACTACGCTCACATCTGCTACTGCTGCTGGAGGTTTGTACGCGATTCAGCCGTGAACCGTGTGTATGGATTTAGACCCAGAAATGTATCACTGCATGAAATTTGAGGTGTGTGTGTGTGTGTGTGGGTGAGTTTGACTGGACTCCACGCACGCACGCACACACACACACACACACACACGCACACACACACACACGCACACACACACAGATGGCAGTCATGTTCTCAGACCAGCCAAATCTCAGTGTGTGTCCATCTTTTTCATTACATCCCCTTAATCAGCTCATTAATTCATGGCCTTAATGACATAGGGGACGAAGGAGGGGAAGAAAACAAGGAAGGAGAGATGGAAGGGTGAAGGACATGAGGAAGGGAGGTAGGAAGACGTGTGCTGGACTCCAGCATAATGGCAAATGGAGTTTGGAGGAACATTGCTGCAAAAGCTAAAAACGATGGAAAGACCCTAAGAAATGTTTCAAATCGATGGAAGAAAGCCGAGATGGATGAAAGCTGCAAAAAAAAGGAAAAAGGAGAAAGAATAGAAAGAAGGAAAGAAAAGGCAGTGAAGGAGGAAAAACTCAGCTTAGTGAGAGGGAGGGAGGAAAAGACTTCGAAGGCAAAGTTGATGACTCTCAGCAGACTTTTATCAGCTGCCAACTGGTACTGTGGCGTGTTTATATGTGTGTGGTGTGACTGATTTCAGGAGCGCTGCCAGTATTTTAGTTTGTTCAGTATGGGTGTGTGTGTGTTGTGTGTTTGAAGGGTGTGGGTGAATGGATGCTCATGTGTGGTTTTTAAAATGTTTTATTTTTTTCCTGTGTGAGCCAGCGGAGTGTGGCCACGGTGGAAAGCTTTGTACTCTTTTCTTTTAGCTGCTCCAAGTTGCGCTGGGATTGAACCAGAGAAGAAGAAAAGTTGCTCTGCTGTTTTGTCTCCGTTTTGCTCGCTGCTGCATCGTTGTTCTTTTTTAGTAAACGTTATTTCTCAAATTAGCTTTTGAAGTTTCTGGAAGAATTTCTCCTTCCGCTGTCCATTCAACCATGGCAGCTGCGTCTAGTCAAGCGTGCTAACGGTCCCTTCTCTTTCTCTGCGTCGTCTTCTCTTTAAAGACTTTGTCAGGGGAGCATCTGTTTAAAGCTTTGTCTGAGTGATTTCTTCGAACGTGTATTTGAGTTCACTGCGGTGGAAGGAGGTTTAATTTGCAGTTACGTTAAGTACGTTATGCAGGTTGCTTCTCTGTAACGTAGCATGCGTAGGCTGCGTTGATCCTAAGGGCCTCAGTAGAGTTGTTGCCTGACAGCGTCTGAACCCATCTCCACCCACACCTTTCCAATGACAGAATCAGTTGGCCGCGTCCAACAGTTTATGTAACTTCACAAACCCGACAACCTCACACAGTCGACTGGGCAGCTGTGTGAGGCGGGAAGCCAGGCAGCAGTGGTCTGAGTTTGTTGGTTTAGGCGCCAGTTAGACAATGTGTATGAGCATGATCCAGGATGTCACTCAAACCTGAACAGGCTGGTGTGTTTTTAGCTCTGTGCTGTTTTCAGAAACGGAAAACCTGGGAAAGCTATCATGTGAACCCGAGTTTGTTTCCT
Organism: Ctenopoma multispine; assembly: GCA_034779795.1. Lineage (NCBI taxonomy): Eukaryota > Metazoa > Chordata > Actinopteri > Anabantiformes > Anabantidae > Ctenopoma > Ctenopoma multispine. The sequence goes on along the minus strand of JAUYWH010000015.1, from coordinate 12,251,847 downwards.
CACTACACATTTCGCTCTTTCGAGTGCATCAGAAACACAAGTCGTCACTTCAGCTGCAGCCAAGGATTTTTCTGTTTCTACAAGCTTTCGTGCAGTAGTTATCTGTTGTGTCTCAACAGGGAGCTGTAGATGTTAGCGTGTGTTAAGCCTGGTCATGCAGTAAAACCCTGCACAAACCAATGTAATTACACCAGTGAACCACACATCAGATATCCAGCATGTTTACAAAGAGTATTAAGGTAAATAGAAGTTATTTAAGCAGTTTTGTTTTTTGTTCTTTGTCATTTTCTTTGCCCGAGCTCGTCCTCTGTGCCCCTAGGTGTCGGTTTTAGGGCGTCTTTGAATACATTCGTTGTCGACTTGTGCACGCCGTCGTTGTTACCCAGCAAACGCCGACTGTTTCCCTCCTTTTGATTCCTCTTTGATCACAGAGGTAGCTGAATCAGGAATACCTGCAGCTGATTTTTATTATACATGAACTTTGAAATGCTGCCAACTGGGAGAGAAGAAGTGAAAAATGAGGAGGGGGAGGAGGGAGGAGGGAGGAGGGAAGGTACTGAAGCAGACTTTTTAAGCTGTCTGCTACATTTAAGCTTTTATGGACATCAGCAGGGACCCTCCCTGCCTCTGATGACTTTAACAGCTTACTTCACTGCTCTCCACAGCCTGTTTTTCTATTATTCTCTTCATTTCTTACGTCCAAATGGACTGTGTGTGTGTGTGTGTGTGTGTGTGTGTGTGTGTGTGTGTGTGTGTGTGTGTGTGTGTGTGTGTGTGTG
>JAUYWH010000015.1:12235575-12250968 GCA_034779795.1 Ctenopoma multispine | reverse complement strand
TGTGTGTGTGTGTGTGTGTGTGTGTGTGTGTGTGTGTGTGTGTGTGTGTGTGTGTGTGTGTGTGTGTGTGTCCCCGTAGCAACAGGTTCAGGTTTAATGTTTGTGGGAGAGCTCTCTGTGGAGCTTTACTGAATCATACGCAGCGATACAGTAAATGACAAGTGTACTCTCTCTCCTCCCTCTCTCTCCCAAATGTGTGTCTGTAGTCTTGATGTAATTGGACCATGGTGTGCATGTTACATTACACCCACCTTTCTAAGAGCTGTGGTAAAGATAGAACTGGATGGTTTATCAGACTGGGCCTTAACAGCAACGCTCGTATCTTTAAAAATAAATTGCAAAGCTTCATTATGGACCCGAGAAACAGCAGTTGATGAGAATTAACACAAGTTCCACTGAATTTTCCCTGGACTCACGATGTGCGTGATACTTCTCCAGTTGGTCATTAAACCGCAGAACAACGAAATGACGTAATTAAAACTGCACCAGGCAAACGTCATGTTGTAAATCGGTGTAGAAAACATGCTTCAGCCAAGCACTGAAACCTTTTTTCTGTAGTATTTCGACTTGATATGTCGAAACCACGTTCTAATACATGATTTAAAGCATAAATGTTTCCAAAGTTGATGAATGTTTGTGTTAAACAGTTATGACCTGATGTATATGAATAATAATAATTGATTGATTAGGACTTTTGCCATAATGTAGCAGCCCTACTCTGTATACATGGGAGGGAGAAAGTCTGTATTGAAAGTACTGAAGTACATACTGAGTGCTCAGTGCTGAGAGCCATAACATGCACCTGAAAGTTTTAGAGAATACCCATACAATAGGACTTGTACTTTGTTTAGTTTTTTTTTATCAATCAGCAGCAAACGTGATCTTCGGTGGGTAGTTCAGGTACCCTGGGAGGTTTTAGTATTTAAACACAAACTGCTTTGTTGCTGATCAAATCTCATTGCAGTCATTGCTTCATTTACTTGTTGCTGTGTCTTCGTCTACAAAAACCCAGATTTATTCTTTCAGGATTCAATAGATGAAGTTTGTGCTCATCATCTGTTTGTGACTCTGTGGGTTGGACGGTTTCCAAATATGGCCTGTTTCTCTCCCCTGGGTGTCGGCTTTGATGTCTGACTGACAGGTTATTAATTAACTCGTTAGACTTCAGAAGTAGGCTGACCTTTGTGTGTTGGATGGTGTGAGGAGTATTACAGGCGATACCTGTCATCTTGCGGGATTTTGTGTTGTTGAGGTTATGTATATGTAACGTGACAAAATAAGATATTGGTTATATGTGATTACATACTGATGAGAGTACAGGTTATGAGCACATCTTTGGAATCTCAGTTGTAGCTGTTTCTTAGTCAACTGATGCTCATATAACCTCCGGCGTTGAAAATAGCAGCTGAATTTAGTGCTGTATTGATTGAACATTACGATCACCTACTTCTAAAATGTGAGTGTGCTCTACTTTTTATAAAAGCCTTTGGGTTTTTAAGTGTTAATCAAACCAAACAAGCAGTTTGAAAATGTCACTTTGGGCTTTGTGAACCTCTCATGGACTTTTTTTTTTTCCTCCTCTCTGGTGATGTGATTTCACAATTTAGATTTTCCTCAGTCACTTGTTCCACCGCTTTGGCTCGAATAAAAAATCTCAGCAAATACTGAATTGGACTGGTGTGAAATTCACGTTCACGAGATGATGATCCCTAACAGTTTTGGTGATGCTCTGACTGTAGTGACACCAGGAAGTTATATTTTTAGAGTGAAATGTCTCACACATTCACACGTTGGTAGGAAAATGCTACGACAGATTCATTCATAGTGGTTTCTGAAAAGTCATAGATTTTTACATACTGCAGGATGAGTTATTGGTTTGATTTGGATGCAGGCATGTTGAGCCACATGGGAGCTGCGAGGAGTTTAAAGTTTATACAGCACCATCAAAATTAATGAACTAGGATGTCACAGCAGCGAGACAGAGTAGGAGTACTCACACACTCGCAGCGAGCCAAGCACAGACAATTCAAGTGATGCGAGTTGAAAAGGGGTCGGGATAATTACAAACACACTCGTCTGTCTGTCAGCGCTACATTTGTCCTTTTCAGACGACTTCCTAATTCCTGCAGTGTGCGCGCAGGTGTGTTCATGGTTTCCAGCCATGTATATTGTGCGAGCGCGACAAGACTGTGGCCCGTGACAAATTAGTGTTTCGTTTTTCATCAGGAACTGTGAATGCGGCTGGTGTGTGGTGTTTTATTTTCCTCATTCAGATATTCTACGGAAGCATCTGAGGATTTAATGGTAGAATAAAACTATTCTCTGAAGATTATCTTCCCTCAGAGCTACGTTTCTGTGTGTGTGTGTGCGCGAGTGCATCTGCATGTGAACAAGAGAGTATGTCTTCCATTCAGCTATTCAAACATCTCCCAAAAGCTTTAGAAGGATTGAATAAGATAACGAAACTACTTTCCGAATAATTTTTTCCACCCTATCTCTCTCCTCCTCACCCCCGTATTTGCTACAGGCTGGATTTTTAATCTCCTTGATCATTTTGATCTCCTGAATCATTCGCTGTCATCATTTTGAATTAAACCATCTCACTGCTCTTATGCTGCGAATGCATTCCTTGGAAGGGTTTGGTTCTTTTCAAACCAAAAAAGTGCTTTTGCCCCACTTTTGCCTCTCTGTTTTGTTCATCAGCGTGTTTGTAGGTCTTCGGAGAGTCTTTAACAGCATTTTCAACAACTAACTCAAGGCTGTTCCAACTCTTCCACGCAGCCAAATTAGTGTTTTAAGTCATACTTTCAGTTTTATTGATCTTGTTTTCTTATAAAGACTCCAACTGTCTTTTTGGGCTGAAATGTGCCACAAAATGAGGGGCGACAATGGTGCACTAGGTAGGGCAGTCGGCAATTGTCTATGAATCCCTGAGTTGGTGGTTCTCTGCGATTCCTGGCCACATGTTGAAGTGTCCCTGGACAAGACAGTGAACCCCCAAACGCTTAAGAGTGCAGCCTGTTCACACCCGACACTCTGAGCACAGTGCAATCAGAAGAAAATGTGATGTAAACACTTTCAGTCGCCTGAGACGCTTTGATGCCTTTAAATCATGTTGTGATTGGATTGAGAAAAGGAGCGCTAACACACTCTTATTATCAGCAGCCGAGTAGATGACTGTGTGTGTCTGTGTCGTGAAGCCACCTGATAACTACGCTGTGATGGGTTTTTGTCTGCTGCCAAATGCCCGTCCTCTTTCCCACTGAAATAAATTGCAGAGTAAAGTAGGTGGACTTCATTCTCCAGCTCATCAGCGACTCTGTGTTCAGACACTCTCGGGCTCGTCTGATGTAAACCAAAGCTCGCAGAGTGGAAGATGAGCCTTTGTTCTCGTCACAGCTCTACAGTGTATGAATCACAGCTCATCAACAGTTTTACCTCTCTGGCAGGACCTCCATTACAGATGAACAATGTGTTGCTGGTTGCATAAGGCCTGGACTGCTTTAAAGCTTGAGTTTGGTTTGACAGATCGTTGCAGAGTTCACTGTTCAGGATGAAAACCTTACTTTCTATATTCCTCTGAATCAGACTGCGTCACATCAAATCTTCCCGTCATATATATCGATAATTCCTAATACTGGCTGCATAATGATACGTTTGCTTCATCAGTCTTTTGGAAATGGTTCAGCGACAAATCGGATGTGAATCAAACATCAGTGCTGTGCAAGTTGTGTCAGAAGCGAATCAGATTTGTTCCAGTGCTTCAAACCACAATATGAGGAGGAGATCGTGGCAGATGTTAAAGCTACAACTGCAACACAGTCCTTTAATTCAGACGGTGATGTCGGTATAAATGCTGGAGCAAAGTGATGATGTGTGTGTTTGAGTCAAGGACACGATGCCGAACTGAACTGTTGGCGATAAGGGATTCATGAGAGTGATGCAATGGACCCTAGGAACAACAGAAAACATTTCATTCATAATTTATTCTTTAGGTAGTTTAGTATCCCAAATCCCAAATGATTGGCTGCATATGCATTTACAAACTGCCGATCCAAAGCTCTAGTGCATAAAATCAAGCAATTTAACGTCAATTTTTACCAACTTAACAAGAAACATAGAAAAAAAAATCAGACATTTGTGTTGTGTATGAGCAGTTATGACAACTTTACTGTCTCCTGCCACAGAGGTAAAAGATATTTTCCTTTTGTGCAAATAATTTCATGATTAAGCAGCACAGAACACGGAGAAGATGCATAAATAGTGTTCGTAATAATAAAGCTTTACTGCTTTCTTGACTTGGAATACTAATAAAAAGTCCCAAAGTAGCTCGTAGAATTATCTTTTCTCTCTCTGCTCCTCTGTTGTTCCTCTTCACATTCCTGTCATTCACTTTCCCCTCATGCTCTCTCCTCCCTCACAGAAACTCGGTCTGGTGCTCGCGTCTCTTCCCTCCCTCTCTCTCTCTCTCTCTCCCCCTCTCTGGACAGGCCGGGATCATGAGGATTACAAGGGTTTTGTGTTTCAGTGGGGAGAAAGATGAGGAGGAAGGAGAGAGATAAAGAGGGCAGTTGAAAAGGAGGGGTGGGAGGACAGGAGGGAGGGCAGGAGCATGTTAGCACAGGCGAGAGAGAAGGCATGAAAGAGAGGAAAAAAGAGGGGGGAAGGAACTCCAGGGATTCTTGTTCCTCTTTTCATCAGCTTTTCTTACTTTTATCTTTTTTCTTCACTCTTTCTTTCACTCCTCCCTCAGCAGCCATAAAGCTCAGGGTTCATTCTGTTTACACACACACACACTGAGAGAACCTCATTATGGCAGTCAAGTGTGTTCTCAGACTTGCTATTCAGACTACAGATTGGAAACACAACACCAGACACACCCCTCACTGTGAGAGTCGCTACGCACACTCACCCTCTGAGTCTTCCCAGGTGAATTAGCATTCTCTGTTTTCTTCACATTAAGTTTTATTTGCATTGGCGCTTCCCTTTTCGTAAGGGATCGGTTTGAGGAAATGATGATGGAGGGCTGATCTGAATGAAGCAGTTGGACTGACTGACACGTTGATGGTGACGGGCCATGAAAACAAAATGAAACTGGAGCAGTAGATTGAAGTCATTATTGGGGGTTTGAAAAATGTCAATGCCAGATAAAATATTTATTGAGATATGGGAGGGATAATGGTTGATAAATGCCTGAATAGTCTGTGTACAGAATATATGGCTGTCAGCATTTATTTACACATTAGGTCAGTTTAGTTACATTAGAACTTTAAAGGAAAATTATCATTAAACAAACCTGAGGTAGACATTTGTGTGCCGTGCTGGGCGTCGCTCGTTTGTTCACAGGCGACACCTGCTGCAGCTGAAAATCACACTGACGAGCGCAGTGGCCGTGAACCAGTAACATTTAGATCTGTAAATAAGTAAGAAGACGAAGCTGAAAGACACTAAAACGCTCGGAGTTGAATTTCACGAGTAACTCCTTCATAGTATAAATAGTAATTTGAATCATTTTAATATCAGGATAGTGACCCTAGCAGCCTGTGGATCAGTAATTATTGACCATCTCAGCAATAATCAGCCTGTGAATTCTTAACTAAATATTTCACAGTTAACATTTAACACTGATTTCAGAGTAGTAGTCTCCTGCAGTCTCCCAGACTATCATATGTACATTCCAGGCTGCTGTAATAATGTTCTACGTATTTATTTTTCGACTGGAAGCACATTTATTTTGCTTTGTCCAGCCGTAGGTTGGGCTGATTTGGGTTGGGCAAATATCATTTTTCATAACTAATCCTTATGATGGATTTAGCCTTTCACTGTCTGTGGTGGATTAATATGTCCTGTCCATCTAATCCTGTTTGATGTAGTCTGCCCGGCACGATGGCACTAAACTATGCACGGAGCAGAGTTAATGAGGAGAAGGAGAATGTGTGCATGAGATTTGTGGCTCTGCATTTTTCCCCTTCAGACTGTAATAGGACCCTACCGTCCCCCAATGAAACACAAGCGAAGCATAGTTCCTACACCTTTTCAGTTCCAAAACTGTGTACTAACATTTTCAAATCCGCTGTTGTTGCTGTAGTATTTTAACACAAAGACACAACACAGTGCATAATTGGAATTTGACAACAAGAGTGAAAGAAGGAATTTAGAGTAAATGGATGAATAAACCCAAGAAAGGAGGAGAGGCTTCTTGGCTTTGAGTCAGCTTCAGTAATGCTGAACCTGTGTGTGTTTGTGTGTGTGTCACCGAGGCAGAGGCAGCCTGCCATGCCTCAGCGTGTTAATTATGTAAATTGGTCATTAGGAACCCTTATGGGGGCCAGGATGAAACTGCCCAAACACAAACAGACACACACACACACACTGAACTGGCTGCACATGTTAAGTGGGAAACAGGAAGAAAATCAGGGCAGTGGAAAAAGGAAAATGTTCAGTTGGACCTTTGAGCGAAGCGCTGATGAGCAGAAGTGTCAGTGTGGACGTTTTCCTGTGGAGGTCTGAAATCTGGCAGATATTTTTTTGCTTTTTTTAAAGTTTCCATATGTCGCCAATTTGCCTGAATCCGTGTTGTTAAAAAACATATTTTGGTGTAAAGACTTTGCCTTGTTGCTGAGAACAGTAGCACCAGTGTCATTCCTTCCACATTGTCTCCGGTTGTTGAAATATCCGAAACAGACGTTGCCAATAACAAACTGAGCTTTCTCCAGATTTAGAAAAGTGAACACTTGAGGTGCAAAGAAAAGAAATGAAGCGTTTGTTCGTGTTGCCAGGATGCCTTCTCTCTCTCTCACTCGCATATTTTTCAGAAACACTCACTTCGCATCTTCTTTTCACCAAGTTAAGAAACGTCCTCATCTTTAAAGGCTAATTCCTCTTTGTTATAGTCAACATCTTTAAATGTGATTGCTTTTAGACTGAAATTGTTATAAACTGACATTCAGCTGGTTCATATCTGCAGGTTTATCACTACCTGTGTTTTTGGTGCACGTATTAAAATCAGTGTTAAGTCATTACAAGCACTAAAATAAGCTACGTGTGTCTGACGCCCACCTCTAGTCCAGCAGTATGTCCAGTGGTGCAGACTCCAGACTTATGAAGCCTGTGGAAAATGAGCTGTGAACCCTGCACTAAGGGGATGTGGACACATCACCTCAGTATATCTAAACTTCCGCCCATGGTCCTGCTTTCTGTGGGTTTCATCACTAAGACTTGGCATTGTTCTCATAAAAAGTTTGACTGTTAGCATGAGTTTAATAAGAAAAGCTTCCTAAAGAGTTTTTTTTTTCTTCTTTGGACACATTAGCTCAGTGAACACTGTACTAGGAGGCGCTGAGAAGTAATTAGCCCCCTGCTGATTCCAGTGCTAAAACTCTGTCTTGATGAATGGATCTGTCAGTGATCAGTGCAGGACTGCATTTCCTCTCTGTCGACAGTCACCTCTCCAGTGCTCAGCATAACACACGTGTGAAACGGAGCAAGCTGCTTCTTCTTCTTCTACGTTTTAATCTCATTTTAAACAGTTTTATTTTCTGTTGTTTCAATATTGCATTTAAAGATGTTATTAACAACAGTTTGGTTAAAGATGGTTAAAATGTCGTCTGCACGAATAATGTAACTTATTGATGGGCACAGTGAATATTAACTCCGTAGAAACTCCATAAAACTGTCTCCAGTCTTCAAACATCTAAGATGATGAGAGACGAAGCACAATGGAAAAACAAGTTTGCAACAGTTTACTCTCCACCTCTCATTCGCTCTTGGTTTCTCCCAACGTTTGTCCTTCTGTCAGTCTTTTATAAATCTTTTGTCAGTCTTGGCTTTTCTCTGTCTCTTCTTCATCTTTGGTATTTACTGCTAGCCGTCTCTTTTTCCATCTGTCTCGTCTCATTGGCTGTCAGACAACTTAAATGATAAGAAATGGCAGCCATATCAGTACAACAGACTGTGTGTCTTGGCTTAGCTTGTCAGCTCGAGCTGTCATTTTGTCACCGTAATATTCAAACAGATTGTCCTGAATCCCTGTAGAGCCCAGACACACACTGATCTTTCTGTCTTTGGTTACGTTAAACTGATGGACAGGGAGGGAAAAAAATGAAGACTCGGAGACAAAACACTCATAACGGAGGCATGCTTGATGTCAAATATGTCAAACGATAGTTTAGAGAGGAGAAAAGACCCCCGTTGAGTCCCAGACAGGCTTTATATATCTGTAACCTTTGACATGTCTTTAAAACTCCTTCCAACAAACTCAGCCACAGAGTTCAGGATCTCAATCCCTGCACCATCCAGACGGGAAATTCTTCTTAAGTTATTTTAAAGTTCAGCAATGAAGAAGATGCAAGTTGCATATTTGGGGCAGAAAAAGTCAGTGAAATGCGGAGGGAGGGAGGGGTTATCATTTTTAATTCCAAAAGCTCACCCATCAAGTCAAATCAATTGAGTGAGATGAATCCCCACAGAGCAAGTTTAATGGAAGTCAGAGAAATCCAATGTAGATCCAATCTACATCGCTGCACGAAAACAGGACGTTTTACACTTTATCAATTAAAGCAGCTATTTTTGTGATTAAGGAGAAGTAATGAATATGGAAATGTGCACTTTGCTCTTTAAATGCTTATTTGTTTCCTTGATTATTCCATTTTCTCTCTAATTTGTAAACAAGTTATTTTTTCACAGATCCTCCACCCTACAGCTATGATTAAAACGTTATTATACTATTGTCTTTAGTGTAGATTGTCAGGGAGCATTATGCTTTTTCGACTGCTGCGGTTTACTTTTCCCATTTAATTTAACTTTTATAACTCTATAAACGTGTACTTGTGATGTTAGATAAGCGTCTGCATCTGTGGACCTGTGAGGAGACATATGTGTGTCTTCAGCTGCTAAATGATTAGAGGGAAGTTCTGGACCCAGTCGGTCAGATAATGCTGAAGCATATCATAAACATATCAGCAGTGATTTTAAGAACATTTGAGGTGTGTGTCCTAAAATGTGAATGTTAAAGCCTCAGAGACACTGTATTATGACCTCCCCCCGCCCCCGCAGGGACTGATTAGCTGATATCAAAGCTACTTTCCTGGCAGGAAAGTAGCTTCTGTATCGTTCCATCTAACTTGTCTATCTCCTTCCTATCGCTGTTCCCATCTCTCTGCGGCGCTCTGTTTCGTAGGAAGGTAACCTGAGAGAGCGTGAACGGAGGGAGGAGGGGGGGGGGGGGTGAGATCCAGAAAGTCAGTGGGAAAGATGGCGAGATACAGCGGAAAAGGGTGAGAGAGAAAGAAAGGCGAAGGACAGGTAAGAGACGAGCTGAAATTAAACCCAGGGCGAACACAGAGGAAGGTTCAACAGGGTGAAAAGGAGAGAAAATGGTGTGAAGCCCGAGACGGGAAGATGAGGTTGCAGGGTGAGAAAAGGTTAGTAGAGGGTGAAGAAGACAGTGATGATGGAAAGTAAATTAAATAAGAACATCTATGGGAGTTGAGATGAAATCAATAAACCGTATAGAGCCAGTGTTATACTTTTATTAAAAATCATATGTGTGGCCCACCTCTGATCTGATGGATGATTCAGTTTGACTGATTTGGAATTTATTGTAAAATCTTTGTCTTGTACACTGGTTGTCTGTATGTACTCTAACATACTCTAACGCCATCACTAACCCACGGCTGACTGCTGCCCCAAATCAGTCACACAAACACACTTCTGAAAGCAAGAGCAAGATGGTTGAACAGTGCAACGTGGTGTACGTGAGACGGATTTCATAATCCAGCTGATCAGGTTTCTCACCTGTTTATTCTACATATGAACTGGCAACCATTTACATGTACGTGTTAAAGAAGAGCCAACGAGTTGCCCTCTAACATGCTGCATGTCTCATCGACCTATCAGTAAAATAGGCTGTTAAATATTAATGTATTGATCGAGTTGTCACAACACTGTGAAGCGTCTGAGAGGCAGAGATGAAGCAGGTAAGTTTGTTAAAAGCAGCTGCGATAACGGGCCAGGATCCATCAGCTCACATCATATTTTAACAGAACCGCAGCTGCTCCGCCTCTTTAATGGCAGGCGTCAGACAGCGCGTCCTACAACCCAGTTCTAGTTCACGGAGGAAAATAAGAGGGAAGCGCGTGAGCAAAGGACGAGAGAGAAAATGAGGGAAACGTAGGAATTGTATCCAATGAGAGAGAGAGAGAGAGAGAGAGGGGAGCTACTTCCATAATTGGATTTTGATGTTCTGCTGTGTGTGTGTGTGTGTGTGTGTGTGTGTGTGTGTGTGTGTGTGTGTGTGTGTGTGTGTGTGTGTGAGAGAAACGAGTCCTGTTCCACCTCTCAACACGACAGATCTGATAGAGGCCTGAGAAAATGACCAGTTCTTCTCTCTCTCTCTCTCCCCCACTGGGATAGTCGACACACTTTCCGAACAGAACTCCAAACAGCAGGTTCTACTCATCACGTGACTAAATCCCTACGGCGAGTTTAGATAATTATTAATCAACACTAACTACAGTCTTATCCAGTGTCTCTATTTGTCGTCACATACAGTATAATCCTGAAACGCGAACAGCTTAAATTAGTCGTTTACTCTCTGAGCCACTGAACTGAAATTTCACGTTCTCTAAAAAAATGTCTCTCTAAGGTTTTTTTTGAATTTGTTAGACAGTTGGATGGAGACGTTGGCTTACTTTATCAGACGGATAAAAGGCAGCGAATGAAGCGACCGGAGAGGAGAAGAGAAAGTACATCGACAGATAACAGTGAAGCTGGAAGGACTTCAGCTTTGGACTACTGAAGTGTAAAAAATGTTTTAAGTCCTGGTTTGTTATCAGAAAAGTTCAGAATGGAACTGATGGCAGGAGGGCTGATGGAAGCGGAAACAACAGATGGCAGAGAAAAAGAAAAGGGAAAGGAGTGTGGGAGGTGACACTCTTCAGACTAGACAGAGAGAACGGCAGACAGCCGGGATTATAAACACATTCGTTTTGTATGTTCATATTAGGCTTTCAGGACGATTTTCCTCCAGAAAACATCCCAGAAAAGACACTTGAGCGGCATCAAATCATCCCCTGCATTGTTTGTTTGTTTATTCATTTGCATGATATCTCAAAAACCTGCCAGATTTTAATGAAATTTGGTGGGGAAGGCTGCGGGCCAAAGAAAAAGTGGATAAATTCTGGTAGAGATCCATTGCAAAGTAGGGCATTTTTGAACATGTTTTGCTATTTTCTAATGATCTACTGCTCTTACTTGACTTAAAAATACATTTTCTCCCATCAAAACAACAGATTTAAAGTAATTTGCAGACTTGGTGGATTCATACACTCAGAGGAGTTTTAGACTTTTAGGTTGTTCCTTAGGGAAAATGGCAAAAACATCATTAGCAACATAAAGTTTGTGAAGTTAAACGCGCTTAAATTGTGTAACGTCATCGCCACGTATTGATTTTTAACGTTTAGTGTTTATAGCGTTCACCTCCTTAGTTAAGGATGCCGGCGTGCTGAAGTTGAGATGAGTATGATGAGATAAGTTTTTTTTAAAAACGACTCCAGCATTTGAATCGCAGTGCTCTCGTAAGTCTTCCGCTTATATGTAGTGTCACGTTTTCTCTAAAAATGTATGTAGATGTGTTGTTGCAAAGAAAGAAAATCTGATATAAAAATGAAGGATATCAGATAAAGCTCACCCAGCCCAACCCCAGAAATGATTCCTACTTTCAAACAGCGTGATATTGAGATGGTGTTGCACTGTGCCCGAAAGACAGATAGAGAGAAATGATACAGCGGCTCACTCTAGAGTTTGTTCCTGTATGAGATATTATGTAATAGTCCATATTGAAGATAATAGTCGGATAACAAAGTGCAGTAATGATATGATATATGAAATCCTCGGCAGGAAACTAATATCCAGCTGTTATCGTCTGCCAGCTTGTGGAGGAGAAATGAAGGAGAAACCCTATATTAAAAGACCCTGTGGCGCTTTGAGTCCATCTCACTTCATATTCCAGTTGAAACCCTCTCAATAATGTAACTTTGACTTCTGCATAATAAAGAAATTCTTCTCTGCTTCCTTTTATGTCGCCGAGGCAACTCTGTAAAAATGAGATGTAAATGCGGTTAAATAAGCTCGACTTGTTGCGAGAGTAAATATTTTCATGAAGAAGAGCCTAATTCTAGTTACTTTAAAAGTTGGATCTCACAACTCGTTGCTCGAGCTTCTAGTGAAAGCGTAAAAATGTATAAATGCTCCTCCAGCATGCAGCTGTGTAAAAATCCCCCTGCACACTACTTATCAAACACCACACACAGAAGCTCGGAGACCAGCTCCCAAATGGCAAAAAAACAATAATTGAAGGTTTAAATATCTGAAACCCTCTCAACCGAGACCATGAGCGAGACGAGAGAAAACCAGATTAATGTTTGTTAATAGTTTTGTTTTACTGTTCTCGTCCTTTTTTTTTACATGAAGTACTGAAGCCCACGAGGTTTTCTGCAGTTGTTGCCTGTTCCCCTATAAGTTGAGTCAGTTGTCTTTCTCTACATTGATTTTGTGTCTTTTTCCACTTTTGTTTGTGGTGCTTCCATCCACCGGAGCACACCGACTGTTCTGTCTGTTTCACCTCGAAGACTCTGCGGCGCATCGCTTCATATTTTATTAGGCATGTTTTTTCTGCCTGCTTCTCACATGGGTGTGCAGCGGTCACTGTGCTGCTTCCTCTCTCCTCCCAGTCACTTGTCACCTTCCTCTTCTCACTTAGGCTTTTCATGTTGGACCCCCCCCCCCCCCCCTGTAGTTTCCTGGAGCAGAGGTCTTCAAAGAAAAGCTCACACTGACCCTCTCATCCTCTGTTCTCTTGTGCTCCCAGCTAATCTTTCTTTCTCCTCTTCACTCACCAAAAATGACCTCCCTTTTTCCTCCTCCTCCTCTTCTGTACCCTTTTGAAAAATCAGCAAATTACCTAACAGACATCTCCCTAGGAGCTTGTGTGTGTGTGTGTGTGTGTGTGTGTGTGTGTGTGTGTGTGTGTGTGTGTGTGTGTGTGTGTGTGTGTGTGTGTTCACACAGGAACGAACAAGTCGATTGAAACACCAATTCACTTTTTCTTTTTTTTGGGTTGAAGTATTTGGAGAGATAAACATCAGCTCAGACACAGACACACACACAGACAGACACACACACACACACACAGAGACAGACACACAGACACAGACAGACACAGACAGACACAGACAGACACACAAAGACACACACAGACACACACACACACAGACACACACACACACAGACACACACAGACACAGACACACACAGACACACACAGACACACAGACAGACAGACACACACACAGACAGACAGACACACACACAGACAGACACACACACACACACACAGACACAGACACAGACACACACACACAGACACAGTGGGTATTATCACCTTGGCCAAGCATAACAGAACAGTGCAGAGGCAGGTGCTCGTCATAACATCCTCACTGTACACACTGTGCTGTTCGCCGTCAGCTCTGTGTGTGTCCGATAACTCTACCTCACCTTTGTAACACACCCTGCCCTCTCTTCTTCCTCTAAATTTAATTCCATCTCCACTCCTCACCTTGCCGCCTTATCTGCCCTTTTATATTCTCTCTCTTTCTCTCTCTCTCTCTCTCTCCCTCTCCCTCTCCCTCTCCCTCCCTCTCTCTCCCACAGTGTGCGGTGGTGTAATCAGCGCTTCATATTGTAACAAGAGATTAGAGCTGCTCAGCTAAAAAATCACAATCTGCCCTGTCAGATAGCAGAGCAAGCACAGGCTGAGTGAAGCACACACAAAGAGGGACACGCACACTCTCATGGCTATAATGCAGAAAAGTGCTACCTGCAGTTCCTGCGACAAACTCCTCCATAATTGGTGTCCTCTATCATATTATCAGCATTTACAGCAGCTCTTTTATAATTACTAGGACAGTCTAATACCTGCAGAGCTTTACTTTGAGGAGACATAATGATAGTTTGCTGAGTTAACCTCACTGTGCTGCTTGTGTCCCCTTTTAGCTGAAACAGACCCCAGAGGTCGTCTGAGTTATTTCTTCATGAGCTCTGCATAGTTTATTTATTTGTGCTGAACCGGGGCCAGCAACTGCAATTAGTCTTTAGCAATCTCCTAGTTACCCCTGCACAATATTCATACATAATGTTTAAAAGGAAAGCTGCATTGATGTGATTCCTATTCAACAAATAACTGTGCACATAAATGATTTCTAACTATTATGTAAACGGGGAACTGGTTTTTGTAATCGGGGTAGAGGATTAGAAAACCCTGACCTCCCCAGGTGGTCAACTCCAAGAGAAAACTAATGTGACCTGGTTTCTAATCACATATTTGCAGGAGCGCATGTGCGGGACAGAGACTGCAGAGATCATTACACTGAGCAATGCTGGCTCGTTTTTTTAATGGACAAACCAACTCTTTGCCCCGCAGACGTCTAAATAAGCCACTTTTCGTTGCGTAGTTCATTTGAATTCACACGTAGTTTGCTCTGTGAAAAGGAGCATCGTGTCAGTCTGCGTGTCTCTCTCGGATCTCCTGTAACCAGTTACTTAAGTGCATGTAAACCTGTTTCCCGATTACCCAAGAACCCAGGTCTCTCTGAGTAACCTGGTTACTTAAGTGCATGTAAACACAGTGAATCAAACCTTTAGTAAGAACTGTGTGTGTAGACAGTAGTGTTCAGGCTGTTGTTCTGTATCACCGTAATTGTTTCATCGTTGTTGTTTATGTACATTAACTATTAACACACATACGTATCCTCGGGGGCGAGAGAGAGAGAGAGAGACACACACAGAGTAAAGGTGTCTCTATCGCGCTTTAGCAGCTGGCTGTCACTGGCTGATAGCACAACAGCTACTGTTGCTGCTTTAGACACAGCAGCAATACTGATGTGTGTACACACACACACACACACACACACACACACACACACACAATCATCACCAACCTCAAGGCTGCTTTAGCATTTTGTTTGCTTGTTTTTTGCTAAGGGGCTGAAAGTTGTGTAAACACACACTCTCTTTCTGTCTGCTATATAAAAGACACTTGGTTACAAAGCTGAGGAAAATCACTTTACACGCACACACACACACACGCACGCACACACACACACACGCACGCACACACACACACACACACGCGCACACACACACACGCACACACAAAGCCTGGCAGAGTACCATTTAGCTGGTAATAGCCTCTGAATTCACACTGCATATTAGTAATGCGGATTTCCCTGCTAAGACCCTCATATAATGAACTGGGTCAGATACTGTGTGTGTGTGTGTGTGTGTGTGTGTGTGTGTGTGTGTGTGTGTGTGTGTGTGTGTGTGTGTGTGTGTGTG
>JAUYWH010000015.1:12189491-12235475 GCA_034779795.1 Ctenopoma multispine | reverse complement strand
GTGTGTGTGTGTGTGTGTGTGTGTGTGTGTGTGTGTGTGTGTGTGTGTGTGTGTGTGTGTGTGTGTGTGTCTTTCTTTCTATGCTTGTGTGCAGAAATTTCAGCTCAAAACAAATGCTACTGGGACGTTTTAAGCTTTGTGAGAACCAAACTTTTGGCCAGTTTTCACAACTTTAAGTATCTGTTTGAGGGTTAAAACTTGGTTTTAGGGCTAACCCAAAGGTCAGGGGTAGGTTTGGTTGATAGTTAAGGTCGGGAGCTGGGGAAAGCATTATGTTCCTGAGTGTCCTCATAAGCATAGATAGGCCTGTGTTTATGGGAGTGTTATCGTGCCTGCGTGTATTTGCTGTTCTACCAGGAAGCTGTTAACATTTTCTATGTCCTTCTGACTGAAAGTCTGGAAAAGTTCAACGATGGAAAAACGTTTGATAAGAAAACAGCTGAGGTTTTGTTCACAGTTCAACATCAAAGAAAAGTTCAAAAAGCACCTGACTTAGAGCAGAGGTTAAGAGCCAGGCCTTCTCGCGCTCACTGGACAAAAAGGGAAAACAACTACCTACTTTTTAAATTTAAAATGCAGTTTTCGGCCCGTACAGATCAGATGAGTGAAATGAAGTGAATAAATATGTGTGTGTGTCAGTGTGAGCTGCTCGGATTAAACCACAGTGATGCGCAACGTAAAACGCCGACTTAAAGCTGCCAAGACTCTGCACGCTGACGCGTTGCCTGTCAATGGGATCGGTAGTAATGGCATCCATTTTAAACTGTAGAGACATTTCAAACATGTTTTGAGTGTATTAGTTAATGGACAAGTCGTCTGGCAAAGAGGCCTCAGTGAGGTCTGATGAGTGCCGGATCTCACGTCAGTTTGTGGCTCCGGTTAGAAAGTATAAAAGCTGTCTTTCCAGACTAGTTTTCATTAGGGCTTAGTGTCTGGCGTGTCCCAGAATGCACCCCTCGGTACTTTAATACAGCGACTTAGAGACCGATCTTCCTCTTTCACTGACTCTTCATTTCTTCTCCTTTTATCTCTCACCCGCTCATAAATACACATTGATATGCAAGCTGTTACCCCTTTGTCGTCTTTGTTCTTTCTATTCTCACTTGTATATCCAGTTTCTTCTCCCTCACGCGCACCAAATAAGGTGTATATTAGCCTTGAGGTAGACACTGCTCTTTATTATGTAGGGTTCTACATATAGGAGTCTCCTATACGTTGTCAGTGGAGTGTCTCCAGACAGTTTCTTCACCTCTGCTTGAGCTCACAAACATGGACTTTACTCCAGTCTCTAGTTAAATAAATGATTTGCTTACTTGCTTGGATGGCACAGCATGTGAGAAACAACCCATTTTTATTTACTAAGTAAACAAAACTGGGAAGTTAAGAGCCCAGTGGGGGGTCGCAACTTATTGAACTAGATGTTTGAGGTCCTCATTTAAAAGCTTCAGTTATTGACACGATTGGATCCTCTAGAGGGAAGAGGTGTCACTTCGTTGGATCTTCCAGAACTGCAGTGTTGCTCAGTTCACACGAGATCGTGCAGCAGTGGAGCATCTTGCTGTAAGAAAAGTCTTTGTCTATATACACTCACCCTTTCACTAGACAATAAGATGGTAACCCCATAGTAATGCTATGTTTCCCAACAGGCTGTGTGTGTGTGTGTGTGTGTGTGTGTGTGTGTGTGTGTGTGTGTGTGTGGATAAGCCAGCTTCTATGGATAGATAGCCAAGCAGTGGAAAAATAGAGCAGCACTCTTCTGGGTCATTCATTCAGGCCAGAGCTGCCACGATTGTTGCCGCAGTCACAAACAATCGGACACAAGCAGCTGTGCACCGAGTGGACTGAACATCAGCAGCATCTGCTTTCACACTGTGTTCCATTTCCTGCTCCATAATTCATGTCTCTGCTGTTTGTTGTTGTTGTTGTGTAGTCTCTGTCTACACCACTTCCTTTCTATTTTCCCTTCATAGCATAAAAAGTGCGTTTAATTGAAGCAGTTGAAGTAAAACTCCGCCCATAATCTATCTTTGCCGTGGCCTTGAAATGCGGTTTTAAGTTGGTAACCTCCTAATTGACAGCAAATGGCAACTGTGGTTGAATTCGTGTGTGTACAGTCAAGTTTTCAAGCCAAATGAATTTTTTTTTTTTCACTTCACTGAAGCATTTTCACAGCTCTCTGGCAGCATGGTCCTCTTCACCACCGTCTGTCTGCGTGTTCTCTCAGTTTAAATACAGAGCTACAGTAAGACGCATCAGTTCAGCCAAAACTCAAGTTTGAAAGTGAAAGTGATGGGGGTTTTTGTTGTTGCTCTGCCTGACATCTCTGTCAGTTAATGTAGGTGTCGGATATGGATTGCAGCCTAAAATAGATATGAACAATTTCCCAGGAAAAAAAGAAAATAGATGTGATCAGCAGTTTGGGATTGAGCATAAAGGCTGCAGTGTGTTGGGAAAGCTGCTTTGAAAGGCTCAAAGTTTTACAAGGTACACTTTGGGGAGAAGCTGAGCCACAGCAAAGCGTCCCACAAGGGAAATGCAGCTTTATTACCTTAATGAAAAGTAGCAGCACTTATGACAACAATATGGTTTACTCGAGTTTAACAAAACTGAAATGAAAATGCACGACATCACAAATAAAGTTGTATCGTTTGGAATATAACTCCTGTCTCCTATGAAAAGATGAAACTGAAAGTGAGTTTGAGTTTGTCACTGTTTAAACCTTCCTTATTCAAAAGGCTGATTATGAAATTCATTCATATAAAAATGAAGATTGAAATTATATAATTGATCCTTTATCCTGTAATCGTATTCTCCCTACCTACTGTTCCACACTTTTCATTAGGCACATTAAATCAGATAAATTACATTTTTGACTGGGATCCGTTTTTAATGGTCTGCGTCTGAGTTTTAATCCCAGGCAGCATTAAAAAAAAAAAGCTTAGGAGGTCTTAAGTTGCTCACATCACATTTATTAGTTGTGTCCATGTACACATATATATACTCACTGCTCGGGTTCTTATGATACACATGACGTTAGGCGTTTGACGGCGTTAAGCATAAGAAGGTTTGTTATCCAACTGGACAACAACGAAATCCTTCGAAACTCCGATAAACCATTGTTGTGTCTAAAGTTGAGTGGGTGTGGGTTTGGAGCTGGCTTCTAGCAGCTTTCAACCCGGGGAGGGAGAGTTATCTGTGTTTTAATCAGCCCAGAACAGAAGGAGAAGGAGGGAAGACTCTCTCTCTTCCTCTTTCTTTGGGTCTGTAATAAGGCGCCTTGCTCTAAATCCTTTAATCTAAGTAAGAATGAAGGTTATATCTCTGCCTTCTGGCTGTTGAGAACAATCTCTACTTCTCTTTTTCTGTCTCTCTCTCTCTCACACACACACATTTTCACTCGCAGACACACCAAGCCACTGGTGAAACAGAGACTGCCTTGTTAATTGAGAGCCGGTAGAGCTGCCTCTCGTCTGTCTTTCTCTTTCTTTGTGTTTATGTATATGTATGTGTGTGTGTGTGTGTGTGTGTGTAAAGGTTAGCAAGAGATGAAGCTCAAAGGACTGAAAAGTTAACACAACTTCTGAAACTTTTCAAAAATACAAATTGAGATACGGCGGAAAAATGGGTTCAAACATTTGGACAGGATTCCAGTGGATGCACGAGCAGAACACATTCGTGTGCCATGCAAGCATTTGGCAGAGCTCCGTGTGTGCAGGCAGCGCTAATTATTTTTCGATACAACTTTAGAGACGAGCAGTTTTTAATAAAGTCCTTTCACATTCACTTCTCGCTTGATTTCTCCCCCTCGCTCTCTATAGACAAGGCACAGGTTTAATTTTCAGTGTGTGAAAAGAAGCCGTAAATCTGCTGGATTCTGTCCAGAGGTAATGACTCGACAGCAGGAGCTGCAGCCATGGAGGCTGTCTACCTCTGTGTTCAGCCACACGCAGCAGCAGAAACTGTGTTCTTATACAGTGTGAAGCACTCGTTATGCATTCTTCACCTCAGCCAGTCTGAACATACAGCAGGTTCATAGAAAGCAGAATGTTAAGCGTCAAAAAAAGCATATTTAAACAAAAGTAAGCTTCAGATCTTAATCTTAGACATTAGCAGGTGAGAAAGGTCTGTTAACTGGTCTTTTTTAGTTTCTTATTTGACTGAAAAATTGAACATGACATAATAATCATAAACTGTAAATGAATGTACTCTGTTTTTTACAGTGTAACTCTATAGCAGCCCTATGGACTGCAGCTGATTAGTCTAATTACAAGGTGATTTATAATCTAATTCTCCAAATGCCTTCAGGTTCCTCTGGAAAAGATCATATCAAGTGATTGTAATTTCCATTCAGGAAGTGAGGCTATAATGAAATCTTTTCATGACATGGCAATTATCAGCATGTTGTCTGAAGTAACTCGTAATGTGGTCACATTAGGTAATGGGAACAGCATCAACCACTGGTGGCTTCATTAAAAAGTTATACTGCGTATTCCAGCCAGTATGACATTGTCTTTGCCTTCCCTCTAGCATACTTCACTACCCAGCACCCAATGTTCCCAACAAATGCACCATTTCCTCCTTTTTCTTAAAAGACAGTTTCAGAAATTAAACCTTTTAAACCCGTTTTTCAAGATGTTGAGACAATAATGGATGCACTGTTGGATTTGTTGTTTTCGTGGGAACTGATAGACATTTAGAGTAATGCCTGGATTATCCTTTAGATTACAGTACAGTACCGGAGTCCTCATGAAAAAGGAAAAGAACACCTGTCAGCTTTCTGATCTGTAGTTGATCTTTTCATGTTCATTCTCGCCTTTTTAAAACAGCATCATCAAGATCTGTAGCCGCTAGAGTTGACAGAAAACTTCAATCATGATATCTTCAGGACTTAAAAGTGAGCTGCTGTGAGCTGTCAGGATGCTCTGACAAGTTATTCCCGCGTGAGCTGAATACAGCGCCACACCAAACAGGATGAGGTGCGCGCAGCGAGTCCTCCGCGCCGTGCAACACGAGCGTCCTTTAATTGCTTCCGCAAGCAACTCTGACAGGGCAAAGAGGTGTGTTGATTTTTGAAGCTGCTGGGAAACGCTGCTCAGGTAGGAGAGGTAATTAAAGCAGGAAACGCGTCTGTTGGTAATACAGCGAAACATGCACACAAGGACACACAGTCTCATCAGCCTGTGTCATTGTCAGGTTAATGCCAGGTGTATTCTGGGATAGAAAGCGGTTGTTAATCGCTCACTCCCAACGCAGACGACTAAATTACATTTGCATAACACAGAATTAATCTGTGTGAGAGTTTACCGTCATAAAATGGGAGAACTTTTTCATCCACGCCTTTAACTCAGCAGAAAACTTTCAATAGATCGACGTTTAGTCATATTTATTTAAGGAGATTGATTTCTTTCCTCTCAGACCGTCGGTGGATTTCAGTTCATTTCAGTTGAAAATAAATTAGCACCGACTTGAACCCTGCTTTAGATTGATAATCCATCACAGTGAGAATTTGCCTGCATTTATCTTACTTGTAAAACGTGTGTATTTGTGGTCTATAATAGTTTGAAGCAGTGTTCGTCATATTAAAAGCTTGATATGAAAATGCACACAGAAGATGAACTAACAGCAGGTTTGGATGTTGAGCAGCGTCCCGGGTTTGTCCCACCCCTCTCTCTCGTTATTAGGTCCCCACTGAACAGGGTCTCTCGTCTTCACAAACACATTTTGCATTAGTACCAGAGTTTTAGAATAAAAATCTGTAGTTAAGTGTTTTTTATTTGTAGTTAACTGTTCAAATAAACTTGGGCCTGTATTTACTAAGCCTCTCCTTTGGTACTACCCGTTTCAGGAAATCTTATCTTCACCAAAAATGCAGCAGAGCTCCAGAAGAGTCCTAACTGGTGGGGAGTTGCCAGGAGATGGTGTTCAGACAGCGAGACGTGTGTGTGTGTGAGAGATGTTTCTAACACTTAACGACGCAGAGCTCATTAAAACACACAGAGTGAGTGAAATAGAATTGTTCTTGTGACAGATCTTGTGCGGGATGCAACCAAGAGGAACACATAGAAACCACAGCAACTCCTTTTTTTATTACCTGGAGAGATGAAGCTGAAATTCACCTGTTGGACCTGTTGATCCAAATAGTTGGTTGATGAGGATAATCTGACATAGTGCAGTCATGCAGTGGATAAAACAGTGTTTTTATTATACATTTAGCATATTACAGCAATAAAATTGGTATAAAGTGTGTTGCTAAAGCTTCTAATAACCGTCTTCTTCCCTGAAGTGGTTTCTCACAGTCCTGTGTGCCTCTCACTCCTCTGACAGTCCACCTTTGTCTTCGCTGTGCCTCGACACTGTTGTTTCCGCTCGCTGTATCGCTGCCCTGCAGAGACGTTACGGAGTGGCACTATGCAGACAAGTGTGCGTATGTGTTGAAAGCACTCGGTCCGCTTAATAACTGCTGACCTCTCAGACCTTCAGTAAGAAGACTAATCCTCTTCTCAGAGGTTGGGTTATTAGAGGGTCTTATTTTGTCATCTTGTAATAATGTGCACATAAATGCAGAACAGGATTACTGGTGCAATACGCTTCCTCTGAGCTTTACTTCGTGTCACTGACACATAATTTCCTGCTGTCTCTTTTTTTCTGCCTGCTGGTCAGTTCATTTCTTTGTCTGTTTGTCGCTCGTAATATCTTGGATGTCAACCGAAACATCACAAACCTGTGCATCTCGTAATGCGTCGTATTTAGTGGCACCTGAACATGAACTTGCTGGTGGGGAGATTCAGTCAATTAGCCTGTATTGCATTGTTAACACCTCATGGGTTGTTGAGATCACAGGTGTCAGCAGCTATTAAACCACCTGGTGTGAAATATGAGTGTGGCAAGGTTGTAAATCATTAATTTACATGATTTTTTTTTAAAGCAAAAATGCCAAAATGTGGCTAGTGCCATCTTCTGAAGTGTATCTGCTTCTATTGTTGGATATACTGAAAAAGATTATTAAAAGATTGATGAAGATGACTGAGCTGAATAACAAGATTCAGTATATTTAAGAATATATACACACACAAACTCCTCTTAGAGCTAAAAACAGCGGTGTGTTATTCTCCTGTGGAGAAGAGAGAGTGTGTGTGTAGTGCTGATAAATGAGGTATAGCGACTGTGTGTGTGCATCCTATCCTCTTCTGTCTTTTGGTTTTATGCTTACTTTGTCTCAGCCATGCTCTCCTTCAGGCCCCTTCATTACCACCAATAAGAACTCAATTTCCCTGGGGCTCCGCCAGTCATAGCACTCATATCCCCTCCAGGCTCGGCCAATCGGCTTCGATGCTCCTCTGGCCGATGTCATGAATGTCTAATGCCGTCTGTTGGTGGGTATGAATGTAAATAAGACCACATCAGGGCTTTTCTAACGAAGATACATTTTCACCTATAAACTAGAATCCCTTCTGCTGCTGTCTAAAGTGTGCAGAAGGAAAATTAAGAGGAGCTGGGAAGATTAAACAAGGTGTTGTTGCACATGTAACACGAGGATATCGATATTCAGGATATCTATATAATGAAAATCTCCCACCTGATATAAGTCACTTCATACCCGGATAACGATGCATATCACCATATAGCTTCCATCCATCCATCCATTGTCCTAACTGCTTTTTCCGGGTCATGCTAATGCTGGAGAGGAGTTGTGATTCCTTAATGCAGATTTCCTAAATGTTTTTCGACACATACTGTAGTGCTAGTTCAGTTATCATCTTACCGTAG
Organism: Ctenopoma multispine; assembly: GCA_034779795.1. Classification (NCBI taxonomy): domain Eukaryota; kingdom Metazoa; phylum Chordata; class Actinopteri; order Anabantiformes; family Anabantidae; genus Ctenopoma; species Ctenopoma multispine. The sequence continues at coordinate 12,227,708 of JAUYWH010000015.1, read as the reverse complement.
GTAAAACAACATCATTTGGGTGGATAAGGAGATCAAATCCAAGTCAAAATGAGTTTGACTTGAACTCCAGACTTCAGACTGGAAACAGCAACCAGGAAATAGAAGCACAACTAGATCGGAAACAAGACTTTCAAAGTTCATGTATTTAAATGTTTCTTTGGGTAAAATATTAGTGTCAGACAGACTCGCATCTAACAGGCATACAGGTTATGATACAGACAGACAGTCGGAGACAAGCAGACAGACATAGATTTCAGATCTGGTTTTTCCCGGGGGATCTTGCGTGTTAGAAAACCAGTTTTGTTTGAACTCCTTCCCATGGGTGAGGATATAAAGACAGACAAAGAAAGGAAGAAAAAAGGGTGAGAGACATGTAGTCGGAGCGCGGCGAGAGAGAGAGAGAGAAACAATGTGAATTACAAAGAGTAGTTAGAAAGAGAAAAAGCTTAGAGAGGTTAGACAGAGAGAAAATCAGTCAGGCTTTATTCCCCTGGCTGGAACTTCGGCAGACATTCCTGGATTTAGTTTCACTCGAAACTTTTTAGCAGAGAGGTCAGTGCTCAAGACTTTTACGAAGTATGCACTCAGGATTTTAATGAGTCACAGATTGCTGTTCTCTCTCCTGCAGGGCCTTTGTGTGTGTGCGCGCGCGTGTGTTTAGGCTGGTCTCACTTTTTCATTACAACATTTGCATTTCATCCCCCTTTGTTGGTAACTCCAGTTTCTACCAGATACGTCGTGTTGGTGGCTGCCAATGTGCTGTAATCTCAGCCACACAGGCTCAAAAAGTGCAAATAACATATTTAAGCAGACGTGCTAGTAAATAAATCCATTCCCAAATTCTGTCAATGCAAATTATGCCAAAGCTTAAATTAGGTTACAGGTGGAAAGAAAATCTACATATTCCAGGCATGCATATGTGCTCCTCATGCAGACGCTAGTCAGCTCTCCTCTACTACTGAGACATGCATCACTAACGGGGCTGCCTGTGTGTGCCAGCAAACCTCTCCGGATGAGCCAAAATGCAGCCGCACGTCTCATTTTTGATTAGACAAAAAGGACACATCACACCACAGTGCAGATGTATGCCACTGCACCTTTTTACCTGAACGCCCATGTAGTCCAAAATCGACTCTTATATGCTAGGCTTTGCCAAGGAACCACACCTGGCTGGTCCCCACGCCGCACAGCAAAAAAGGCCCCAAGCAAAGCTCTTTAGCTCAGTGGTCACACGAACAAGCTACTGACCTGTAACTCTGTGCACTCAGCAGCCTCACACCCAATGTTCAAGCTGAAGATTAAACACAACAAATCTCTATTCTTCCTTAAGTCTCCCCACTAACTGGGCTGTTTTACAGTGAAAGGATGAACTACAGTAAAAGGAAACGCAGCACGCGGCATGCCTGTGTTAAAGACGAGCTGGTAAACATAGATTTATATTCATCCAGTGGAAAGAGACAGAACTCAGTGTCTCTTCCCTGTTTTTGAACACGTGCAACATGAGAAGTCTTTGTAGCAGGTGCAACTCATTTTGCAAAGGGTGTCCCAGATTCTTTAATCAAAAAGAGAAAAAAACTAAGATGGGAGCTTGAGTAACCAGGAAGCATCATATCCAGGTTTTGTGCTGTGCAGCATCCACCTGATTCCTTATCAACCTGACCAGGTGGCACCATGTGTTTAAAGGCTGCACAGAGGCTGCTGATCTTCTCCATGATGATCACATTTGTTTACAATAATTGTCCTAATGCCTCAAAATTAATGTTGTATGGTTTTAATTATAGCCTGCGCTACCACTGAACCGTCATTTTCTAAAACGCACTCCCCTAACACTGCTAAATATCTAAAAGTCAAAGCGTTGCTCACAGTGATAGAGGAACACAAACAGAAGCACACACACTTTTTACACCTTTGACACGCCGTTTATTCCTGGGCTGACACCAGCCAGGCTTAAAGAACCAAAGCAGCAGGATGAAAGAAAGAAAATAAGGCATGGAGAAAAGAAAAGGGCACGACGGCTGGCACAGCACAAAGATAGATCCTGTGTGGGAAAAACCAAAGATGATTTTCCTTTGATGTGACAGATGCACACATTCATTACAGGCCCACTGAGAGAGAGAGAGAGAGAGAGACAGAGAGACAGAGAAGGTGAATATACCTGCCAACTGTATTCCTTTATTTATGGTGTTCTAGGGGTGTGCAAAATGTGACATTTAATGAGAGAGGAGGCCACTAAGAGGGACAGCAAGGCTGGGTTAAGAGCAGCCTTTTCTTAAAGTGAAGAGCTGAGGTGCAGGTTTTGGCCAACATCCTCAGAAGAATAACCACATCCACTGTTTATGAGTCAGACTGAATGATGAACACAAACCAAATCTAGTACAGGTTTTGCTAATAATGATGAAGGACTTACTGCAGTTATTAGGTCTGAACTCTTTATTGAGTTTTAATAACTACAGTAACTCTGGGAAACGTGGTTCAAAACAAGTCATTGATGTCCATTGATGTTCTCTAGAATAGACAGTATAAAGCCTGCCACACTGAGTTAATTTGTTTTACATGTCTACAGGTAGCACATTTTCAGGTTTTTATTAGTACATTTTCCTGAACATATTCTTGTTTAGAACTTTTGCAGGTTTTTTTTGCAGAACTGAAAAGGGTTGGATTAAAAAAAAAATCTTCTCAGCCCTTGAGAAACCCATCTGTTCATGCCTAACTTTTAAAGATCTATATATGCGTTGCTAACTATTTCTCCACTGTAACACTTTCCAGAACTCTGCATTGCAGCCGTTAAAAGCACCTGACTGTTGATATCTGTGGATAGGTAATTTAGGCGAGCAGGTGGGAAGAGAGATAAGTCTTTTCACACTAATAAATCCCTTTGCAATGAAGTGAACTGAAGTGAATTCAATTTGGAGAGAGTAAAAGCACAGGGGAAGTCAATTGACCACCAATCAGAACTTTCTGATAGCGGCTGTAAAGCCAGTAAAAGGCCTGATCAGGAAAGTGAAAATAAATGAACATGAACATTCAGTGGTGTGATTTATTGGACAGAAGGCAGACTCGATGCTGATGCAATGAGAAACATTTTCACGTCGAACTCGCAAAAAAAATATTCAGCCGATTTCACATCGAGTATTTGTGACTCATCCAAGAGTAACCTGATAGTCGCATCCCTTGTAATCTGCACGGGATTAGCGCAGGGTGACGTTTGTGCAGATGGACGTTGTTATGGTGAGCGTGATGCCAACACAAAGGCCTTGTTTTACAGCCACAGGCCACGGCTATAATTAAACACACCCATCCAGACTAATGGAAGGAGAAACTCGGTATGTCACACAACTAATTGCTACACTCAGTCTCTTCCCTTCACACACATACACACACTTTCTCCTTTTGTATTTGCCAATCTAATCGGGCTGTGCGACTCTCACTTTGAGTCGGTTACCTCCACCTTCTCCTCCAGTAAAGGATGTTCTTGGTTTAACGAGAGGCTCCTCATCATTGCTTCTTGTTTCTCTTTGCTCTCAACGTTCGTTTGTTTCGTTTCTCCTTGAGTTTCTGCTGCTGCTGCTGCTGCTGAGCCCAACAGTACAATGTCAGAGCGCTGTTTTGTTTTAAAGACGAGCAGCAACTGTCTTTGTCTATGAATTCAGTGGGTTTATTGTCAGGACTGTTACTCAGAAAACAGTTAACCGCAACTAATGATTATATATGGTTAATATATGGTCATTTTTCATGACAGGGTTTGGGACACTCTGTGTTGTCAACTTCATTCTGAAGCAATTGTGACAGATTTATAATAAAATTTAAAATATTTATATAATTAAGACTATTTTATGTCAGGTGGTCAAAAAAGACTAAATATTTTGCCTTTTCTTTTTTCTTTCCTCTGTTTTTCCTCCAGACGTGATGGAGCGGCGGTGGTTGTGGCACTTTCCACTGGTGGTTCTGGCAACCATTTACCTCAACCCCTCCCGCGCTAAAAACGCAGAGTTCGTCACTGAAACCCTGATCAACAATGTGGTGGCCAATCCTCGTACAGGCCGGTTGTACGTTGGCGCCGTCAACAGCCTCTATCAGCTGAGCCCTGACCTCAAGAGCGAGTCGCGCACCGAGACGGGCCCTAAACGGGACAGCAAACAGTGCACGCCGCCGGTCACTGATGCCTGCGAGGAGGCGGCGGACTTAGATAACCATAACAAGCTGCTGCTGGTGCACGAGGCCAAGGATGTGTTGGTGGTGTGCGGCAGCGTCTTCAGAGGCATCTGCTCGCTGAGGAACCTGAGTAACGTGGAGCAGCAGCTGTACTTCAGTGACACCAAAGGAGAGAAGTCGTATGTGGCGAGCGCCGAGGAGAGCGTCTCTGTGGTGGGAGTGATGTCATACTTCTGCAAGGACAATGTCAACTTCACAGTTTTCCTGGTGAGGAACACACGCTCACACAGTTTTCAGATTATAAGATGTTTTATTATCTTATGACCTCCACAGCAATAAGGTCCTTCTTTTAAAACTGCACGAAGAGGCTTTTTGATGGTGATTTCAATCAAATCAGTCTGATCCAGAGTGTAGCTGCGTTATGTGCCTGATGTGCTGTTTGTAACGTAGTTATCAACGTGAAAGGGTTAAAAGTGGTCACCAGTTGTAAAGAGTAGGTTTGCAGGTCTCTCAGCTCAACTTTCTCTGCTGCCTGTTTACACGACTCTCTCACATCTTCCGTCTTAGGTTGGCAAGGGCTACGGCAGCCACGACAGCACCAAGCTGATCTCCACCCGCATCCTTCAGGACTATGGTGATTGGGTGGTTTTTGACAGCATCATTGAGGCCTCAGCCGTTCAGGCCAACCCTTTCGTCTTGCGCTACCTCCACGACTTTCGCTTCGCCTTCAAAGACGGCGGCTTTGTGTACTTCCTGTTCTCGCGGACGCTTGGCGCTCAGGACACTAAGAACTTCACCTTCATCTCCAGGATGTGCGAAGACGATCAGGGTTATTACTCCTACACTGAGCTGCAGCTCAACTGCAGCGCTACTAACAAGTACAACAAAGCTCAGGTAATGATGATGCAGTTATAGGCAGTTTCTTTTTATTAACAGGGCAGTGAGCTGGAAAAACACATTACATTTGAATGGGTTTGTCTTAAATTGAAATGTTTTTGAGAACGCCTCAGTACTGACCCCTGAAAAACTGAATTTAGACTCCCAAACACTAAAGTCTCAACTCTCTCTGTGCCTCTGCTTAGTTACACAAGTTAAATACATTTTTTTTAGTGTGAATATCTAACATTCAACATTTTAACTCCCTTTTTTATGTTCCAGGCTGCTTATGTAGCAACACCAGGTCAAGCTTTGGCTGAAAGTATGAACAAGTCAGACAAGTACGGACCAGTTTCAGCCAATGACAAAGTGTTGTTTGTCACCTTCACTTCTGACGAGGACCCGTCTACTTCAGCCATGTGTACGCATCATCTAAAATGCTTAAAATGATGTTCTTAATATTTCAGCTTTGCTCCCACCTGTCATAGAATTTCAGTGACCTGTATGTCTTATATTCAGCTTGTGACTCTGTGGATCAGATCAAATCATTCATCGTGTCCATGTGTGTTTAATAGAACTGTAACAGAGGAAATGGACACAGACTGTGTTTTTGCTTCTGCAGGTATGTACCCTCTGCGCTCCATTAATGACAGGCTGGTGAAGATAATAGATGCCTGTTACAGTAACAACGGCATCTTTAAGGAGAAGTCTGCCGTGTACTCGCCTTACTCCTCCAAGTCTGAAGAGCTCTGCAGCAGCAATAGTCCGGTGAGCAAACCTGCCCTTGTGTCCCAGATAACGAGAGACTCAAACGAGAAAAAGAAGAGTAGTCAGTGGTTCTGTGTTAATATCGTTGTTTTGTTTGCGAGGTTCCGTTTCAGTTTCTGTTCTGCCCCTTTAGAAAAACATGGCTGAGAGGTACAAGTGTGGAGCAGAGTTCTTGCCCTCCCCACTGGCCAGCAAGGCTGAGTTCGCCTTAACGACAGGACTCCCATTTGTTCGTAAGGGGCACATGACTGCTGTGGCTGTGGCTGTGGAAATGGGGCACGCTGTAGCGTTCCTGGGCACCGCCACTGGAGAGGTAGGTCCTGACTTTTCTGTGGACACTAAACCAGCTTTACCTGCCCTAGTTATGTATTTTAGCATTTGAGTTGTGTTTGTCATCTTTTATCCTCCTCTCTGTGTGTCAGTGATTTTTTTTTCTTTTATATTGAGTAGGCATTTATAGATTTTCCATTTTGTAATTAGAGATATTTCAAATTAAATCACAGATCCAAACTACAAGCAAATAAATCTAAGGAATATAAAGTTTTCAAACACAATTTGAGTAAAGCTCTATGATTCCTATAGTTTTCTGGAAAGGAACTGATAAGCAGTTATATATTAATAAGATGAATGATGCAAAGGACCGTATCAGTTCGAACTGTTTTTAAGAAACAAGTTTAAATTACAAGCTTCACTTTTGCCTGGAGACACGTGTTTCCTGAAAGAAGCTGAACTCAGCAACCACAGACCTTATTTTTTAATTTCCTCCTCCTCTGTTCTTTTGCACAGAAAAAGAAGCAGCTTTTATTGAGTAGAAATGAGGATGTCGGGTGGAGTCTGAATTTAAAAGCGTGTTAATGCAGTTTTTGTGTTACTGCAGGTGCTGAAGGTGCATCTGTTGGCTCAACCCGAGGTGTACGGGCGCGCGCCCGGAGAAGTCACGGGGGACAAAGTCAACAAGAACCTGCTGTTCGATTCCAGCCTCCAACACTTGTACATCACCACCGAGAAAAAGGTTAAGCTCGCTTAGACATTGACCGATTGATTATTTGTTTTGCTAAATCCATTTCTCTCACCTGCCAGCCATCTGTGCCGCCACACGAGGAAGGTCAGGGACTCAGACATGTCCTTCTATTATTCATTTTACTCATCAGGTCAGGGACTTAATGAGTGTTTCATTTATTTTCTCTGCCTTATTTGATCATTTATTCACTTGTTCAGCTAGCACCAATGCATCAGTCTACATTACCGCACAGAAGTCACTCATTGATTAATTCACTCATTTTCTTTCTCTCTGCTCCTCTTTGTTTCCCACTCTTCCTTTTCCCCTTCATCTGTCACTCTTTTCTTTGTCCTTTAATCTTTCGGTCGCCGTCACCCTCTGCCCGGCCACACGGCGGTGATGTTATTGATTTGGAAATGAATTAATTAGAATGCACTTCAAGAGGGCAGCTCACTTTGATCAAGTCAAGTGACGACAGTCCAGTCTGTTTCATCCGCTCATTTAAATTTATTAGACCACCCTCTTTTTGTCAGAGCAGAAGATTATTTCCACAGTCCTCCATTAAAATACCATCCATTCAAGACCTTCTCTTGACAATAAAATAATACCCGTACATGAGATGGAGAGAAAATCCCAAATATAATTAAGTGGTGGACATAAAAGAATAAACTATGCTTCATGTTACATGCTGTCTAACTGGATATACATTATTTTATGACCTATTGCCCTCACGTTTCTGCATGTTGTCCACAATAACGGCTCCTTCACAATAAAAGTCTGTCATGTGTATGCAGATCACCAAGGTTCCAGTCGAGGCTTGTCACCTGAAGACCGACTGCCACTCCTGTGTCGCTATGAAGGATCCGTACTGTGGCTGGTGTGTGTTGGAGGGAAAGTAAGTCACGCTCTGTGTGTGTGCGTGCGTCTGTCTGTGTTTTTGTCGTTTCGTAAAATTTGTAGAAAAATTTAATTGGAGGTCAAGTTAGTGTGTTCGATGTCATCTGCATCTGTTTCACTCACTTGCAGATGCACGAGAAAGCAGAACTGTAGTCGATCAGAGGAGGAAAACACCTGGCTGTGGTCCCCCAATCAGCAGTGTGTTCAGATCAAGACGTTCAACCCACCGAACCTCAGCTGCAAGAAAACACAGCAGGTACAAGGCAGACTCGCGATCGCTGTCGTTTCTCTGGGTCTGTCCCTCGACTGGAGTTGCAGTGAAACATTTTTCATATGTACAGTGACATTATGAAGTTCTACAGATAATCAGCACGTAGATTGTTCTTGTGCTGACGGTTCCTCTGGAAAAACAACTCTGTAGCTTCCAGGCTCATTCAGCTTTTAAAAAGAAACCTCGCTTCCTTGGAAATGTTGCATCACACACAGAAACCGCTGATGGTACCTCGCCTCAGTGAATCGCATATGAGCACAAGTGCTAATTCCAATTAGTTTCACAACAACAGTTTTACATACTTTTGTGAAAAGTTCTGTTCCAAGTTCTTAGCATGGTTTCAAATTCCCCTGGGATTTCGTATTAAAACTTACTTCTGAGACCGGTACCTGGAAGTTCTGGTTTCACTTCAGTTCTGTGCCGTGTTACTAAACGAGCAAACGTTCCTAAAGACGTACAGGCTTTTTCAGAGAGAAGAGTAAAAACCCAATCATTGAACTCCTAAGACAAACTAAATATTATAGTATCCAACAGCATGAAAGTAATGTATTTTTTATAACGCTGTAAAATTCAAACTCAAAATGCTGTGGCGGTTATTTTATATAGTGAAAACCAGCAGAGGATCCTGTGGTGCATCACTCTGTTTTAACCTGACGGGTCAACTTTCAGAATTAATGAGGAATTGATCAAAGAGCTAATCTGCCAGAAAGACATGTCGTCCTTCAAGATGTACAACACCGAACTGCCAGCTGACCTCCCTCCCATCATACCCCTCTACTCCACCGCTTTACTGCTCTTAGACTTTGATCAGATTTTATCCAGCACGTCCAGCCGACTGTGCACAGAACAACATACATGTGTGAGTAGCAGTATTATGTTAAAATAGGTTTATTGGTCACAATATGTCTGAATAGAGTAAGAAATAAAAACTCAAGCTCAAGTTTATCAGAGGACAGAACTATGAGCTGTAAGTCATCTGTGACATTTGTATTGTGCTAACATATTTCTCATCAGCAGAACAACATTATGGATGTGGGATGATTACAATCAGGTCAGGTTATAATAAACAGTATGCAAATAGTAGGTGGTTGAATATGTGAGAACTGTGTAGTTTTATATTTGTCTGGCTGCTCTTAAGTGTCGTTCTTATTTAATATCATGGAAGCTTTAAATATCAGAGGTGTATAAACTACACAAACTCACTAGTCAAATAAAAGTGCAAGTACATGCCAGATATTTTTCTCAGGAGTTGGTAGAGGACAATAACCGAGCTGAGTGAGAGTAATTATTGATTTAAATTGGGTACATGAACAGAACTTTAATAATAATCACAACCAGGTCCTAACAGTGCATAGGCCTATTCATTAAATAGGATGCAAACTGGTGGCAAAGCACAACGTCTCCTACAAAATGTATTTATATGCTACTGATTTTCTATTGTCAACGTGTTTCAGAAGAAAAATAATTGCTGCCTTAATTATGTTATTTGGCAGCGCTGGTCCCAATCAAGAAGCGTAGAGAGGAAGTGGGGCTGAATGGCTGGGTGTAAATAACTTTGAATTTATGCTTCCCTCAAGGTGATGAGGTTTAGGCTGAAAAAAAAAACTTAATTAGGAAAAGTTGTTCCATATAATAACTGTGTTTATGATCACAATTAATGCAATGATAATATCATTTTAAAAAATCTGGACTGAGATATTAATCTGTAACCTTGTGAAGTCATAGATACTCTCAGAAATTCTGGTCTGAAAATTAAAAAAAATTGCACAACTTTGTATCACCAGCAGTTGGACTTCATTACCTCCAAGTCCTTTGGAGATGACTTGAGTTTCTGGTGAGTCCAGCTCTCCCCAAAGACACAGCTCTTCAAGTTTGACCCCAGCAAAAAAACCTGAATTTAGTTTGAGCACAAATAGATGAATCTGCTGCATCTAAATTAGTTGATTTATGGCTCTCGTCTCTGTTGCAGCACCTAGTTTGTGATTGTAATCTGATAAGACAGTTGTGTTTTGGCTTTAAAAAAAAAAAAAAAAAAAGTTGCCTCGTGCAGCTTTACCTTCTCAAAAAGAGAAAGAAGTCTCCGGTGGATTCATTCAGGGGCTTCTCAGGGTCTGAGAGCTACCCAAGATCAAAAAGTCTGAAATTAAAATTTAAACGACGAAATTAAAGCGGTTGAGGTCAGTGAGGAGTAATGAGGAGCTGATGTTTGAACAGCACTGTTGAATAGTAATGATTACTGCAGTGCTCAGAAACCCCACCCACACGGACAAAGCGCACGCCTGCCTGTGTGCACAGATGGCCTGTCCTTTAATCCCCCTCCTTCTCTTTTTACACTTCTCCTCCAGGTCGACATCACCATACCCTCGCTCCCTGCGCTGACGCCACGTGATTCGCTGCTGTGCGTTTTCGGCTCCTTTGAAAATAACGCCATCGTTAAGAATCAGGTGCAGATCACCTGCTCCCTGCCCGACCCTGAAGAAATCCCGCCCACTCCTGACCAGCAGGGTAGGCGGACACGTGGACAATTAAGCATTTATTTTAATATGTCTATTAGGATTTGTGTTTCCTGAGTTTTGTCTGTCAGGCAGCATTTCCACCTTTTTTTTTACTTCCTATAAGACCAAGATTTTAGAATAAACCTGTTGGTTTAGTGTTAAAATACATTTCAAATCTGTTTTGTTCATCTCCAGCAGCTTCTTATCTTGTTTAATCTGTTCCAATATATTTAGCTTATTATAAATATTTTCATTTTATTTTGTTATTATTTGTGCTTTTGTATTTTATCATTAGTTTTTAGGTCTTCAAGACAAATGTTTTACTTTTACAGAAATCCGATAACTGAGTTGTGTTTGTATTGATTCAAAGCACGTGTTGAATCAATACAGAAACAAAGTCTTTTTCTGTGTTAACTGCTGTCAGATGCGTCTTATTCTCAGCTTATTTTCTTTCTTTGTGTAGTAAATGATTGTGTCTGCACTCTGTATAAAGAATAAAACTGCAGCCAAACAACAGTTAGCTTAGCTTATCTTAGGATGAAAACTGAAATCATGGAGAAACAGCTGCCCACAGCCCCGAGAAATGACACACAGCCTGCAAGACTAAACACAGGGAGACAAGTTGTTCTTCTCACGATTTGTATCATTGTTTTGTCTGATTCTCGCAGATGCTCTTTTGTTCTCCTTTCAGTTTTATTGTATTTTTTTAATATATCTCTCTGTTTATCTTTGCATCTGTGTGTGTGTGTGTGTGTGTGTGTGTGTGTGTGTGTGTGTGTGTGTGTGTGTGTGTGTGTGTGTGTGTGTGTGTTATCAGACTATGTGTCCGTCCCAGTCAAGGTTCTTGTGAAAAACAACAATTACAAAACCGAGGTGACTTCTGGAGATTATCACTTCTACAACTGTGCTGCTACTGTCAGGAAGAACCAAAACACACCGTAAGACGGACTTCAATCTAACATTTGTCCACACGATCCTAGAAAGACACGTACACACGCGTAAAGTGCACAGCAGCACTGCACAGATAAGTGTTTTTTATGTTTTCAGGTGTATCGCGTGTGTGACCAGTGAGTGGGGCTGTCAGTGGAACGCTCAGGATCACAGCTGCAGTGACAACGATGATACTGAAAATGATCACACAGTCAAACCACAGCAGGTACGCTTACTGACTTCAAGCAGTTCCAGCTGTTCTTCACTGTTTTTAATTGTTGCAAAAAAAGCATGAAAAGTTAAAGTTTAACTTTCTTAAAGTTTAATTACATTTAAATGTGTTGAGTTTATTAAAATAATATTGTATAATTAAAATATTTCTGCTTCTGCCCACTTCTCTGCGCTGAAGCCTGGCAGCTGTCCTCAGTTTGAGTCTCCTGACCCGTTGTTGATCCCTGTGGGGTACAAGATCCCAATCAGCTTTCAGGGGAAAAACCTGGACAGTTACACGGTAACAGCAGTTACACAGACCAATAACTGATCCAAAAACATCTGAACATCATCGTCCGTGGATTGTTTTTCGTTCCGCTCTCCAACTTCTTGCTCTGTGCCTGTTCCCAGGGCAAGAGTTTCACCATCGGGACGGAGCTGATGAAGCACACAGAGGAGGAGGTGACACAGGAGCAGGATTCAAACTTCAAATTCGCAGGTTATGAGGTCAGTACGAAGGTGGAAGTACACCTTAGTAAAGGTTTTCACAGGATCCTGACACCTAATGTTTTTAATTTAGATTTGATTGATTGTAGTTTGCACAGTGTACCCCCACACGATAACTGTTTTTCATAGATCTCTCATTCTTAACAGCTGCTAACACTTTAGAGGTAAAACGAAACATTGCCAAATAAACTTTAAGTTAATTTGTAGATCCGGTGATTTACCAATTTACTTTAACTAATTGCCTATTACATTACATAATTACTTTATTGTATTATTGTACCGACTTACATAATTAGTTTATTTATGTCATCTATTAAGTTGTTCATACATATTAATATATGCATTAAGAAGTAGGAGGAAGAACATGGTGCCTCCACAGATGTGGAGAGTGAAAACCGGGACGTAGCAGAGCACACAGACTGTTGTTTAAAGCAACAAATAAATAATTGTAATCTAACAAAGTGCTGAACAGGAACACAGTAAAATACTAAAATAAACCAAGGAGATGAAAACAGAAAGCAACACCAGTGTCTGTACAGTGGTACGTTAGTTGTTTTTCTGTCTCTGTAGGAAAGTACTTCAATTAAACCCATTTAGTCCACATAAAGATACACTCTCCGATTCTTTTATCGTGTCCATTAGCAGCTCACAAAATGCTTACATTTCCTTCAAGCTTTCTGGTTTATGTTTTGAAGCTCAACTGTGAACACTACCGAGCACTACAAGCAAATCAGGGAGTATATCATTAGTGATAATTAGACAATTAGTGATACATTAATTGCTAATTTGTGAGTACTCAGAAAAGCTTTCGAGCTCAGTTCCAGTATGATTTGTTTTATTTCTATTTGTGTGCCTCATTTTAACTTCTGCTTTTCTCAGTTTGAGGTTTATCATTGTTTCACTGTCACTGTTAAAACAGACGACCACGTGTGTCCGAAGGCGCCGTTTTTTTTATCAGAGAGCAGCGTAATTATTTTACCTGAGAGCCCAGGTTGCTTTGTGTGTGTGTGTGTGTGTCTTTTTACTCCCTTATTTTTTTACACACCCCACAGTCTTTTCTCCTTTCTGACTCCATTGATCCTCACCTCATGCTGACTCTAAGAGTGCCAATATGCAGTTATGGTGTGTGTGTGTGGTCTTGTATTTGCTACACAGTGGGATCCATTTTCCTTACAGAGTGGAGACATTTTTGTTTTGTGGGGACATTTTGCCGGGCCCCACAACTTTGAAGACCATTTTGGGGGTTAAGACTAGTTTTTAGGGTTAGGGGTAGACATTTAGTTGTGATGGTTAGGGTTAGGGTAAGCTCTAAGGAATGCATTATGTCAATGAGTTTCCCCCCTAAAGATAGAAAAACAAGTTGTGTGTGTCACTGCTGATTCTCATCTCGTTATCTTCTGAATTTCTTCGATCCATTTTCTTCTTCTACCCATTTTTTTTCCCACTCTTACCCCTCACTCTGTTTCGCTTTGCACAGAAACACAGACACACACACACAAGCACGCTGAAGAATATTTCCTCTTGATTTATGGCTACAGGAGTTTGTGTATGTATTTGTGTGTAGTTCTGAGTGTGTGTGTGTGTGTATGCTGACCTTCACAGTTAGATAGATGTAAGGTAACTTAGTGCTGAGATCCAAATAGGGAGGAACGTTATGTTACTCTGCACAAGCCTGATGGGATGTGTGTGTGTGTGTGTGTGTGTCTGTGTTGGTGTGCAGTTTTCCTATGACAAGCAGCAGGAGGTGAATGTATCCTTCCATATCAAGGAGAAAGACACTGAAAGGAAGATTGACAGCACCTTGACAGGTTGGTGTTGCACACACAAATCAAGACAAAGTGCGAAAGTGCTGTTATCACACTGTTTGATTTCCTCTCTCACTTATTTCCAATTCACTTCCAGATGAATCGTGATAATTAGCTCTAACCTCTTCTCCTTCTTCGCCTCTAGTCGTGCTGTATAACTGCTCCGTGGGAAGAGAAGACTGCAGCCTGTGTAAACATGCCGACGCCAAATACCAATGTGTTTGGTGCGCCGCCTCGCGCAGCTGTGTGTATCAGGAGCTCTGTGCGTCACCCCAGCCAGCACAGTGCCCCAACCCGGAAATCACCGATGTGAGTCACGCAAGGCCACACCCTCTTGTACTGTACATATGGTTTTAACTACATGTTGCTATGAGCTTTATGTTGTGTGAAGGTGCGTCTGCTACGTTTCCTCCCGTCACGTTGCATGTTCGCCTTTGTTACGTTTGAATTAGAAAGTCTCTGTTGCGATGTCATTATTCAAATTATTGCAAACGCGTAGAAAATAGTTCTGTAATATACCTACTGCAAGAGAAATGTTGTCTGTAGCCTCACGGTGCGTCAGAGTTTAAAACTCGGTGCTGTGAATGCGGTTGTGTCATTTAAAAGACAGCGTTTTTAGTAGGTTCGATATATTGCATTTTCTCATCCCATTGTTGGTGAAACCCAGACAACACTTCATCTGAAATGTGTCTTCAGTAATAAAATGCACAACGGCATCCTCTTCATCCATTGATTTGACTCTGCCGACTGCACCGCCTGAAATATGCTGCGGTTATGAGAAAGGAACAAAAAAACAAAAAACAAGAAAGCAATCTTATGGATGACCAAGGACAGGAATGATTTTAAATGTTCTCTACCCGTGAGTGAATCTGATTGTGCAGGATGGCAAGAATCAAACAAGCAGAATCATTTACAGTAAACTACATGGGTGGTTTGTTTTGCCCTCCTTGTAGGAGGGAGACCATCACTTTTAATATAGTGCCTTCAGCACAGAATTCTAGCTTTATGCTGTACTGTTAATTTTCATTCTAGTGCTATTCTAACTTGCTAATCATTAAGCGCCACACTGAAGTCAAACGTTTGCCCAGTTAACTAATAATTTGGACGACGGTCTTGATAAGCTTTCATCCCCCCTCTTTCCCTAATGCACAGTTCGTTATGAATGAGGAGGACGAACTGTAATGATTTATGATCCACTGACTTGTCCTCTAATGTCACTTAACGTCTTAATTGGCTAGTTAACGTGGAATATTCACTGTGGGTATTAACCATAACCAGAGGAGGAACTGGAATAATGATTTAAATAATGATATCTGTTCATTATTTAAGTTTCTATAGTTAAATGCTTAGGAACACTAAAGTGTTCTTGTATTTGCTTCTCGTTTCATGAAACAGCTTCTAAGTATGGTTTTATCTGTGTGTTCGCGTGAAGACGCTCGCACTCAAACGGAGAAACGAAAGCTGAAGGGAACCGCTCCATCTGTGGAGGATAGTTGTGAAATCAGCTCCATTAATTCTCTTTCTTGGATCATTTCTAACTTTCCACACTCGTGTTAACTATTCATCTTCTTCTTTAGGTCAAATTCAGCATTTTCTAAAATCCATACAGCTTTTCACAAACAGACAATCTCTCGATCAATCGCCACTTCTCCTCCGTGTAACACTTTCAGATTCATTTCTCTTTCCCATATTGAAATCCCAGTTTGTATTTTTTGGCTGCACCGTTTCAGTATGTTTCCTATTTTCTGTGGAACATCAAGTCATTTGTCTCTGGCCCTGTCTCCATTTCCTCCGGGCAGCAGCTGATTAAGTCAAGAGTTTGTTAGGTATTCCCACATCAACATTTGAACCTGTTGCGGAGAGAGAAGCAAGAATCATTAAATACATGGAACAGCTGAAATTACTTTTACTTGTCATGTGGTCACATCAAACCGTCGCAGATATCTGCCGCTGTCTTTTGCTTTCAGATTGAACGTACACTGCTGCTGCTGCTGGGAGCTTATTTGTCTGCATAGTTTACCTCAGCATCCACGTGAATATTGATTCACACATCATGATATCAGATGATATTCACAATATCACGAGTCTCTTTGAAAGTTTTTTGGTTTTATTTTACAGTGCAAAAAAACATCTGTTCTCTCTATCAAATCTCCTGCAAACGTTCCTCATAATTTCCTGGTATTTACCATTAGATTAGTAGAACAATTCAAGAACAGCCTCTAACCGCTCCAACTAACTACTCGCTCCATTTCCCTTTTAATTAGTAGAGCATTGTATAGATCATTCTTCAAAACATACTTGTTATTTGCAGCTAGGGAAGAATTTTAGTGGAAAGTTTCCTGGAAAATACAGGATCTGCAAAACAATGTTTTTCCAAAGAAACTGCATGTGTGCAAAACAATATATCCTTAAACTCAGTTACACAATAAAAAAATCTGTAACTGCATAGATGTGCCACAGTTTATCAGACTGAGCTCAGGAGGCGACTAATGACAAATGTTTCTCTCCTCGTGTAGATCATCCCTCGCTTCGGCCCTCTGAACGGTGGGATCTCAGTAACCATCAAGGGCTCCAACATGGGAATAAAGAAGGAGGACATCAAGAAGATCACGGTGGCTGGAGTGGACTGTGTCCACCAGGGGGACAGATACTCCGTCTCCACCAGGTAATCTGACAGAACGACAGCAGCTACTTCAGTATGAACCTTTTAATTTGACAAGCACAAGGGAAAAGCTTCCAACTGCATCTTCCTGCTTTATTCAGTGGATAAAGTTTGCTCAGAAAGACCTAAGGTTTTCTTTGTTTGTTTTTGTCTGTCTCCTCTGGCTCTGTCCACAGTGTGGTGTGTGAGATCGGCCCAGCAAAGCGAGCTCCGCCGTTTGACATCCCCCTTGAACAGACCAAAGAAGGAGCAGTGGAGATAGAAGTAGACGGAGGGAGAAGTGGGAGATCTCAGGTCATGTTTACCTATCGGGTAGGTCTGAACCCAAACACCTGTACTCAAGATGCTTCATAACAGTCGCTTTGTAAATCGTAACAAGAATGTGAAACATGCCCCAGTCTGTAGCATTCATATGATATGATATGAAGTACTTTTTTTAAATCACTAGTAGGATTATGGAGCAGTGTTGTTTTTGAGTTTGTGGTTCCCCGGTCAGTTTATGTTCTGCATGCTCCTGATACACATGTTTCGTGCTGTTCCCCTGATGATCAGTTAGCTAAATGCAGAAAGACGTTAGGCAGCGGGCCAGCAAAAGCAGTGAAAACTCCACAAAACACCTTTTCATACAGCACCTGTTTAGTAGCTCAACATGCATCCTGTCTGATTTAAAACACAGCATTCGCTTCTCAACATGAAGTTTCCAGATGTGCCTCATTTAAACAGTGGTTTGATGATAATCACAGCCTCTCCTCCATCAGACACACAGTATCTTTGCTCCTTTATTTCGTTACATAAAACATTTCGGTTCAGACGCGGGGAGCTTTATAAATCCTCAAACCTTCAGACTCTGTGTACACAACTCATCAAAGTTTCTGAGGTAACACAGAACATTTCGTTGCCACAACTGCTTCAGACTCGGGAGATCAAATCCCAAGAACATTAAAAGGTTTGTAGGGGAATGAAAGCTCGCGGCCTTTGTCTGCGAGTGGTGCGGGGAAACCTGCGCCCTAAAGTAAAAATACCCCCTTGCATACAAATTCACAGCTGCCCTGAAACCATGTTTAACTTCCAGCAGTTTCTTCTCACACACGACAAACAGAAAAAGACATATATTCAAAATAAATACATTTTACCTGCTGTTCTGTTTTGTTGCTCTAACAAGGCTCAGTCGTTTAATGTTGTTTCCTTTCATTTTTCTTGTGTATTTTTTACGTTGAACTGAGAAAACTCTAATTAAAGCAAACTGCTGAGATCGAAATGACTGATTTACTTGAACAGCAGTACGTCTCCGTCTGTAAACTCTCCAACTTGAGCACGGAGTTGAAACTTCAAATTAGTGCTTTCAGTAGAACTGATTATTCATTTCAGCCGTTTATTTACTACAAATTGTATAAATTATCAAGTTGTAGCTACGCAAACGTGAGGATTTGTTGCTTTTTCTTTGCCAGGCTGAATATTTGGGGGTTCAGGGTGATGGTGATAATTGGAGATACACGTGTGTTTACTACTTTCTGACAGCAAACAGCAAAGCAATCAATCAGTCAAACACTTCAGAGAGAAAAACACTACGAGTGATTTAAGCTAAAGTGTTAATAAATGCCTAAGATGATAAGTTTGAAGCATCACACTATGACCTGGAAGCTAAATCCTGATTGGTTCACAGACGTATGTGACATCACCTTTTAGCTGAGCCTTTCCTGGTTTATAACAAACCTCTTTCTTTGCATGTCTCCTAAACAGATTGATTTGCTCTCATTCCCTGTTTAAATTTGGGTTTTCTTCATGCTAGAGCTGAAATAGAAGCGTTTGCTGTTTGGTTCGACTCACAGACCCGGTATATTTCAGTAACTGCTGCCTCCTGTGCTGCTGTTTTGTTCGCGTATTTCCAACTAGGCAGAGTTATTATGAGTTGTTGTGTCTCTTCTGGTATATTTATTCTCGTGTTTGCAGTTCTCTCTGCCAGAACAGCAAGAGCAAATCTGAAACACCAACAAACCAAATGCTTAAGTACATCTCAGCATGTGCACACCACACTCCTGTGCTATGCTGATTTGGGGAAACATACTCGTACCTCTTTGCTTTGAATTCATATTTACACCTTTATATTTTCCCCTTGTATTCAAACAACCGTAAATAACTACTTTCACACGTTGTGCCCGTGTTTTAATTCACCAGACTGATCCTGTAGTGTCGCTGAGAATTAATATTGCCCCTTGTGTATAAAACCTTCCAGTACAAGCAGGGAACAAACCAGCTGGTGTATTTCAGCAGCTG
Source organism: Ctenopoma multispine (assembly GCA_034779795.1). Taxonomy (NCBI): domain Eukaryota; kingdom Metazoa; phylum Chordata; class Actinopteri; order Anabantiformes; family Anabantidae; genus Ctenopoma; species Ctenopoma multispine. Next base: position 12,208,861 of record JAUYWH010000015.1, on the reverse strand, counting down.
CCGTATGGTTTCTCATTATTCTTCAAACGCAAGTTGATAAAACTCTCATGGTGAAGTTCTACAGTGACACTGACTTTTTTATTTTGTTGTTAGTCGCTCCCTTTTTAAATGTCACGAGGTTAAGTATATTCTGGTTTGATGTGATCAAAGCGTTCACACCTGTAGGACGGCAGCCGGATTATAATGAACTCTGCACGGTTAAAGTTTAATGTGTGCGTTTGGTTTAAACGCACACATTAAATTTCTCACCATTACCAGTACTGCAAAACGTCACTTTCTCGCCATGGGCGTCAGAGCGCTTCTCGTCATCCACCTTGAACCATATCTGGCCCGGGGAGTTACTCGCAGATGTGCAGATAATGTTTCTAATTTATGATGTTTTCTAATCAGGACCCCAAACCACTCACTTTGGACCCAGTGAGGGGCCCTGCTGCCGGAGGAACCGTCATCGTCATCGGCGGAGAAGACCTGGACACAGCAACCAAAGACGACATTGCCGTCACAGTGGGGGGTGTTCCCTGTGATGTGTAAGCAACACCTGTTTACAGTGTAGCAGGTTTACTTTTACAACATCAATATATTCTGTTCATGGTCTTCCTCGTTTTTCTTCAGCCTGTCGTTCGGCGCAGAAATCACCTGCAAGACTGGCAAGTGGGGGCAGAAGGTTCCCTCTGACCTGTTAACAGTGACAGTGAAATATGGGAAAAACACCACCAAAGACGTCCCGGTACTTTACCAGTACGCTGAAAATCCCAAGATCACAGATTATAACCCCCAAACCAGCTTTGTATGGTGAGTGTGTTTCTGAACACTGGTTTACGTGCAGCTGAGGGAGAAAGCAGTCACAGCATGCTGTGCTCGGTCTTCTCTGTCGATCAGAGATACACACACTGCTAATTAGTGAAAACACCACGTTAGAGTGGACTGTGCGCAAAGGTATGATTTTAAATGGTAGAAATGTCATGCTCTCCGGTTGGACAGGTAACCTTAACCTTGTTGTAATGGAACTGTCCCACATTTACAGACAAACGTCAGCAAGTGAGGCGAAGTTGGTTGGTGTTTGTGACCAGTGTGCTTTTTTTTTTGCGAGATAAATAAATACCGTAATTAAATGAATGTCCACTGTGTCTGTCTGTCTCTGTGTGTGTGTGTGTGTGTCTCTGTGTGTGTGTGTGTAGTGGTGGCCGAGAGATTGTGGTTCTAGGAAGCGGATTTGAACTGATACAGAGAGCCACAATGAAAGTCTTCCCCTCCACTGATGAATTTTCACAGGACACTGCACCCGAAGAGGTACGTGTGTGTGTGTGTGTGTGTGTGTGTGTGTGTGTGTGTGTGTGTGCGTGCGCGTTTCTCAAATTAATTTCTCTGCAGAAAGTTTGTTTTTCCTCTTCCTCTGTTTTTATTATTTATTGCTGCTACTATCTGTTTTCCTCTGTCTAACCTCAAATTTTTATTCCCCCTGCTTTGTTTTTCTCCACCCTTTGTTTCGTTCCCTCCCATGAGTTTCATTTATCAGGAGAACTATTTTATTTAATATGCAGCACTTAACTGGGTTGTGTGAAAGTAAAAATACCGTCATTATTCTCTTAGTTTTGTTTTCTATATATCAATACAGGACACATAAACTGGTTACAACTGCAGTAATATTAAAGAACAGTGAAATATTAAACTTTGTAGTAGCAAACAAAACCACTGCATGTGCAAAATAATCAAGAAAAGAAATGTTTTTTAGTAAATATGAAATTAACATCAGTTTGACATGAGTTTTTACCAAGCTGTATCAGGTCTCTTAAATTGTGGAAAAATGATCTAAAAAGATTATATTTAACATGCTGTTAAAGCAACGACCTTCCTGTTCACCAGACTTTAGTCAAAAATCAACGTTTTTATTTTTTATTTTATTGCACTTTTGTGGAGTCTCATTTGCATTTCTCTTTAGAGTCGGTTCAGGTGGAGGTTCCTATATGCTATTAGAGTTGTAGTCATCAATTATGCAACAGAAACGCATTCAATCAAACTACATAACGTCTGAGATGGTCACAATGACGGCGCTAAATCACATTTTTAATAAAAGCACAATATCGCCTGGATGTATGTCAATCTGCTGCCACATCTGACACTAGTTCTTTCTGAGTCAAAACCCTGAAACAGGGAAGCGACGACGCTTCCATTTCACCGCTGAATGGCTTTGAGTGACAGAGTCTCTCAGGAAACATTCGCTGCAGGGGGAGAGGGAGGAGGTGAAGTCATTTTATCGTCGCTTCATCAAGAGCTGCCGTCTGAGCTGGGAAGAAAGATGGGGAGACTCAGTGGGGAGGAAGAAGGGAGAGGAGAGGGAAGTAGTGGAAGGCAAAAGTTACAACAGTGCTGAAAATATTGAATCACTTCACTCACAAACAATATTCTTCTAATGATACATAAGAAATATATAAACATTATATTTAAAGCTTTAATATATGTGTAAAATCTGCAACAGTTAGTATTTGATATTACTTAATTTCACAACCTACATGGAGAAAATGCAGAAAGCCGTATTGGTCTCTTCATCTTTCCGCTCTTTCCACGTCTTCCTCAGTTTGTCGTGGAAGCGGTGAGTAAGAACGAGACTGCCCTCCAGTTTCTCTCTCCGCCGGTGAACAGCTCCTTCGACCCCAAGTCCCTCAGGACGCTGCTGCAGCTGGACAACGTGGAGGAAGAGCTGAAGAACTTCTACTATCACCCCAACCCCACCTTCTACGAACTCCCCAACAACATCATCACCGAGACCAGCATCATTATTGTGAATGTGAGGAGACGGTTGAATTCACTCTTCATTATCAAATCAACTCTTTGTCTCTGCATCTGTTCAGTTCACCGTCTTCTTCTTGCTTTCATCAGGGTCAAGGTTTCGCCAAGGCAATGACGGTCCAAGAGGCCCAGGCGTTTGTTGGCGATGAATCCTGTCACTTTAGCATTTTACAGGTAGAGACACACTAGTAAAACTCCAGGGTTAGCTTTAATGGATTTGCATTAAATGTATGACATCCAACACATCTAAGACTCCAGTGGAGTTGGATCGACCTAATTCCATCTTTGAGTCTGGGAGGTGATGCCGTCATGCTGCAGAAACACAGTTCTCATGCGTTTGGTTGAGTTTTTCATTCCCTGTTTGTGTTCGTTTCCGCACAGGATGATAAGTTGATCCTCATTGCTCCTTCGTCACAGCCCAAAAGCAGGTCCAAGCGCCAGCGCAGAGACACAACCAACGACCCGCTGGATCTAGTGGTAAACACATCACAGGGGGACGTGGGGAATGAAATATTCGCTGTGTCCCACTGTAATTTAACTCCTCAATCCAGTTTGCATTTTAGCTGTAAAGAAATGACAGGATAGGGTCTGTAATGCACATAGGACAGCACATAGGACAGCTGCATGGTTGAAGGGGAGGCAAATTTCACTGTGTGTGAAATAAATCTGTAAAATCCAAACACACAGACATGAAACACATTCATTATTCAGCGTGGCTCCCATTTCTCAAGGATACTGTTATCTCTAATGTCCATCAGTGTCCCTGCATCTGCTTAGTAACCACAAAGAAAAGACGCAGCAGAACTTACCTTGTAGTTTTCTTCAGTATGAAAGAAATCCAGTGATAGCTGCTACAAACACTGCTGAAGTTAATTATTCAGAAAGCTGATTGATAATAAAATGCATGTGGAATAATACAAGGGACATTTATTTGTTTATTAAAGTGGAATAAACAGTCTCTGTGTCGCTCCAGGTGAAGTTTGGTCACGGCGAGTGGCTTGTGGGTTCAGTCTACTACATAGAAAAAGTCCGCATCCCTCTAGCTATAATCATCCCTGCGGTTCTCTTGCCTATGCTGCTCTTCATCGCCGTGTCAGTCTACTGCTACAGGTTTGACAAATGATTAAAAGAGACAAACAGTTTTCCTGTGCTGTTTGTGTGTCTGCCTGTCTCATCGCCGTGTGTGTGCGTACAAACAGGAGGAAGAGTAAGCAGGCGGAGCGAGAATACGAGAAGGTGAAACACCAGCTGGAGAATCTGGAGGAGAGTGTTCGCGATCGCTGCAAGAAGGAGTTCACAGGTACACACAGTCACCTGGAAGCTGTGAAGTCGCACGCCTGACGTACGTTAGGAGAGCTGGTGTTATTTTACTGAACGAGAGCTGAAAGATTTTTCAACTTTGTTATAACTTAAGTCTTATTTTACTCACTTTAACTATAATAGTGTGCTCAGTGCATCAAACGGGCGCGTTGATCCCTCTAATTAATCATCATAAACTAATCATTTATCTGACACAGAATAGAAAATATTCTAAAGCAGCCATTAAATGTCACACTAAATACTGTCAAAAACACCACGCAAGGTCAGTGCGCAGTTAGACGCCAGGGTCCTGTCAAAAGATTTAAATTAATAATGAGGGTATCTGCACTGTTTGCATAATGTCATGCTCAGTTTTCCACATTTAAAGATGAAAATAAGTAAGTGTGTATGTGTCTGGTCTGAGCACAAGCTAACAAAAGTGAAGTCAAAGCAGACTTTAACTGGCCTTACTGGTCAGATCGCCAGTTTTATGTTCATGTCAGTCCCAAAGTGTTTTAGAGAACATTACAGGCGGTGGGTCTGTTTCTCATGCAAAGGTCTGACGGTGTGTAGGATTTTCACATAACTGGAAGATTGATGTAGTGTACTAATACTTTACCCAGGATTTCTGGCTCAGTCTCAACAACAGAACCGTCCGTAATACACCCAATATTTACGTGAAGACAAACCGAGCAGCGGACGCAGCACAAACGTCTGTCCACAGAGTTTTGTCAGCATCTTGTCACGCGCTGCGTTCACAGACCGGAGGAAATTGCCACTCTGACAGTTGATCTCCATATTGTGAACTCCTGCCATCATGATTCAGCACAACTGGCAGCGTGTTGGCACAGACATCAGAAACTTCCCTTCAGGTCTTCTCTGTGAACTGGGTGGACCGTTTTCATCTGAATCTGACAGCTCTGTTATTAAGCTCGAGGGGGGTCAGCAGACTCTTCACATGTCAGGCGTTCCTGAGGAGATTTAAGGTGTGGGAATAGCCAGTGAAAGTGAGCGAATCCTCCTCGTATGAAGACAAGACGCGGTGCACAGATTCTTAATAACTGTTGTGCTATCAGAAAGTTTCATCATCATTTATCTGTGTCTGTCAGATCTGATGATTGAAATGGAGGACCACACCAGCGAGCCGAGCGAGGCCCGGATCCCATTCCTGGACTACAAAACCTACACCGACCGAAACTTCTTCCTGCCTTCCAAAGACGGTGTCAACGACGCCATGATCACAGATAAACTGCAAATCCCAGAAGCCCGCAAGGCCATCGTGTTTCAAGCGCTTACCCAGTTCTCCAACCTACTGAACAGTAAAACCTTTCTCATCAATGTGAGTGTGAAGCTTTTTTTGTTTCTCCTCCCGTCCTCCCTCTGCGGGAAAAGCTAGAACACGAACACGATCTGTTAAACTACTCTTTCTTTCTAACATTTCCTCCAGTTCATCCACACGTTGGAGAGTCGCCCGGACTTCAACGCCCGCTCTCGGGGTTATTTCGCGTCTCTGCTGACGGTGGCGCTGCACGGCAAACTGGAGTATTATACAGACATCATGAGGACGCTGCTGCTGGATATGATGGACGAACACGTGCAGAACAAAAACCCCAAACTCATGCTCAGGAGGTGAGTAAAGGACGGATACACAAACACAACTTTATGTACACGCTCAGGAGATTATTAGTAATAATAGAAATAAAGGAGAATAACTTTAGCTTTATGAATGATTCCAACTATGCTGTACATAGGTATTATACAAGTCATTTTACATGGCTGTGATTTATTTACTTAGGTTTTTATTTACACTAAAGTAATGGTGTCTACTGGTTGTTGCACGATCCTAATTTTAGTTTTTCCTTTTTTTTAATCTTTTTTATTGTGTGTGTATCTAGGTCAGAGACAGTGGTGGAGAGGATGCTTTGCAATTGGATGTCCATCTGTCTCTATCAGTTCCTCAGGGTAACACAGATTCTTCACTGATTCTACGTTGTTGTTGTTCTTTCTTTTCACTTGATTTGTTCTGATTTCATTTTCTCTTCGATTTTCTGTTTCTTCTTCTGCTTCTTCATTTTCACTCTTTCTTGTTTTGGCCAATCTGAGCTCTCTGGAAAGTTGATATCGACAGCAGCAGGTGATATGTTGTGCTGGTATTCATTGTTTCAATAATTTAACATTCTCCTGCCAAAGAAATGGCAGGAGAATTTATGCTTTAGCTCCAGAATAATACTATGGTCTATACACAATTTGACTTAGTCCCTCAAACCAAAATGAGTCTCAGCAGTGTACAAAATGTTCATACATAATTATCATGATTACTTGACTTTGATATGCATGTTTGTCCTGTGCATAATCATTAAATATCTGACTTTACCAACATTTTTACTTATTTACAAATTGTACTTTAGACTTGCTCCACGCTGGATAATTTGATGTCCTAAAATCTGCTTTTCTTTCATTTCTAAGAGACCAGTGATCAAATATTTGACCAGAAGGGGAAAAACATGTTTGCCGTCAGCTGGTGTTTAACAAAAAAGGCTCATGTCAGGTCATGTCAAATCAATATTGGTCTAACACCTCGATGTGTCTGTTTGCATCCTTGTTTCAGGACACAGCAGGTGAGCCTTTATACAAACTGTTCAAGGCCCTAAAGCACCAGGTTGAGAAGGGCCCAGTGGACGCCAAGATGAAGAAAGCCAAATACACACTGAATGATACAGGACTGCTGGGAGACGATGTGGAGTACTCTGTGCTGGTTAGTATACAGAAACACGTGCAAACACTGTAGTGCTCTTCAGTTTAAGACGTATTAAAGGCCAGCGCCAGTATTTTTAGCCCAAAGCAGCTGATTGCTTCCTTTTTGCGTTATTCAGTGTTTTAAAATCCCATTAAGCATGAATCAGTGTTGGATGTTTTCCTTTTTATATTGCTGCCGTCAGAACAGAGGAGCAGAATGGATGCTCAAAACGATGGTTTATACACTGGGAAGTGAATGCATCATCACATAAAGCATGTTAACCTTATATTTAGAGTTGAAACTATTTTCTAAAGTTAATTAACAACTATTTTAATATTCAAAACACCTCCGATACTCCCTGGTTGCTACAGAGCCTCAAGAAGGTCACGGAGGATAGTTTTATCTTTTCCTGCTTTTGCATTTCCTCACAATACATTTTGTACAACCTCTGATCCATGGAGAACGCTTGAGCTGTATTATGCTTTAGCCTTTTGTATTATGTAGCAGCCCTGCTGCTGGTTGTTACACCAGCTTGAGTGGTTACGCTCTCGGCTCTGGCTGCTCAGGCACAGTCTCTATCACTGGCAGCTTATTAGGTACACTCATAGACTGTATAAAACTAAAGCAGTCTCTTTCTGACAGGCTGTATTGTAGCTGTAGACACAACTGTGCTTTTGTTGCATTTATGGCCAGGACACATTTATATTGTTTATAATGTAATGGTTGTTGTGTGGGTGCAGGGGATTTATGCGCATTGCACCAAAGCTACTGTATTCATCCGATCCTGTGGCGTATTCGTAACACATCTGTCGCATTTGGTAGAAGCACCACAGGTTCAAATAAAACGACCGTCAGACGCCAACATGAACACTGAAAGAGGTTTTTCATGCTGCAGTGATATAATGTTATATTGGTTATGGATAGATCGAAGTAGATTTCTTCCCACTTTGTGTTGCTGGCATGACTTGTTGCAATTGTAAGATATTATTACCAATTCATTGCATCATAGATTCAAGCACAGCAAACCCAGCCCAGCAAGGCCCATGTCGAGTGTTCTTCTTTCTCGGGTTTCTGCAGAGCGTTTCCCTAAACTGCCAACAGATGATACCGAGATCTTATACTGCTTTAGACCAGGGTGAATGTAAAAAATATCAGAAGGAAAAGATCTGTGACCCTCAAGCTGCTGCCGGAGCTTTTCTCAGTTTTATTTCAGTGTGAATTAAATATATTTGGGTTTGTAATGTTGGTCAGATATTTGAAGATGTCTGTTGACAAATTCCAATAAGCATTAAGCTATTTTTGACTTTTCCTAGCATAAATTCTGCAAACAACAAAACGGCCTTTATTTTGCTCATAGAAGTAAATATGCAGCATGTTACACACCCGGTAAGGATTCATGTGTGTTTGTGATGTCAGACTCTGCAGGTGTTGGTGCATGGCGAGGGACCAGATGTGACTCCAGTGAAGGTGTTGAACTGTGACACCATCTCCCAGGTGAGTCTGTTTTTCGTCTGTCTGTGATCTCTTCTTCAGTGCTGAAATTTCAGTTTTTGTGTTGGCACACATTCTGGCAGGTGAAATCTTAATTGTCTACTCTCCAGGTGAAAGAGAAGATTATCGATCAGGTCTACAGAAATCTGCCGTACTCACAGAGACCAAAGGTGGAGAATGTTGCTCTGGGTAAGACGTAGATATAATCAAAATAGATTTGAAATACTAGTGTTACTAGTGTAACAAGGAAATGTGATATGATGTATATATGGATTTCCAAAGATATTTTGTGACATTTTTTTTTTTTAATACGTAGTACTACTAATATATAGAAATTTCATTGATTTCTTTGTCCATCCACAGAGTGGCGTCCGGGCTCTACAGGTCAGATCCTGTCTGACCTCGACCTGACTTCCCAGAAAGAAGGACGCTGGAAGAGACTTAACACTCTGGCTCATTACAATGTGAGTTCACATTCTTGCTCCACATTCCGCATGTTTTTAATCAGACTTAAGTTCAGACCTTTTCTTCTGTGCTCAAATGACCAAAAATTGAAGTCTAGAGAAATGTCAAGCCATATGAGACGTCTCCCACTGCTGCACGAAAAAAACAACAGAAACTGAACAGCCTCCCCTCTGAAACTTTATTGAGAAACGCACCGTGAGGAACAGACATTAAATTTTTTTCCCGCTGATCTGAATCACTTCTCGTGTTCCAGGTTCGGGACAACGCCACATTGGTTCTGTCCAGAGTTTTGCACACGCAGTCGTTCCACCAACATCAAGACAGCTACGAAGAGAGTATGTGCACACTCACACATACACACACACGGTCTAACCAACACTTCATAAAACCTAACTTCAGTCTCATACATAGAGTAACAATCTCCCAATCTGTCACACAGAAAACGCCCTGCTGGAGGACGACAACACTTTCCACCTGGTGAGACCGGCAGATGAACTTGATGAAGTGAAGTCAAAGAGAGGCAGCATGAAGGACAAGGCAATGACCAAAGCCATCACTGAGATCTACCTGACCAGGCTGCTGTCAGTGAAGGTACGCCAGCATGTGTCCACGTGTAACCGTCTGACACCAGAGTCCTTCGCTCTGATTAGTACGTCTTATAACTGCAGGCGGAACTATAAAAATACATCATGTTTATTATCAGTAAACTGATCAGAAATAAAGGAGTGGGCACAGGAGTGAAAACACAGTTCAATTCTGAAACTAAACCTCCATTTTTGTTTCTGTGCTTTGAACATAAGGTGATTGTCATGGTGACTGCAAGAAAGTTTTTCTAGTGCTCTTCGAGGTTATTGTCGCCTCTGAGCTTCTCACCGACGTCACGTTTTGTCTGCAGTGATAATCCTGTGAAAATGAAAGTGGGATTGATGTTAAAAAGATGTACGCAGCATCTTCAGAAAGCTCCTGTAAACAAAAGATGGATTAAGAGAATTGAACTGTGCAGGTGTGAAGAGGTAATTCCATCATTTGTAGAAGCTTGATTTGATTTGAAAGCGTGTGTGTGTGTATGTGTGTGTGTGTTGCAGGGCACCTTGCAGCAGTTTGTGGATGACTTTTTCCGCAGTGTGCTGTGCTCAGGCTCCGTTGTCCCCCCTGCCGTCAAGTACTTCTTCGACTTCTTGGATGAACAAGCGCTAAGACACGATAACGTAGACGAGGAGACGCTGCACATCTGGAAAACCAACAGGTATCATCAGTTTACAGTGACATAAAACAGAAAAAAGACAGCAGAAGCGGTATTTTTAGTATCTTTTGCAGAAATATGACTGAAGAGATCAGCCAGTTATCAGTTTTTAGTGCTGCAGATTATTGTACTACAAAACACTAATGACTCGAAAGTAAACAACAAGAAAGTATCAGTCTCTAGATGAGTACCGGGTTTACGCTGGAGACTAAAACTCTCTGTAGATGTAGTTCAAACAGCCTCACATGGATCACACTGTCAGCAAATGGTTGATATGTGACTCTTTAACTGATTCGGCTTCTGCCAGCTTCTCTTCAAAGCTTCTGTGAATCTCAGCCGGAGATACGACCTGTGAAGAAAACCTGCTAAGAGAAATAATTATACTGCTTCTCAAGCTGCGTGTGTGAGAGAGTGTGTTATACCTCATCAGCTAAAGTAGAGTGTAATTATGTCCTTGTCACTGCTAAACCAGCCAGTCGATTGCACAAAAGCCTGATTTAATTGGCAGGCAGTTATCAGGACAAATAAATGACAGAGTGCAGAAGAAGAAGAAGAAGCGAGGAAGACTGTTTTTTTTTCCTGCTAACTTCTCAGTTTTCAAACAGGTCCTAAGCTTAGCCTGTCTATCATCACAAAGACACACACACACACACACACCAACAAGTTGGACAATGAAATATTCATCAGTTGTGGTGAATTATTGACGAGGGTTATGGCCTGTGGAGGTAACGGGAAGGAAGAGATGAAAGGATGGAGGGAGGAGTGAAGGGAAGGGAAACGGTGTGTCAGCAGCTCCGTAAAAAGTCTGAAATACTGTGAAACTGATCACTTCTTCAACGGTGGTAACAAGGTGATGCGATTTTGAAACATAGATAAAAGAAGTTCTCGTTTTTAGTCAGCAACTATCAAGTCTGGATTAGAAACTGGGGGAAAATGGGCTTCTGCTCAGGGCCCCAAGGTCCCAGTGTTTACTTCCTTCCTTCAGTGTTTTCATTTATCGTAAAATTATGTTTTTCTGTGTGATATAATCAAAACACAGATCACCTTCAACAAACTGGTACAAATCGACAATTACATTTCTCTTCTTCAATACGTCGCTGATTGTTCTGTGAAGAAAATGTCAGAAAATAGTGAAACAGTTATTCAGATTGCTTCATTCTGTCAAAAACACAGAGATGTTGTGTGTAGTCTGTGCTGCAAACGCACTGTCTCAGGTCAGACCTGCTAACGTTCACCTCACACCATCCACAGACATGCATGTTAGGTTAATCGGTGCCCATAGGTGTGAATGTTTGTCTGTCTCTATTTGTCAGCCCAGTGATAAATTAGAGACCTGTCCACGGTGTACCCCGCCTCCTCCCCGGTGACAGCTGGGATAGGCTCCAGCGCTCCCACAACTCTTAAGAGGACAAGCGGTTAGGATAACGGATGGATGCTAATGATGCAGAAAAACACACCGTTTTATTTAACCTTTCTAATAGGAGGCTCCCTTTAGATGAAAAGTTTTGCACAACATTTTATATAATAACTTACTAAATAGTGACGATGTTAGGTCCAGATTCATTTCCTCCTCCAGGTCTTTTTTTGGCAACATATGTCCCGAGCTGAGTCCTGTCTGGTTTTTAATTAGACCCAAGTTCAGACCTTCTGTGCTCAAATAACCAGAAAGCGCAGAGAAATGTCAAGCCACAGGAGACTTCTCCTGCTGCTGCACAAACACCCTCTGAAACTAAAGCACTCTCCCAGTCTCCCCTCTGATATTTAAAGAAAAAAAACTTTTGTCAGCACATGTCCTGATCCGACTGTTTCTGCGTCCACAGCTTGCCTCTGCGGTTTTGGGTGAACATCCTGAGGAATCCCCACTTCATCTTTGACGTCCACGTGACGGAGGTGGTGGAGGCTTCGCTACACGTTATATCTCAGACCTTCATGGATGCCTGCACCAAGACGGAGCACAAACTCAGCAGAGTAAGTCACGACTCGCAAACTTTCTGCTCCTGATGGAAACTGGCTGCAGGCGAGGACGATTATTGAGAAAAGATCCTTTATCGTGTTTTTCTTTCTTTCTGTCCAACTGTAGGAGTCTCCCAGCAACAAACTGCTCTATGCAAAAGAGATTTCCACATACAAGAAGATGGTGGACGAGTGAGTGAACAGAACATGAACATATGTACAGTGTGAGAAGTGCATAGTATCTGCAGTGTTTATGTTGCTCCTGGGGGGTCTTGAAAGTACTTGAATGTTTCACTGTAGAATCAGTTGTCAAGTCAGAGCTGTCCACTGTGCTTTGATGCTGCTCTAACAGCTCTAAAAGTGATTTCTACTGATGCAGCTCACTGATGGATAAAATGATTGAGGTGATGTAGTAAATTACTGGATCAGGTGTTTTGACAGCCTGTGCTTGTCCTCGTGTGTTTTCCACAGTTACTACAAAGGCATCAGACAGATGGTTTCAGTGAGTGATCAGGACATGAATACACACCTCGCTGAGGTGTCCAGGGTATGAACCACCAACGTGTGTGTGCGTGTGTGTGTGTGTGTGATCACTAAATTATGATGAACATGATTCCAAGTTTTGTATTTAAACAGAAATTTTTGAAACTTGTACATTTCTCCACATTTTACAGGGACATTTTGTACTTTTACACCGCTGCATTTTAATTAATCAACCAATCTTTGTAGCTCTACCTGGTGATTGGTAAAGACTTTAACTCACAACAAGCTTATTATTCCGCCTGGCTATCTTAATTGCACTTCACCTTAAATGCGTGTAGAAGTAGCTAGATATTGTTTAATCGATATTACTAACCTTTCTGTAACGTCTGGTGTCAGCATCATGAGGATTTTAACTTTTTAAATTAATGTTTTGTATGTTTCACTTCCCTCGTGTAGCAACACACCGACAAGCTGAACACACAGGTGGCCTTACATCAACTGTACCAGTACGCCAGCAAGTACTATGATGTGGTGAGAAAAGTGTTTTAATTTCAATTTCTAATGCTAATCCTGTTGTCTTTTTACTCAAGTAACCTTCTGAATGCACCTTTTTTTTTTAGCTGATAATTTCGACCCCGCTGATCAAACCTAAATATGGAAATCAAATTTCTTTTGTTTTGATTTGTTGTCTTCTTCAGATCATACAGTCGCTGGACGAGGACCCAGCAGCCCAGAATAAACAGCTCACCCTCCGCCTCCAACAGATCGCTGCCGCCCTGGAGAACAAGGTCACTGACCTTTGACCTCTGATTTCACTGAGTTGTCAGAGATTCTAAAACACAGGACATTGTTTTCCATTAATGGACTCAAAGGAGGATGAGCTCTACCGAATGTTTGACCACGTAAGGACTGAAGTGGGAGGGGTTACTGGGGCCACAGGAAGCGGCGTGAAAGCGGAGCAGTTATGGGACTCCAGAAGAGATGAGTTATGACGATTTTGGACAAAGGAAGTGTTAAGATATGCTGAGAGTGTTGGAAACTGAAGTGCTGATATCTACTACACAATCGCAACTGTAGTGTGGCTGCAGCTGAGATATCTGTGAAATCAAAGGGTTATTTTTTTAATGTTAGCTACAGCTTTCAGTTTGTGTGTTCCTCAGTCACAGAGGTTTGTGTGTTTGGATTCCCTTAATGACAAATTGAAATTTTACCATATAAGAACTGAACGAAAAAGTGCCACACAAGGAATAAAGGTTGACAGTTTTTGGAAAATTGAAGAATTCAAGTGAAGTAAGGAGACATTACCAAATAGTCCTTTTGGAAGTTGGGAAGATCGGAAATGGAACTGCAGTGGCTTCAGGGCGCTTTGTGACCACTTTTTTCATGTATAAACTTTAGACTTTCTCCATATTAAAAGGCAACAAAGGAAATCTGATCTTTTCAGGTCAGGTCAAAGAATTGACCAATGAAAATCCACTATGGTACATACCACTGTCCAATCAGGAGACCTGACAGGAGAGTGAATTCAGGGTACGATAAGTTAAGCCCAAAAATCGAATCACAATAGAGAATTGTCTTGTATCGTGGCCAAATATCATATTATGTGCAGTATGTGTTTCTACGCTGGTGACACTGTGCTTAAGTCTCAGCTGAATAATTTCCTCCTGTTTAGTTTGTTTACTATTGTGCTTCATATGCAGGCTTTAAGCAGAGGCTTGGCATCTCCATATACAACATGGCATTTAAGTTTTTAACGGACTGCTACAGTGCCACTAGTAGTGTTATTTAGGACGGTCAATAATATCATAACCTGTGTGCAAGCGTGTGGTAAGTGAGGACCAGCTCGTTTTTACCTTCTGTGAAAAATCATGACGGCCTAATCATGTGGTGTAAACAAACACATATATGTTAGTGTGATTTGTTTTTGTACTATGTATGATTTTACTTCTTTTGCAATATTCTCCTCATAGGTATTGCTGCTTTTTTTTGTGTGGCATTTTTCAGTTTTTTCTGTCTGCACTCTTAAGAGGAAATTACTCTAGTGTCTTCTGAAGACAGGGTATACATGGATCCTTCAAAAAGGCTTAAATAAATGTAAAACAAAGGTGGTAAAGTGTTAAAATATTTTCAGTCCTCTCATTATAGGCCGTATCGCTCCGTAGTGCAGTGCCGATTTCACTACACACGGAGTAAATCTCACTGATTTCACAAGGGAAATACAGTGAGAACATAAAACTCAACATTTCTCCTAACAGTTAATTGTCCTACATATCCTGTGGATGTTTAATTGATATGTGACAATAATTGCATACATAAAAAGGAAATACATATTATTATGTGTATAACTTTATTTCTTTTTTATTAGTTTTTATTCTTCCATATTATGTTACGAACAACAAATGCACACTTCAGTCTTGTTAACTCTATATACAGTAGATGGGGGGGGAAAAGGTTTGCCAGCACTTGAAAAGGCTCCACTGATAGAATATACATGTGCCAATCAATGACCGCCCCCTCGTCCTGCTTATTAAATATTTCATAATATTCCTGAGGCCACAGAAAAACTATAGATTATCAATTAGAGAAATACTAAATTACAATAGGATTATTCATATAACCAACTTTTTTATATTAAAACAACACTTAAATGAGTCTGTAACAGGTTTTGGGTGTTAGTGCTGTTTCACTGCTAAAGTTTAACATAACTCATTTATCATCTCTACATATTAATCATCATCACCATAGAAAAATCTTACATTTATAATATTCTTTGGCTCCTGAGCCCGGATGATGTGCTTTATGTATTGCTTAAGTTTTAATTGAAGTTGGATTCCTCTGGAGTTTGAGCTCTTACAAACTGCATCTTTAAATCCCAAAGCAATATGACCTGAAGTCTGACGCTGTGTCTTTGTAGTCATGCTTCGACTTTTTGAAATTGTGGATGGACACGCTGCAGGGTTTTGACCAGAATTTGGCACCGTGTGACCTCCAGATACAAAGACTGAAAGAAATGTATCCTCGCTTGTTTTTTCTTTTACTTTTCATGAGCTTTCTTCTGGAACTTTCTCTCTCAGAAATGTGGTTATGAAAGCTACTTTGGTGCCAAATAACTTAAAGAGCTATTGCGTGGGTACTTTAGCGTGTATAAAGAGGTGAACTTGTCATTTGACTTGTATGTGTGATGAGTGTAATCAGTAAAATAAGGGGATCAAACAATTGTGAATTAAATAATCTGGTGGTACTTTTATAAAAAAAAGGAGGTTGTGTTCAGTTATCAGAAGACCTTTCACAAATTTTACCAACCTTTAAAGCAAAGGACGTTTCACACTGCTGACATAAGAACTCGATCTCTACTCACTTTATAATCACAGTTTTAGTGACATTTTAGAGGCGTGAGATTTATGCTGAGAATAAACAGTAGCTTCTTTTTTCCGCCTTTTTCCACCGAGTGCCTTATTGTGTAGAACTGAAAGTAGACTTGGAAAGAACAGTGAAAACATAGTACACCATGTAGTAAGTTTACTGGATATTTATGGGATGATTGTGGCTAACTGGAAGATCATAACGGCCAGAGGGACGGTCAAATTGTTTTTTTACAGCTTATAAGAAAACAAATAGTCAGAAAATCCTGGATTTATATTGTAAGTAACTCAATAAATGCAATTCTTATATCAAGCAAAAAACAAAAACGGATCAAATATTGATTAATGTGATTCTTGCCAATATTAATAAATCATTTTTATCTAAGGTATCAGAGAATAGTGAAAGAAACTTTGTATAACATAGAATAGGTCAAAGTAAAATATTCAGTTCAGTGTATGTATTTGACTTTCCGCCCAAAATACTTTTGTCATAAATGCCGAACAAAATGTCAGATCCTCACATTTGAGAAGCTGCAACCAGCACGATTTTCCTGAAAACAGACTGGAACGGTTAATTGATTAATCAAATCGTGGCTGACTATTTCTTACATCAACAAAAAATGTTCACCCAGTTGATTTTATTATCCGTTACAGTAAGATATGCATGTTCACTGTTTGAATATCAATAGAAAACAAATGCAAATCCTTTTTTGACAAACCAGTTTGTGTTAAACATGCTAGTGAATCAGAAACCAGGAAACAGGTCCAGGAATCACTTTGTGTTGCACAGACAGTAAAGTACATACAGAAAACATAAATTTACAAAGCACTGACCTAGGATACTGGATTTTGAATCTTGAATGGTCGTCGTCTCCACCATCTCTATTTTCCATGCTCCAGAACAGTTTAGTAGATATTAGTGTGACCTGCATATGTGATGTTTGAGTGGTTTACAGTGTAATTAATGGATGAAGGACCAACACACAGAACTGAACCTTCACTGTAAGTAGATTTATTCCCTGTTCATTTGAGGATCTGTGTGTATCTATGATGTAAAACAGAAACATATTTGAGAAATATTGTTTTATGAGGCACAACAGACTTGAGATGTCTTGATTGTCCACTCTGATGTTTTTACCAACATCATTATAGAATTATATGTGTTTATTCCCTTATACAGTTTGTACATGAAATACAACTTTCCCCTTTGTCTATTCTTGTAACATTATTGTAGGAAACAAATGGTTTGGACTGGACCAAATGTAGACTTTGAAATGGACAGAAACAGCACTACCAGTAACCAGGATGTGACTGGTCTGGAGCCCATATCAGTGACTCTTATGATGAGAAGTGGGCAGAAAATCCAGATCTAAGAAGTCCAATATCCAATAAAAGACGTTTATACAAATGTTCTTCTGGTGTTTTGGTGTCTTTCAGTCCACAAGCTTCATATTTCTAATCTTTGCTTTCTAAAAATGTCACATGATTTTAGACCAGTTTTCTTCTGGAAAAGTCGAGGACAATGAGATGATGAGGTTAGCAACCTTAGGTTTAAGTTTTATGGATTTTTCTGGGGGGTTTTTATGCAGTTACTGCTGTAAAGGGGTTGAAGTAGTGAACTACATGTATTATTCAATTACAGCAGCCTTCTTTAAATATAGTGTATGATAAGGAAACTTTAGATCTACAATTAATGATTATGGGGTCAAGTAGGTGCCAATAGACCTATAGACTATGATGCACATTTGAACACCAGAATAGAAATTCATTGTGTCTGACGGCTGTGATGATGCCCAGTCATGCTGAGGGACTGAAGGAGCTTCAGTGGATTAATCAGATTTCCACCTCATTTACCGGCGCATTAGAAGAAGTCCTGCGTGGACGTTTCACAGCAGAAAACGGTGTTTAACTTGGCAAACACGCTGATGGAGCTCGGCCAGCCTGAGGCAAGGACACACAACATCATCCGAGCTTTTGTCAGCGAGAGAGACCTCCTGTTTGTGATTCATATGAACTGATCATTCATGGATACCTGCTCACTACTATCTCAGCAAGCTAGTGACAGAGATTCAGCTTTGGATTCAAATTCAAGGGTAGTAATTGATTTCTCCACAAGAAGAATATACTATTAATAAAAATGTGTTTGATGTGGTTGATTGACAGTTATCTTTAATACAGTATGTACTTAATTTGCATGATTTAAAGACACAGGAAGGTTTTTCTCCACTGAGTTTATTTATATGGGCAAAATAACTACAACAGGTCAGAACTGTTTTTTGATTCAATTTAATGGGAATAATTTACTTTATCTGTTTTGCTTTCTACAGAATGTCCACCTGACATGAAAAATGTGAGGATATCACGTGTTGGTAAGCACAGTATTTTTTTCTGACTCTGGCAGCAATGTTTAACTACAGTCAAACTAATTTATTAAATATATTTCTGCACTCTTGCTCTTTTATGAGACAGCAGGCAAAGATGAATATGTGACAACACTGCCTCTGTGTGTTTTTAATGAAGAATTGCACGTAGCAATAGATTTTCTCTTTTATTGTTGACTGCAACACCTTCTTTATTCTCCCTTTTCTCTCTCTCACTTTTTCTTTCTTTCATCTAAAACTCCACCAGAGCTTGTTAAGGCTTAAGTAATGTGTTTTTTATTATAATAAATTAAAGGGAAAATGATTCCCTGAATGTTTTACCCTCACCAGGATGGTTTGGTAGAAGGAAAAGTGATCAATACAAAGTTGATCTGAGTGATCCCTTTTTTCCTATGATGGAACATTTCTATCCTGATGGGAATGATCTCTTTGAAGGGGATAATTATTCCTGTCTACCTGTCTGTTCATATTTTGGTTATAGTAGTTAAGTTGTACATACATTTGTCTTATTTGCTGCAGACAACCTGGTGCTAGTGTCAAAACTTGTAATCCAAGAGATGGCAGCAGCAGTTCAACATTAATGCAGTAGTTTGCCTAACATTGTATGGAGGAGTTTGAAGTCTATTATATAATATACTATATGTGTAATGGCTACCATAATACTTAAATCATCTTGAGCTTAAATTCAACATCTGTGGACAGGTTCCAAGGTAAGCTGTTCTCTTACTGTTTTTCAATCAGTAAAACCAGTATGTAATATTATTATTTACAATATTTTACCCATCAGTCCCAATCCAAATGTACTGTTGTATAAAACTGAGAATATCAGCAAGTCCTCCCACTTAACAAGTTAAAAATAAGTATTCTTACGCTTCCAGCATAAATGATTAGTGGCGGCCCGTCGATAGAGGGCGCTGGGGCGCTGCCCCACCAGTCTCACATGAAGAAGAAGAAGATAGGAACTACATTAAATAATAAAAACATTAAAACTTAATTAAACTATCGCTATATTATACAGACCGCGAGTACTATGGTCGTGAACGGTCGTGTGACGTTTTTCCTGTTCCTATGGGGCGCAAAAATCTTTACCACAGACCTGCGCTATAACTGGTGCATGCGCACTGGAACCCCTTCAATACAAAGAATAGGAGAACCTTGGGGCGCGAAAT
>JAUYWH010000015.1:12149594-12189391 GCA_034779795.1 Ctenopoma multispine | reverse complement strand
ATATATGAACACATGTGGAGTTATGTACTGTATATATATATATAGTACATAACTCCACATGTGTTCATTCATAGTTTTGATGCTTTCAGTGAGAATCCACCAATGTAAATGGTCATGAAAATAAAGAAAACAACATTGAATGTGTCCGAACCTTTGGCCTGTACTGTATATATATATATACAAGTATACTCAATAAAGTAGTACTTAAGTAAGTTTCTTTTTACCATAGTGATATGGTGTATTACATTATTGTAGTGTTTTTGATTAATCTTTTATTTTGTTGGTGCTGATAACATCTCAGTAATATCTGAAACCTGCAACAAATGTTTGTATCGGGCTTTTAATCAAAGTTATTTAATGTCGGTAACAGGTTTGACCACAAATGTTTGCCCTGGGGCCACACAATTAATTCAGCAGCCAGGCACGACAACAAATCACCAGCTGCTGTGGACTAAAGATGCTGTAAAGTGGCTCAGACCTGCTTTAATAAATATAAATAACTGATTATCGCGTAGCCAATCAGCAGCGTTCCTCAACGCTGCCAGCCAATCAGAGAAGAGTGTTCAGTGGCCGTTTAAAAGGAATCAACGTCGGTTCACCTGCTGCTCACTTTGTGGGGACGGTCCCGTAGAAGCACCTGTCCCGTAGTTTGATTTTCTTTCGTTTTATTTCCGTGAAGTACAAAGGATGGACACCGACTACGGGTCACCTGCCTCGCGTTTCAGTGGAGGCTAACATCCCTAACTTGTTGCTGACTGCTGTCCCGGTCGTCATGGCTCAGACCGGCTCCGGAACGCTCCTCTACCGCCGAAACATTAAGCTGGACTCCTTCTTGAAGCGGAACACGGACCGGGCGGTGTACGAGCGGATCCGAGTCTACGAGCCGTGCGTGGTGATTTCAGAGACCGTCAACAAGGTGTACATGCACGTGGTGCTGAGCGACGACCGCCTGTACCTGACCGAGTACACGCCGCGCACGCTCACCGCGGCCGTTAGCTTCGGGCGCGTGCGCGACATCGAGCTGGTGAGTTTAAATTTGAAAAAAAGAACGGTCGATTTCAAAACGACGACTAACGGAAAACTGTCGGTTAACCGATTACTCAACAAGCTACACAGGGGGACTGTAAACATAATCTGTAACGTTAACTTTTTCAGTTTATGGTTGTTGTAAAGACTAATCTCACATTCTACTAACTAAACCAACTAACAGTCAGCTGGACTAATTTCTTAAAAAAATATGAACAGACTAGCGAATATGTTGCTTTCCATCAAATTTGCATTTTTGTTGAAAATTTCAGCTCAACAATTAATTTATTTTGCCAGTAGTTGTAAATGAATTGTATGTGAATTGATTAATCAGTGGATTTCATTATATTACATGGCCTAACTAGTTTGGCATTTTTCTGACGTCTGAGATTTGATGCCCTGGGCAGTTGCCTGTTTGGCCAAGTTTGATGAGCATTAGAAAATTGTGGTTTGCATTTTTGTAGAATACTGTACATAATTTTGTGTACAATTCATCTAGAAAATAATTAGCTGGTTGATTAATAGCTATTTTTAATTACAGACCTAAACATGACCAAAGCTAATTAAATTACTCATACATCATGTGTACTCATTAACTAAGAAGCTTGTGCTGTTTGATCCCTGTAAAACTCTTCAGATTACAGATCACTTGATCTAGTCTTGTCTGACTATTCACACCTTTATCATTGGTTAAACTAATTAAAATAATACACCATTTATAAATAACATTTTTTAAAAGTGGTCTCTTAAAGCATCTTATAATTCTTTAAATCAACCTGTTGTGATTCTGATTTTATGTGAGCCCTCCCATCGTCTGATACTGGGACAAATTTTAATAGACTGGTATCAGCTAAAATAAACCAGAACATTTCAGTCAAACCTAAAGTGAAAGTAGAAAGGATTATTTTTCGTCCTGAGGTTACCTATGTTTCTAATAGACTATGATTAGGCATGCTCTGTTGCTCTGGGAAAATTCAACATACAATTTAAGCACAAAACTTACTTAGTATATGTCTTAAAATAGGATTTTGACTCAGGAACCCTATTCATGAGTGAAATAGTACATTCATTTCCTTAAATAATATTGACTTTGGAATAGAGTATCATGCAGCAATTAATGACTGCATGTCTTAATAACCCTACTGCTGTACAGGGAAAAAAAGTTTACAACACCTTTGTCAGAAGTAGCTGATGCTAATCTCATTTCACAGCTAATTACTGAATATTTTCTGGATGTTAATGTAACTGCACAACACACACAAATATAAAGACATTACAACTAATTTGGAAACCATGATCCTTAAAATATTCTTAAACTTAATGACCTGATCTAGACTACCGAAGGCTTAAAACAGGTTAAACCTCACAACGTGCAGAAGAGGAGCTGTGTGTGTTTGTGTGGCAGTATAAGCCTCTTATTCCCACTCATCTTGTTATGTCAGAGGTGAAAGCTTTAACCTCTTCCTTAGAGTGTTAATCCTGTCTACATTAAACAGTTATATTACTGCCTGTATTACCCTCACTGGGCCCTCAGTAGGTGTTTTGTAGTGGAGGCAATGATGCAAGGTTTCCTCTGGATTTTATGGACTAAATAATACCAAAATAGGAAGGATGATGTTTGCCTGTAACGCCTTTTTTGTTGCTGCAACTAATGACTATTTGGTAAAATGGTGGCAGCAATTACCAAATTGTTGTTCTGTGAGCATCATTGATACAATCTCTCGTCTGCAGGTTAATGACCTCCCAGATTTTCTAAGTGGAAAAGACAGAGAACGCTGCCAGCACATACGAATCCTGTATGTCACTGAAAAGCCTGCTAGGAAGAGACATAGTTGGCTAAGCAGAGGCAAGAAAGACGGACTTCCTGTTTCAGTTGCATCTTCTCGCAGAACCAGCCACTGTCCATCAATAGCAGACACCTTTAAAGGTAAAACTGATAATTTTAGTTTTTATAGATGATTTAAAGAAGGTACAAAGCTGTACATTAATACAGATCCTACAGCCTGAGAACGACGTTAGATAGTGCTGGGGTTTAGTTTTTATTTATTTATATAATAAATAGCACAAACATCAATGTAAAAACTCCAACAAAATCATATTCAAATAAGTATCTGATTTATTAACATAAAAAATGATAGTGACAAAAGCTAACAATTACATGACTGTCAGCAGCATCCAGATTACAGCTGCTGCTTGTGTCTTTTTCTTTATTCCTTTCTCCTGATATCTTTGCTGTAACTTTAACCATCCCTTGTCTTTATCTCCTCCACAGGATATCCTGCACAGAGGTGAGCATTACACACAGGTCTCTGATTTGTCAGTTGATACCCACGGATGGAAGCTGAGACTGGTTGGGTTTTCTCTTTTAACTTTCTGTGTGAGCTGTGTGTGTGTGTGTGTGTGTGTTTGTGTGGCAGTATACAGTTTAAAATACCCCAGCTTCAACCACATCTGATAGACAAGCACATCCTTATTTTTTATATTCTTTTTCTGCTGTCTGCCCAGACTCTGCTGAAAGATTCTGTGTGGGAGTCAGGGAGACAGACAAACTCTTTAAGCTGTAAAACCTTTATAGTCGTTGTTGTCTGAGAATCTACAACAGCCACAAGCAGGAAAGGTGGAGAGTTGCATTTTACGAGCTTTCCAGTGTACATACCTGAATTTTATGTGTGGCGATGTTGGTGTTTTATAGACAGTTGTTCACTAAAACACTTAAATCTATTTTTAAATTATGAAACAACTTACTGTGTGTGAAAGCTGCGTCAGAGTGCAACATCCTGCTTCAGTGTCTCAGGTAGCTCATGATTTATTTATTCAAGTGAGATGAGTTACACCTGGAAGTCTTGGCCAGTTAAAACGTAATGGAAACTTTAGCATTACAAAGCCTACAGGTGACTTTAAAGTATATTAAGATGGTGTTGGAGAAGGGAACCATAAAACTGATGTGAGAAAAACAAAGTGTAAATGCTGTCTCGTGCTCATCTGTCTTAATGCAGGGTGTGGTTCACCCCCGGGAGGTCATTAAACACATGTTCTCAAAAGTAAAGAATCCTCTTTGGGGACATGAAAGCAGCTTAAAGCCATTAAATCATTGCTGAAATTACTGAGCAGCACTGTCTGCAACTCTAGGGGCCCTGTTTTAATTGTGCTTGGTGAAGCAGTGGGTCTTGGGTGCAAAGGCAGAGTAGTATTCTCCATGTGCAATGTTGGTTCATGTTTATGCAAAATAAAAATGGCTGAATGTGAGTATTGATCGGATCAAATTCATATGCCTCACTTTCTTAAATAAAATGGAGAGTTTACATTTGAGTCCAAAAACTCTAAATTGTAAATTTCATGTTGCTGAAAATGTAAAGCTGCTTTTAAAGCTGTGATGTTTTGGTTTCATAGCAGCAAAAATGCAGATCTGTGGTGCAGAGGAAAAAAATGTCCTCGTGTCCTTTTTTTTTTTTTTTTTTTATTGACTTTGACCTCTCTTTATCAGGAACAACTGCGAATGGAGGAAAGAGGAGGTTCACATATTAAAGCCCATCCGCTCTGCTTCCTGCCCAAACCCTGAGACTCTGGGTCTCCTCAGGGTCCCACACCCTTCCACCCAGACTCCCTCCACAGCACCGCATCTCTGCTCCACCACCAGCTCGCCCACCTCGCCTCCATCACGCTCAGATCAGAGCCTGAAGACCCTCGAGGGTGGTCAGGTATTGACACAAGGCATTTCTATTATTGTTCTTAGTTTAAGGAATGTTT
Organism: Ctenopoma multispine; assembly: GCA_034779795.1. Taxonomy (NCBI): domain Eukaryota; kingdom Metazoa; phylum Chordata; class Actinopteri; order Anabantiformes; family Anabantidae; genus Ctenopoma; species Ctenopoma multispine. Next base: position 12,184,618 of record JAUYWH010000015.1, on the reverse strand, counting down.
GGGGGTGTCCCAAGCTTTACGCCTCTGTAAACCTGGTTTAAATAATTTCCTGACACAACATTGCATGACAGACTTGTGATGCTGTGATGTGACGTTCCAGGTGCTAATGAGAGTTGGTTCGACTCTGTCTTGTTTGTTGCGGAGAGACTCGGTGAGGGGTGGAGAGGAGAGGGAGGCTGAACTGCATCTTTACGCTGTATCGCAGGCATCCAGACTTTACCTGCATCTTCAGAGCTCGTGGAACAGTTTTATGATTGTGAGTGAGGATGGAGACTTGCCTAAAGACTAAATATTAAATTAGTGTACAGTGTATATTAGTCTATATTAATATATGTGTGTGTTTGTCTCAGAGATCCACTCTCTTGTTAGACCCGATCTACAGAAGCAGGCACTGTGCTTCACCAGACTCCTCTCTTGGAAAACAATGTCCTACAATCAGGTAGCAGATTCTGCTGTAACATGTCAGAAACACAGTAGGGGCCTGTGAGTTGCTATAGTATAATGCATGCGTTACTGTGATTTGTGTATATAAGAGCTTTGTAAAATGCATGCTGCTTTCTGATTCTGATCAACATTTCGGTTACAGTAATTTATTACTTGCACATACCGAAAAACCGATTTAGGTTCTATAGTCTCAATATAACTAGATTGTTGATGTAGTTGCTGCTGTTGTCAGAGTTGTTACCATAAAATGTAATCTGTGTGTAGTCGGGAGAGGACTGCTCACCTGTTTGGTCAGCTGAGCTCTGAGCTGCTGCAGGATGGGATCAGTGTGGAGAATTTGTACCTGCTACTGCAGGAGCTGAGAACTGCAGCTCACTACAGCATCACTCTACGAAAACTCTTCTGGAGGGTGAGCAGTCCACACTTAAAACACTCACACGCACATATTTATACGTTCTTTTCCACTACTTGGGAGATCCTGTGTTCAGTTGGGAGTATATTTACTCAACTACTGTATTCAACTGTAATTGTTTGTACCTTCAGCATTTACTTTTTGTGTGCTCTAGTAGTGGCATAGTTTTACAGAAACTGTAAAAAGTAAAATATTGGTGAAGACTTTTTCTGTTGTCTGTGTGTTCCAGTCCAGTGAGGTGTGTATTTTCCTGGTTCAGACTCTGGAGGAATCTCTTCACCGGTGTCAGAGCCTTAGTGGAGTCTACACAGCAGATCAATTATTGTAAGCTTGTCCGTGTTTGTGTGTGTTCTTAAGTAATTATAGTTAAATAATTTTATAACACATTGAAAGTATCACTGTAACACAGCTTCAGAGTAACTTAACACTATGTATGTGTCAGAGTATGGATAAAGAGCTCTTTAAAGTGACTATAATCAGTATATTTAGAATAAAGAGTAACGCGGCGAGGAGCTACCTGCATATCTGTGGCCAAGGTCATGTCGACCTATAATCTGTCCATTGGTGTAGAGTTTTGTATACGTTGCTTATTTGGTGTTCATTTATTAAATTTGACTTAAGGCTGCGTTTGTCTCCAGATTGAGCACCGTGATCGTCCAGACGCTTGCTGTCATGTTCAGAGAGACGGAGGTTGAAGCAGCCAGAATCAACCTGCTTTCTGCCAAAAAGTAAACATCCCACCTGTCGTTGTTCTGTGTGTCTTAGGCTTTTGACTTGCTCGTGTTTAATTTCTTGATGGACCACCAAATGGCAGATGCTTCAGCTAAGTATGGATTGCCCACTTTACGAACCACTGAGCAGACGGGGCAGGAACGTTTGAACGCTTCTTGTCTTGACAAGATATCAGCCTGATATTTACACACACCAGGCTATCAAACATTGACTACCTCACAGTGACAGACAAAATGAATTTGAATCCAAACCCAATGGTATGTTGTAGAGAGATTGTTAACTTTCCATGAGTCAGCCAACCATTCTGAGTCAGAACAGTCCTATAAACTGCAGCAGGTCCACGTGGACTGTAGTCAAGTTGGCAGTTTTAACTCGGTGGTTTTACCCTGCAGAGGTTTCCTGGTCTCCAGAATGCTGCTTGCCTTGGTATGTGATCCACAACTAAAAACAGACGGTCAAGGATCCCTGCTTGCTTCTGAGGTGAGCAGCTGTCTCCTGAGTTTAACAATAATTACTACCCGGTTTTCTGATGCATTTGTGACAGTTCTGTTTCTGTCAGCTTCAGGCCTTACTCTCGGAGTATCTGGACGGTGCCTGCTCTTTGCTCTTTGAGCTGCTGCTTGTGGGCCACGAGGTGAGTTCTGGGTTAATGTATATCAAATGTCTCAGGATTGGAAATAACTCGCGTAAATGTGTTTTGGGTTTAAGTTATTTCTGTGAAAAGTTAAGTGGATATGCTTTGTTTTTATGCGTGACTTAAACTCCATTCAGTATGAAAGAAAGTAGAATAATTTCTTTCTTTCTCTCAAACTCTGATTTAATAAAAAAATTAAATTGTGTGTGTGTTTCAGACCAGCAGATGTTTCTCTACTGAAAACTTCCTGTCTGTTGGTTGGATCCTCAAAGCTTTGCAGCCTCATCCTCACCTGGTAAAAGATTACTGCACAGTGGAGATTCTTTATTTTCTGTCCAGGCTCTAACCTGAATCCGTTCTCTTTCTGCAGTTGTCCTTCATTGGTTACCAGACCCAGCAGGTGGTGTTGCTTCTGTCAGATCTACAGGAGTCTGTTCTGAGTCCTCTTCAGACTGTTTTACTGTTCCAGCGCTGCCACCTCCTGCTGGCCTGTCTCCAGTACAGCAACCAGCTGGCTCAGCACCTTCGGTTACACTTCAGAGAGGAGTTCAGGTTTGTTTTAATGATCTAATGATCAGTAGATCATAAATTTTACAATTTGCATAACCGCTCATCCAAAGTTATGGTCCATTAAAGGCTCAGCATACAGAAGTACTAGGCCTGTCAAGATTTATATGCCTCTCATGTTCTTTATTCAAAGAACATCAAAGGCACAACCACAGATTTCTCTAAAATATAATTAGCCATCAATGTTTGGAAAAACTCAGGTCATTCAGAAACATACTATTATGAAGATACAGTGACTTCAAGTATTCATTAGCATTTTATTTGAAATGGATAAAATAGCCAGATTTGCCTGTCTGTCTACACTTATTACATGACAAGGTGACACTTTAGCACATTTATTGAAAGTCCGAAACTAAAATCTCTCATTTACAAAGGTTTTCAGGTGCACCCTGCTTAATCCATAAACTCTTCAACAGCAACAATCATGATCTGGAGATTAAATGTAGGTGGCTGGTGTTAATGGTCTCCCTCTGGTATCTGGGCTACAGGATCACAGACTGTTTCCTTCCTCTAGGTACTTTGTGAAGCTGTCGTGTGCTCAGGAGAAGCTGCCGCCTTACTACCCAATCAGCAAACCAACCTTACGACTGCTCGAGCATATTCTGACTCTAATTCTCCACAAATGATTGCACAAAAACACATGTTCTTAAAACTATATTTTATTTCACACACACTGGAAAAAGTAAGGACGTGTGCCTTTACCGAAGCCTGAGCGATTTTGTACTTCAAGCTTTAAGGCCTTCTGAAAGTTTCAGTAATGACACTCACTAAGACCAGGTAAAGTCTATCCTATCAGTTGTCACCACATTATATGTTAGAAATCTGTAGAGCTGTTGCACATCATTACCAGTTATAGCTAATATATTTTCAGGTTTGTACCAGTAAGACTGTAGATTGGAATGTTAAATGTACTGTATGTCTGGTGTTTACACTGCAGAGAGACTCCTCACAGGTTCACTCTAAATAAACTGATGTTAAAGTTATATTTCTAACAAAGATCCTTTTTGAGTGTTTTTTTTGTTTGGTTTTTTTTTTTAACTACAATGAATGAGTAAAATTTGTTAGCATCTATTTAAGCTACCATGTGAGCTAACATTACTCATTTTTCCTTAAATTGTCTCAGTAAATCACAGTGAACCTCTGTCTCTGGGAGAAAACGCATTCCAAAGTTCAGAAACATGGAGCATATCGTCTGTGCAAACCCAGGGTCAAAGGTCAAATAAACACTTTACACTTTGTTTTTATTTGGTTTTCCCCATGTAAAGCACTTTGTAATATTCTTATGAATGTGTTTATATAAAAGAATGATTGTGCACACCCACTTTAGTGCTTTGATTGCCCCATTTGAACACTAGAGGACGTTGTTATCCACTGAATTGTTGGGGGGAATGGGGGGGGGGGACACAGACCCCTTTGTTATTGTTTTCACATTGTTTGAAAAGTAGCTCCAAAAGACAACTACACATTTGTTCTTATGCTTACAGTCGGTGTCTTTGTACTCTTTAACACGTTTGTACTCTTTCACGTTTAGAGGTTTAATAGTACCTTTTATATTACAGGTCCACCTACAGAATAGTGTTTTTATTAGTTTCTGCTTTTAAATATTTTATCATTTTACTGCATTTTATTTGTGCCATTTGCTTCCGAATCTACATTTTATCATTATTTTTCTGCAGCTTTGTTACCATATGATCTCTGAGCTGTGCACAGTGCTTGCTCTCTTTTATATAGGATCTTACTGATGATTGCAGATGTCTGAAAACACCAACTATATGTTTTCTTGTAATTATTGTAAGAGAAATCTGTTAGCAAGAGCCTCAGGCTGAACCCATGATGTTGCTTATATGGAAAACTCATTCTGATGATTAACTGTCGCTCGACGAGACACGATGCATCTGCACATTTTTGTGCAGTTATTGAAATGATGCATAAACTTTCAGGAAACGTGAAGCCGGCAGCAAAGTATTAGAGCTTTTCGGATGAACGACTCCCTTTGTCACCACCAATCATCCTGCAAGTGTGTTTATGAGAGTATAATTTACATAAAATCGTATTGTATTCATACTGAAAAGTTACTTCTATCAAATGTAGGAAGTAACTTTTCAGTTGTATGAATCCATTTAATTTTAATTTAAAAAGCTTAATTTAAACTAGCTCAGTGGTTAACCACTATGTATCCATTAGGGTGGTTTTAACTATGCCATTTCAAAAATTATCCATTAACTAATGAGTAGAAGTTTAGCTATGTGCTGTTCACTTCTTTAATTATTTTATTCATTTCATATTAGGTTTCATTTGACAGTTGTAATTTCTACCAGTTCATTTTAGGTAACAATTTAGCGTTTACATTCAACTAAATCATCAGCTATTCAGCTATATTGTGATAACTTCTCAATTTGTAGCTCAGCATCCATTTGCTTCAGCTTACAGTTATCTAACATATGATTCAATATGTGGATACATCAATGATTTGTTTAAAAAGATATACTAAATAGACAAACTTCCCATATGAGTGAATTATATGAAGCCTAATGGCTCTTTTAGCACCCACACAGGATGCAGCTGACTTGGATCACTTTGGTGTGATCAGATTATGTTGCCATCTTTCCACAGCACTGTTTACAGTTACTGTCAGATAAGGATCACACCACAGGTCGTTATAAATGAGAAACTGATTTTTATTTATCGTTTCTTTTTTTTTTTTTGGTGGTTAGTAACACAAGTTTGGCATTTGGTCTTGCAGCATCAAAGAAAAGACACAGACTAATTCACCTGCCACCTGCCCCCTCCCCTCCTGCCTTACCTGTTGTCTGCCTTCCATTTAGTGCTGCCACCTGGTCCTGCTTCACCCACCTACACCTGCTGTGATCAATTTCCCAATTGTTCACTTAGTACTTTTACCTCCCAGTTTCTTTTAGCTCCCAATAGTTGAGCATCCTAGCCTCAGGGCTCCAGCTGTCCTTTCCAGAATTTCCCGTTGGGATTGAATATGTGTGTTTAGTGTAGTTTGAAATTTTGGGGTTTGTGTTGCACCCTTCACACGGACTGTCTGTATCCTTCTCCGTCAATAGAGGGCGCTGGGGCGCCGCCCCACAAGTCTCGCATGAAGACGATAAGAATCACAATAAATAATAAAAAAAGTACAATTTAGATTTATATATTATACAGACCGTGAGTACTGTGTATTCAAGTGTAGTTTAATTTTTTTTTTCTCGTTTACTGCGACTGAACGATCGTTTACCATAGACCTGCGCTATAACTGGTGCATGCGCACTGGAACCCCTTCAATACAAAGAATAGGAGAACCTTGGGGCGCGAAATCTTGCGCCCAAACCCCGCCCACAAGACTGACGTTACAGCTCCAGACCAGGAAATACAACCGGAAACTCACTGGGGAACTTGTCTTTCGTTTAAAGTGAGTCGGAGGAGCTGCTTTTTGACATAGATTAAGCTAATTCAGAAGCTAAATACTGAACCGTTCCACAGAAGAACCCCACAGGAAAAGATTAAAGATTCACCAGCCGGACATAAATGTGAAATAAGTAACATCAGACAGAGGGAGAGATTACACTCTCTGGTCTGAGAAGAAGTCCTAGCTAACTGTCTGTCCTGAGACCGGAGCTTTGGTTTGTTTTTCCTGCCTCCTCTGTCAGCTGTCAGGAACAGAACGAGTCTGGATTCAGACAGGTAAAACAGATTTAATACATTTTCCTGATAAAGTGAGAAAACATGAACAGACTAGGAGCTACATGATAAATGCTAACTGCTACGTGTCTTACAATGATTAGTGTAACTGCTGTTAGAAACCAGTTATACAATTTCATTCACTTAATCTGATAAATATGTGACGAATTTGTCCTTTTGTGTGATGTATATTAAGGTAGATGCGTAGTTTGATAGCGGAACCAAAGGTCTTATGTTACCGTTTAGTCAGTGAGAGAGAGAGTGGTAAGTTACGTTGCTGTGTTTTGAAGAATTAAGAGTTTTTGGAGTAAAGACTCTTACAGTTTATGTATATTATATTTAATGCTGCTGAATATTAGCGGACTTGCTAATTAATTAGTTAGCTTCTATCAACATTAAGTGAACGTGATTGTCGTTAGCGTCTTATAGTTTTATCAAGCAGATAATTTAAGTCATGTTTGTGTTGTGAATGTTTATTAAGTTGATGATTCTCTGTGATTCTCTGCATTATATTCTGTGGTGCGTTTGAGCTTGTGTTAAGTGGTCATGATGAAAGTGAACAGTCAGAAAATCCTGGTATTTCCATGGGGCTGTTTGTTTGTTTACCTGCAGACTGTTAGTGTGTTTAAAGGACATCTGAGATGGTGCAGAAAGAGCTGCTTGACTGCATGTTCTCAGTTGTGGGAGAGACAGGCGAAATGTACTTAAAAATAGTAAATGAAAACAAAGACTGTGTATTTTCACGTTAATTGAATATTTTAAAGCCGTGTGATGCACGATAATGGTGTTTTGGTTTATATTAGTGGTGATATGAGGTTATAGTGTATCTGAAAACTGACTTGCAAAACTTTAAAATTAAACTAAAACTACAGTACTGTTATGAACAGTATGAGTGTTTTCGCTTCAAATAAATGACAGGCTCATCATAAGAAGTTAAACTTTATTCAGTTCACAGAAAATCTTAATAGATTCATTTTATTATTCAAAGAGCTCATAGAAAATCATACGCTTAAATAAACTTGAGCATCTTAAATAAATAAGGATGTTGTAACACTTTATTTTATGAGCTGTAATTTCCCACTAATTAGTTCATCTTTATAACGTTTAGTAAGTTTCCTGGAAACAAAGTGACTCCATATGAAATATATGGAAAATTAAGTATATTCAGTTGGTGCAGTTATAATCAGTTGCTAGTTTACTTCAGGGCACAGAAGAGTAGGCATACATTTTCAAATGGAAAATCAAGTTTCTAATAAATGAATCAATACAGTTTCAAAAGTACTGCCAAGTTACTCATTTCTTTCCAAGAAACTTCAAATAAAGCATTAGGAAATTATAGACTCCTAAAATAGTAGTAAACATTTATTTAATGCGTTCGTAATTTGCCACAGTCCTGGAAAGAATTTTGTAAGTTGGTCTTTAGCGAAAATAGATTGAATTTTTTTTTATTGAGTTAGTTCTCCTGCTCTAAGGAGACTAAACGTTGCAAATACTCACTTTTCTTTTAGGGAAAAACATTTTTCCCCATTTAGTATGAAATTACAGCATTAATTCCAGGACATACAGACGCATAGAATAAAGTTCCCAAATGTGTTAATTGTTACAAAACTTTAAAGGAGAAATCCAGCATTTAGGGGAGTACTGATTTCACACCGAACTCAAATAAGATAATTTGAATCATATATTTGCTCACTTTTAAATTAAGCTTGTAGGTTTCCAACTCACCTCAGAGATGAAACTGATATTGATAATCTCAATGTAAGATAATTTCACTAAAAGATTAAATGTTCGTTTTTGGTGTGAGTGGGTTGAGCTGAGAAGGTGAGACAGAGGTGAAGATGAAAAACAGAATAAGTGAAGGCTGTTGTCTTTCTGGATTTTTCCTTATGTATTTATTTCATGAATAGATAAAAGCCAAAAGTAAAGTTTTCAGACTAATTCATTACCAGAAATTGTCAATTTAATCAATTAGCTGATCAGCTAATTCTAGGTGATTAATCTAGTTTCAGTAAATGATCTTAGGGCAGATAAATTACTATGTTATGAATTATGTAAATGAAGCTGTAATTTATTTTCTCAACTGTTCTGTTATCTAAACATTTACAGAGTGGTGTAAAAATGCAAATTTTTCACCATTTTCTGACAATTACTAGACGAAATGAGTAGAGAATTTAAATCATTGAGAGATAACATGCTGCTAGTTTGTTTTTGATTATATTTCTTTGGGACGGTAAAAATATAAAGAGCAACAGAGATAAAGAGAGTCAGAAAGTGCAAACATGTGCCGATGACCAAAAGCAGTGAAACTGAACAATAAGTTGAGAATTGATATGAGGTTATAGTGTATCTGAAAACTGACTTGCAAAACTTTAAAATTAAACTAAAACTACAGTACTGTTATGAACAGTATGAGTGTTTTCGCTTCAAATAAATGACAGGCTCATCATAAGAAGTTAAACTTTATTCAGTTCACAGAAAATCTTAATAGATTCATTTTATTATTCAAAGAGCTCATAGAAAATCATACGCTTAAATAAACTTGAGCATCTTAAATAAATAAGGATGTTGTAACACTTTATTTTATGAGCTGTAATTTCCCACTAATTAGTTCATCTTTATAACGTTTAGTAAGTTTCCTGGAAACAAAGTGACTCCATATGAAATATATGGAAAATTAAGTATATTCAGTTGGTGCAGTTATAATCAGTTGCTAGTTTACTTCAGGGCACAGAAGAGTAGGCATACATTTTCAAATGGAAAATCAAGTTTCTAATAAATGAATCAATACAGTTTCAAAAGTACTGCCAAGTTACTCATTTCTTTCCAAGAAACTTCAAATAAAGCATTAGGAAATTATAGACTCCTAAAATAGTAGTAAACATTTATTTAATGCGTTCGTAATTTGCCACAGTCCTGGAAAGAATTTTGTAAGTTGGTCTTTAGCGAAAATAGATTGAATTTTTTTTTATTGAGTTAGTTCTCCTGCTCTAAGGAGACTAAACGTTGCAAATACTCACTTTTCTTTTAGGGAAAAACATTTTTCCCCATTTAGTATGAAATTACAGCATTAATTCCAGGACATACAGACGCATAGAATAAAGTTCCCAAATGTGTTAATTGTTACAAAACTTTAAAGGAGAAATCCAGCATTTAGGGGAGTACTGATTTCACACCGAACTCAAATAAGATAATTTGAATCATATATTTGCTCACTTTTAAATTAAGCTTGTAGGTTTCCAACTCACCTCAGAGATGAAACTGATATTGATAATCTCAATGTAAGATAATTTCACTAAAAGATTAAATGTTCGTTTTTGGTGTGAGTGGGTTGAGCTGAGAAGGTGAGACAGAGGTGAAGATGAAAAACAGAATAAGTGAAGGCTGTTGTCTTTCTGGATTTTTCCTTATGTATTTATTTCATGAATAGATAAAAGCCAAAAGTAAAGTTTTCAGACTAATTCATTACCAGAAATTGTCAATTTAATCAATTAGCTGATCAGCTAATTCTAGGTGATTAATCTAGTTTCAGTAAATGATCTTAGGGCAGATAAATTACTATGTTATGAATTATGTAAATGAAGCTGTAATTTATTTTCTCAACTGTTCTGTTATCTAAACATTTACAGAGTGGTGTAAAAATGCAAATTTTTCACCATTTTCTGACAATTACTAGACGAAATGAGTAGAGAATTTAAATCATTGAGAGATAACATGCTGCTAGTTTGTTTTTGATTATATTTCTTTGGGACGGTAAAAATATAAAGAGCAACAGAGATAAAGAGAGTCAGAAAGTGCAAACATGTGCCGATGACCAAAAGCAGTGAAACTGAACAATAAGTTGAGAATTATGTGATAATGTGAGAACAGGTGTGTTTCAGCTGAGGTAGGTGAGGATGACAGACTGGATGGGCAGCCTGCAGACTGGACACAGCTTATTCCTTTTCTTCAGTTTCCTCGCACAGACGTAACAGGACATCAGGTGTCCGGTACGTCCGTGGACGATGCATCCATTCTTTGGCCGGGACTGACAAATAAGACATGGGTCGAGGCACGAGTCTGGCAGCCGCCACTCCGCAGACACACTGCGCTCCAGCTCGGGGACGACAGCAGGATGAGGTGGAGCAGCAGCTGGGGATGATGGGAGAAGCTCCTGTGAATCAACAGAGGAGGAGGAAGGCTGGGACTCAGGAGTCCAGAGCTTCTCCTGAGAGGACGAGGAAGGCTGGGAGGACGAGAGTACATCCTGAGAGTTCGGAGCTGAGGAGGTGGAGTCGGACAGACACTGTGATGGGGAAGAAAGAGTCGGAGTTTTTGCCCTCTTCCCATCTGGAACATCGACTCCTTCGTTTTCTTCAACATCTGAACCTTAATGGGACACATCAATAGTTTATTAGTAACAAGTTAGTTACAACAAAGCCATCAGAGCTAGACTCCAAAACAGTAACTAAAAACAACAGAGGTCTACAGGACAGAGGAAAAGCTGGAAGGTAATCCAGGGTGCAGTTTGTCATTACAGGCGAATGTTGAAGATGCACTTCATTTAGAAAATGTATATAAAAAATATAGGATACCTTAAGTTGTTAATCACCTGCAATGTTTCTGGCTAAATAACTAAGTATTGACCGACAGTAATAATAGTTAGAATCCCCCAGTTTTATCACATTCATATTTTTATTTTTCTGTATTTATGGACTGAGAGGTTCAAACTTACCTGTTGCTTCTTTGGCTGCTGATTGGTTGCTCGGTTTTGTGGGTAATGCCTTAGGAGTGGAGGTTGTTGAGTTAGTTACGGACTCCTCGGGCAGCCAATCCTGGCGCAGAGTCCAGCAGCGGAGACAATGTCTGGGAAGAGGGGGGTTCACCTCGTCACACTTTGCACACCGCCAGTAGTCCTGAGGGACAAACATGCACAGTTCAATCAAATGTCTGTGTCTGTGTGTGTTTTTAATGTGTTTTTGCGTGTAGACTTACAGCTTCACTGATCTCTGTGTCTTCATCAAAAGAGTCGTCGTCATCTGCCTCAAAGATTGTGACCTCATATACCTGGACACAGACAGGTCGAAGGTTAGTAAGAAGGTTTGACTTCCCTACCCTGTGTCTCTCAGCACAATCCTTTGAAACTCATAACTACTTGTTAGTAAACCAGTTCATTGTTGGTTTTAGTCTTAATACAATTCAGGATTAAGAGAGATTAAACAGCGGGGATGTTTACCTGATCGTCCGCAGACAGAGAGGCATCGTCTTCATTGTAGTCGTCTGAGTCGATGGACTCAACCTCAAATTCAACACTGAAGTTGTCACTGTCAGAGTCTGAGGCTGCAAGAGTGACCTCTGACCTCCCAGACTAAACACACATACAGTCCAGGTTATAGACACATACAAAATTAACAAATAAAAGTGTAGCCGATGTGTTTGTTTGTGAACAAAACTCACTGTGCTGTGTGACTCTGATGACTGGCTGCTGTGTCTATCCGGTCCGCTTCCCAGTCCACCAATTACACACCAGGACAGGCTGTCATCAAATGTCAGCGAGTAGCTGTCAGATCTCCTTCTCTTCTTACTTTCTTCCTCTTCCTCCTCCTCCTCCTCTTCTGACTCTTCTTCAGCATCCTCCAAAGTGTGTGAGGTTCCTGAGAAGGCAGACAGGTGGAGTTTAATACACAATATCACAAGTTTGTTTACGAGCTGCATTGAGTTGGCAGCACCTGAGGAGAACACTCACCTGGGTCACTGCTCCTGCAGCTTCTCCTCCGCCGCCTCCTTCTCCTCCTCCTCCTGTCTGGTGATGAAGAGCGACTTTCAGAATCTACCTCCTTAAAAAAAAAATCTAAAAATTACACACTATTCCAAAAATATATTCCTTTGCACTATGATTCATGCAGTTGAAAGTTCTGTTTTTGTCAACATGTTGCCTTGTCCAGTTTTTTTACAGGACATTTACATTAACTCTTAAAAAGCATATCATACATTCCAAACACTGCACTGAGACAAATGTCCAGCTGTAATATAACTGTGTATTACCTCTGTTACCCTGTCTGTCTGAATGTTGCTTTGGGGTTCATCCAAGCTTGATGATGACTCTAAGAAGAGGAAGAGACAAACAGTTTGTCAGAATTGGAGCAGACATAAAAATAAGGTGCAGTGCTAAGCAATTCATCGAGGCAAGTTTCTAAAATAAATTCCACAACCACCAATAGAGCCAATCACAGTTCTTGAGTTTTGTTTACCAAGTTTTTTTTGAGAGGCATTAACCCTGAAGCCTCAAAGGAGTCTACCAAACCAAATGAGATGTGAAACAGCCTATTTTACTGATTTTCCGGCTTAAGTGATCCTATCTACTAGATATGTTTAAAAAAATATTCTGTTTATTGTTCAGTGCAAAGAATTAAGTCAGCTGTGAGCAAAACAATCTTGGGAACAGGTATATTTGACAATAGATCCTTTCGTGTATTGTTGTTGAATGAAATGCGACAGTTCACTGTCATACTGATTTCAGGTTTTTAAAGTGAAATAAAGGAAAATAAAGAAAAAGTCTAACCTTGGCTCTTCACAGCCACCAGATTCTTGGTGATCATTGCAAACAGAACTCTGAAAGAAACAACCGCATTGTTGTTACCTCACTGGAAAAACATGCAACAGAGATACAAATTCTTATGTACGTCAAATATTTTAACTGCTACATCCAATGCTTTTCATTAGTGACAGAACTCCCATCTAATGTTACTGCAGGTCAGAATGAAACAAACATTGACAGTCATCTCTCTCTCACCTTGGCTCTCTAACAGAGAAGCTGTCGACTCCCAGCACCCGCCCCAGCGCATCCTGGGCACAGTGGACGATGTGCTGCTGCTTTTGGTCGTACAGCTGCTTCTGGATGATGTACTGACCCAGGTAGAACATGACCTGCAGAAAGAACATAATAGATGCATCATGGAAAAAAAATTAAGCATTCAAATTTATGTAAATCATTTAGAGATTTTCAGTATGCAGAGGTGTTTGTTAACCTGGACCTAACCTAAATCTTGTTTAAATGTTCTTAACATTTCAATAAATGAAGCTTAACTGTTAGTTCTGAATCAATACCTTCAGTGTTTAAAGCAAAAAATGTGTGTAAAAGCAATCAAATACCAAACAATCAATATATACATTCCTTCTGCTGCCACATATAGACCTACAGTATATTTCTACTGACAGTGTTTGGCACAAATATTTGACAAACTCAGATTAATAAAAAAAAAAAAAGTCCTCTCTGGAACTCTTCCTTTTTGAAATTGTCTGACAGAGGAGAGTATGCAACTGAATCTCTCACACATACCTCCTTCATTGTGAAAACATCTTTAGTGGCTCCCGCATGTTGCAATAAAGAATGGAACTCTACCTTTGGTCTCACCTAAACACACAAACAGGAAAATGTTAAAGTTGCACAGTAAACAATTAGTGAACAGGTGACAACCAGCAAAGATGTGAGCTGCTCTAACCAGTTTGTTGTCGTCAGAGGCGTCCATGTTGAGCTCCCCGTCAGCTGACATAATGAAGCTGATGGTTTCTGCACACAAACACACAGAGAAGATGTTACACATATATTTGGATTATTCTAGAGACCAACACATGACTGGAATGCTAAATAACAGTGGGGTTGGGCTTGACATCATTTATTGTATGTCTTATCAAATCCCATTAAGTCATGATCATGTTTTAGTTTAGATCTGTAAAGCTTTATGTGGGAACTACTAAATTAATCAACATTAAAGTTAAACAAGTCTGGTTAAAGTTCACAGCCTGTGTCTCCAATCTGAAAAACAGTTGGAACATATTGACTTTCACACAGAAAAAAGTCCAGTTGCCATGACTCAATCTTCAGACAACTTTACCTGGATGACTGAGAATCTTCACAGACACCGTTCACACATTTATTAAAATGATAACATGGTGAACTGAATATTAACTTGGACTCAATTTAACTAGGAGGTAAATTTTAATTAAGTAAATCACCACAGATCTGAACTCTTCATTGATTTCTTTTTAACCTGGGAGAAAATTGATGAATGTCAAATGTCTTAAAATCACCAGCGGTTCTTGCGTGAGGCCCATTGATTTGACTTGCATAAGTATTTAAACTTCGACTCAGCAGCTGATTTTGTCTGAAGAAGAGTCCATAGTCACTTGATCTACAAAAACAGGCCCTCTCAACCACCATTTTCAAAACCACTTCATTATTTTGTCTTTTCTGTATTGATCATTTTAAAACAAAGTGTGTTAGTGTGATGACCTCACCTGATTATTATATTTAGTATCTACAGTGTTCGTAGTAATGTCACATTAAACCTAGCAGAAGTACATATAAAATGAGTTGTCTAGCTACAGCAACCTAGTTTATCCATTTAAACTACAGAATTTTGCTACAGTAAACAATACCATGATTTTGTCAAGATATATTCTAAATTACACTGTGGGAGATGTAATAATTAGTCAAACAACCCACTGACACAACCCACTTTTTTTAAAGCTAAAAAATGCCGACATTTCAATGTTGTCAAATGCAAGTAAACTGAGTATTATTTGAAATCCCTGGGCTTTAGAGAATTTTAACAGGAATTTGTTGCTATTTGTTTTACATTTTATTGACAGCTGATAAATCAGTAATTAAAATAATTCTTGGTTGCATTCCTAACTTGACAGACAGAAAAATCTAATAACAGCCCTGACTAGATTACACCCGTAATATATCAAGTTAAGAAGTTATTTAATAATCGTTAATAGGTCTTTATTATTTATCACATACACACTGTTGTCAGTTATTAATCAGATAGAAATAAAAGTCTTACCAGTATATACAGAGTAAGAAGTATCAGTAGCAGTCCATCCTGTGCAAATGAAAAGAGATAAAGTGCAGTCAGAGTGGAGCAGAGCAGAGCTGCAGCCTCTTATAGACCAGCTCAGACATGTCAGGACTAGACCAGTTGTTCTGTCTACTCTACATGAAGCCTATCGGGGCCTTAGAGCGCCACTCATGGCTGAGTCAGCAGCAGACAGTTGTATGTTGAAGTTAAAACAGACTGTACCAGCTGATTTAATCACACAGCTCTGTGTAGACATGCCGAGACTAGTCCAGGATGACTCATCAGAGTCATAACCATCTAACCAGGGTAGCAAAGGTTTGTTATTCGTTACCACAGGTAACCAAGACTATCTATTTTGTTGCTTGGGATAGAAAACTTATAAAGAAGCTGGAAAGATAAGTCAGCTGCCAACAATTTTGATAATTTGTTGTTTAATTAATTTCTATAACAAAAATCCAAAAAGACTTTTAAAGTTTTTCACAAGTCTAAGATTAGATTTTGTATCACTGAGAGAAACCTTCTTCCAATACTGAACTTGACCGTTGACAAAATTAACATAGAAATAACATTTCTGCAGAGATTTAAATAAATTGTTTAGACTGTTAACTTAAATTGTATGAAATGTACACATTTCATGAGAGCCAACATTAATTTCTTAGTTAGTTTATTAGTTTTATTCTATTTAAAGATGTGTGCAAAAAACAGCCAAAACTGGTCAAACTACAAACAAAATATACTTTTTAAAGTTTGAAACTAAAGTAAATACGTAATTAGACGAGTTTGTATTAAATCTTACAAACGTTTCATGACTAAACAATTTTCAGTCAATAAATTAAGTTAATTTTTTTGATTTGATCTGAAAACTGCTTTTTTTGAAGTAATAATTTCTTTTTGACTGTAGTACCAATGTTTTGCCCTCAAATATGTTTTATGAGTGCAAGAAGCTAATTTACCTCCTTAAGTATGTCTCTCTAAATTGTAAAAAAGTTACTTGGCACCACTGGAATCTGTTATGAACTATTTTAACAGAAACAATTACTCCAGAAATAACTGGAAGACTAAGTAGTCATGAAAGTCAGCCGCAGTATGAGATTTAATAGTTTCTTCTAATGTGAAGATATTTATTTTAAGGATGTGCACAAAGCCGAACGAGACCCGTGTTTGGCACCGTTTGATCCGCTGGTGTGAACGTGTCTGGACAGTGTTCTGCTGGCGGTACCGTAAACAAGTTGTTCTCATACGGCTGGAACACCGCACGATGAGCCGTCGGAGAATACCCATCACAACACGCCCACATGTAGTGGATATATGTCCAGGCTTGTCCCGCTGCATCGTTACGTTACTCTCCGTCTCTCTTCTCCCGAAACGCGCCTCACAAAGAAGGGCTGCAGCCCCCCCACCAACAGGACACGTTTATTAACTACACGTAAACACACACCGACGGGAGATTAATTAATGAGCAGAAACCAAACGCTGGTTCAAAACAGTTGATACACAACTGATGGGTTTAAAAGCCAGTGAAACACAAAATGCAATGTTTAAACGTTTGCTAGTTACCTTTCTATTTTTAGTAGCTAACGTCACATCAAATTCAAAATTAAGGCAAGTTATGACATGTTAACACGGAGGAAACAGCATAAATGTCAAAGAGGAAACAGAAATTCAACTTGAGCTAATGTTGCTCCTTTACGTTAACGTTATTGTAATTAGACAGAAAACTGAAAACAGCTGTCACCATTAGAGTTAATTAGTGTAGGCTAACTACGACACTGACGGCAGCATATTATAATTTTAATTAGTCATAATTAAAATTTAAATGCAGCAGTAAAACATTAACAAATATCCGAGTTTAGACGTTAGTTCGCCAGTTAAATTAGCTGATCTGCTTTGTGGTTTCACTTGAGAAGAAGCAAACTAAACGTTAAAAGCTTCGTACCCTGTCAAAACATTAACTGTTGGCAAAACACGAGAATGGTTAATTTTACAAATGTAGTAAAAACGTGCTAAACGTACAACAGATTTAACGTAACCTTACAAGAACAGCGGACGCCACGCTCTGCTCAGCCAGGAAACACCGAGGCTCTGCGGCCTGCTAGCACGGTACTCAGCACCTGATAACTCGTGATACTGCTTAAGTTACTACAGTTAGCCCATGTGTGCGTAACACTAACCACGATTTACTTGCCTTTCCAGTTATTCTTGATCAAAGTATCTAGTGCAATCGAGCAACAATAATCCACCAGTATTCCGCAGTGTTCAACGACCAACCATGCTACAAGTAGTCGACCTGATGTTTACGGTTTTGTTTAAATGTTTGTGTAGCGCCCCCACTGGACAAAACACCACACTGCACTCAGAAATCGGTCTAATTACAGCATAGTCACAAAAAAAACCAAAACACTTTGTACTTTTATATTTAGATATGATTTCAGAATTTCATGAATTCATAAGTTTTTGCCCCCGTGACTGTTATCTATCGTTGGTTTATTACTATGGATGAATTAGTGTGCCATATGTGTAATTGTGTAAAAAGTATAAAATATACAAATTTATTCTAAAAAAAATTAGTAAAAAAATTAACATTTTTAATTGATTCTTTTGTTGCTACAATGTTATTTTAGCTAAAGAATTAATTATACATTTAAATATTAATCTAGTCAGCAGTGGCCCTAATATTTTGTAAAGATTACAAAAGATTATTACATTGTTGTCCACTGTGATTATGTTTTTTGCACCACATAATACATGTACAGCAATTACAAAGATATTCTATTATTTTCTATTCTATGATAGGTTAACATTTCATTATTAAAATGTTGTTTAAGCAGTGCAGAACATATAAACATGTATAGTCATTACTACTCAGACAAAACTGCAATTTTCTTCTGCTTGCAGCAGGGTTTAGTTTTTCAGGACAGTAACAAATCTCTACAGTACCAATATTTTTAGAGGGTGCTTCAATAAAGTTTACACTAAGCTAATACAGAAAACATAGGCTTTTATTTTGCAAAAAACAATTAATTCAATAAAAGAAACAAGTGAATCACACAATGATCTGTGTGTGTGTGTGTGTGTGTGTGTGTGTGTGTGTGTGTGTGTGTGTGTGTGTATATGTATTTTTGTTGTGTATTCATGGCTGTAACTCGTAGCCCAGCGGGTCAAGCCCTCGGTCCAATAGAGAAAGTGACGACTCCCTCAACTTCTGAAGAAACCTCCTCAGTTCCTCTTTTGAGAAAACCTGAATACCCAAAAAAGCAGATTCTTTCAGAGGCCAAAGCAAAACACTGCTCGGTATTTTAACTTGACATAACCAGTCACATTCACTATTCTGGTTCTGAGAAGAGTTGTACTTACCTTGTACAGACGGTGCTGATCAGATGACATAATGTCAGCAAGTCGCAGCGCCTCCTGGTGTCTGGACGAGTTCTGCAGCACACTAAGCAGCAAGAAGCTAAGGCGAGGCAGACACAGGGAGCGCAATGCTGCCATCTGGTGTCTGCGCTCTGAGTCCTGCTCTGAATCCTAAAAGAACAACCACACTAAACAATTCTATATGGAAAAAAAAGCTTCTATTTGTGTTTCTCATGCAAGTTTCAATATACAAAGACAGACTTAAAACACTGGTTCCCTCAGTCAAAACACAGCTTTGGCTCTTTAGTTGCTCAACACTTTTGTGGTTCCATGGTTCATGTCATAGAAACATCCCATATGTACGGTTCGTGTAACTAGTGTTAAACAGTCACCTGTCTGTTGTCGACCATCCAGCCTCCATCTACAAACAGCAGCACATTGTAGATTCTTTCTTTCACGTCTTCTGTTAGAACGTCCAAACAGCATGACCAGGCAGACAGAGAGGCCTGACACACACAAAAGGACAAAATCCAAACATAACAAAAGTTATGTGCATGGTGTGACTACTTTAAATCATATATAATTATTATTATATATAATTACTTTTTTAAATCAAAAACTATAGATATGAAATGTGTGTGTGTGTACCTGGTACTCCTTTTCTCTCATCTCATTGGCTACTCTTTCTGTGAATTTGACCTCTGGAGCAGGCGTTGGTTTCTGCGGGGCAGAGCTACTATGGCTAAACCACTCAGTGAAGGCCTCATGGGCTTCCTGTAAGACCATTAAAAGACACAATGAGATGAATAAATCTTAATAAATCAGCAGAACAGATTGTAGTCATTGTGTATCTACAGTACAGTACTAGAGTGAAATAGCTCAGCAGTGTTGGCACTATTTTGCACAGATATTTATTGTCCAACAATGTATCTCAATGACTTTGGTGATCTCATCACTTTTGCTGTAGGAGATATGCTACTGCTGCAAAAGCAATGTTAAAATAATTTTTTTATCTTAACAGACCAGGTAGGCTCTGATACACAGGTGTTCTCTGATGGCGTTCTCATCTTCAGCAGGTAAGGTCATCTGACTGACCCCCGCCCACTGGGAGTAAATCTCCTTCATTGAATCCTCTGGAACTTTAGAGAACACCGCCTTGGCTGCATCATGCTTCTGCAGGGCTAAGGAACAGACAGACAGAAAGGCAGACAGGAGAAATGCATCATGGTCCTCACGGTGACTGACACACTCAATATACTGCTACAATCTAAGATGAGGATCATGTGATCATTGGAAACAGCCTGAGGCATCAGATGGGTAATATCTGAAAGCCTCACTTGACTGTTTACTTGTACAGTCAAAAAAGACAGACACTGAAGTAGAACATTAAATAACTAGTGTTTCAGTTTCATTGATGAATGTCTTGTTTAGCCAACTACCTAAATCCAAAAACTGTTCATCAACCCACCACCTCTGTTACTCTGTCTCTTATATACATGCAGTTCATAGTTTATTAGGTACAAAACAAGTACCGAGAAATTTCCTCATGATGGCGTTGGACTGTTTTAGGGCCTCGGCTCGATGGGCCGGGTCAAACAGCAGCCAATCGATAACATCAATCTTCTTTTGGTCCTCCTGTAAAAGCATGTACACATCAGTGTTTGACCCTTCAAACTAAGAAGAATGTAACCAATTATGACAAACAATTATTAACATATTGTACACAACGCATGACAACTTTGCTTGAGTCTGAATCATATTGTAAATGTTGGGTCTCCTCTAATGGACATGAACACAACACAGTGAACCTGCCCTGAACAGGAAGTGTAAAAGGTATATTTATATTTATAATTATCTGCAAATAAATAATACATTTTTGTAGACAAACTGGTCGATTTATACCTTTGTAGTTCCAGTCTCCAGTGACTGGCTGTGATGTGTGAAGTCTGAGTCATCTCTCTCTCTTACAGTCTCCACCACCAGTTTGGTTATTGCAGCAACATCAAGACCTAATAAAACAAAACATTCAATATTCCTCCATGAATAATGTTTGTATTTGTGTCACCCTGAATGCATGTTTTCCAATATTTTCTGTCTCACCAGCATCAGCAGCGAGCTCCAGGCAGCGAGGGCGGAGTTCTGGCTGGTTGACTGTCTCCAAGAAAGCAGCGTATTGAGCGGTTGCGAGCTCGGCTGGTAGCTGGCCGACATAGCTTGCAACCAGTTCAGTCTGCTGATCTCGAATCAACAGGGAGATGTACACCTTCAGGACGTCCACACACACCTCCTCCTTAGAGACAAGTCCCCACAAAAATTTAGTAACAGGACCAGCTTATCCCAGAGCCATGCAGGAGATGGTGATAGTGGATGTTTGAGATAATGCTATTTTTTTGTCCAGCTCTACTTTCTACTTTCACACATGTATGGTATGTTAGAAAACTACTTAAAATTTAGGTGCATGCTAGAATGTATGGAAGGGCTGCAACTAATTATTATTTTGGTAGTCGAGTAGTCAGCACGTCAGCGAGCACTAAACGTTATTACCGACGTGTATTTTATCTGCTCACATGTGTCTGAATTAACATAGTTAATTTATGACAGTCAGAAACAGTTCACCTGTAAACTATGATGATTTGGTGGGTATTTGAGATGCCATAGAGAGGGACACACTGGTCTTTAAAGCCTTTATTTAGTGGTCTGTGTGCACGGTTTACTTTCTTTTGTCTTACTATGTTTTTTTTCGCTTTAGTGGCACCTCCTGGGCTCCGTAGGACTGTGTGCAGTCTAGACAAACAATAACAAACATACTGCCCCCAGATGTTCATGTAGTGCATTGCAGTTACAAAAACCAATGTGGTTCCTTGTGACTGGAGCCTTTATTGAAGGTGTTCGACGTGCCGACAATACAAAATCCGCGATGTCGATTACGTCAACTAATCGTTGCAGCCCTAATGTATGGTGAACAGTGCTCGTAACACAAGGCACCACCAAATGGTCTAGTGGGTTTTGAGACCATTTAACTAATATTTTGTATAGTTTACCTTCAACGCCAAACCCAGAGAGCGAAAAAACAGCAGTAGGTGAGTCATAAAACGTAGCAGATGGGAGGGGAGAGGCTTTGAGGCTGTCAGCCAATCAGAAAACTCCTCCAACAGACCTGAGAAAGACAGATTGAGCATCAGGGTTAGTAAAAGTCTCCTGGAAATCCAAAGTGACTCACACCATAATAAATATAACAGCAGGTTTCTGTGCAACTAACAAATTTGATTCCTCTGCAGTGGTCATAGGGGAGTGGGGTCTTACCATCCAGGTCTCCCACAATGACAAACTTCTGGATGATGTGGTAATGCTCTCTGGTCTCCTCCAACACCATCTGTACATAAACAGAAACAAAGTGGTTAAATGTCGTATTCAAATCACACAACTTAAATATTCATCAATCACATTCTGTTTGTGTGACTCTCACCTTTGATTCTGAGGCCTGGAGCTCATCAAACACCTTTTCCATGGTCCAGCTGTGGACAAACAGTGAAATTATCAGATATTAAGAGGTCTGTTTTTTTCAGTGTAGCTTTATCTATAAAATCAGTCTGCGATGCATCCTACAGCTGAGCTGCTCAGATATATCAGGCCCAAAGGATGTAATACATTTTAAGTATTATGGTACACAAGCCTCCACAAACTTCTGCAGGTTAGATGAGTTCACCAAAGTAGTCACATGGGCACTTTCAACATTGTTAGAACATTCATATTTCTCTTATCCTCAACTATATAAATATATACAGTGCTGCTTGAAAGTTTGTGAACCCTCCAGACCGTTTGCTTTTCTCCAAACATGTCGGTTTTGATTGTGACCAAATAATTCTATTTTGGACTCATCTGTCCAGAGAATGGACTTCCATAAGGCCTCTGGTTTGTCCAAGTGCTCTCTGGCAAAGCTGAAAGGGCAGCTTTGTTCTTTTCTGAGAGCAGAGGCTTCCTTCTACCAACCCTCCCATGAATGTCATGGCTATTCAATTGTCGTCTGATTGTAGACGCATGCACATTTGTCCCAGATGCTGCCAGAGAGGCTTGCAACTCTCTAGAGGTGATGTGTGGGTTGGCCTTTACCTGATGTATTATTCTTCTGGTGCTACTGGGTGATATTTATATCTCCTTTGCTCTTGGCATTGTTGATTTGTATGGGACCACATGGTTCAGTTGGTTTCCTCTCTCTTTTAATTAGTGCAGGTCAAACCCTTTCCCAAGGAGGTCTCATTTTATTGATCTGCTTAAATGATTAATTAAGCACCCAAATGTGTTTCACCTGAGTATGTTACCTGCTTGACTTAGCCAATGTAGAGGGGGTTCACTTACTTTTGCACATACACTAGGTCCATGTTCTTGTAGTTTTTGGGCTACTTAAACAAGTTCCACTAAACAAGTACATGCAATTGATAAACATACATCTGACTTTTCTTACATAAAAACTGGTGATGATAAAATATGAAAATCATGTTAAAACAACAGCAAAATATAAACTGCTCGAGGGGTTCACATACTTTCAAGCAACACTGTATATTTATATTTATATTCCAAAGCCTAATAATAAAAAAAACATCTACTATTCAGGTCAAGAAGTTATTTGTGTGCGTGTGTGTGTGTGTCATACTTAGCCTCCAGGTATTCTCGTGGCAGTGTCTCCACCTCCTGATGAGCCATACCCGATGACATCAAATCTTTTTCAACCAGCGAGTCGACCATCACTTTGAAGTACGCCCACACACAGTCCTCCCAAGATTCACACACTGTCAGGAGCTGACACACAGAAACAAAAACATTTTGCTGTTTGGCAATCTTACCCTCGGGCAGAGTAAATGTGATAGTTATTCAGACTTCTCCAGCAACAGGTGTCTCATTTTATAAGTGCAAGTGTGGTGACATACACAGTAATATACAGAATAGTAATAGCAAAATTAGACACAAATTATATTACCGGTTTGAGATTTCCACTCAGGCTGGCATAGATCGCTCTCTCGTATCTGTTTAATTGCTCCTAAAACACACACAAAACAGGTTAATGTTCTATTCCTTTTGTATTTTTGAAGTTGTAGTTAAAGTTGAAGTACAGGACCTGCAGACATGTTTGCACGGGACAACAGTTAGTTACAGAACCACAAAGTGTGGCCTATATAGATATATCTATAATGACTGTTTAGTTTGTAGACTCATTTCCTACAGGTATCAGCTTGACTGATAGTAACGTCAGCTTTCCTATGTATCTGTTGTACCTCCTCTGCCATTCTCCAGCAACAGGCTTTCCAGATTCCTCTTTGAGGGTTTCCTTCAACAGGTTGCAACTCAATACTGCCTGTAGAGAGAAGAGAAAGAGAAAAGGATGATGGAATGAGGTAGGCAGAAAGACAAAAAAAATTGTCAAATCAGTTTTAAAATTGATTTAGAAGAGTGGTAGATTTTAAATCACTAGAGTTGATTATAAATGTCATAATTGTGTCTTAAACTGTAGAAGATGAAGTTTAGAGTTGGCCTTCAATCACGTCCAAAATGAATTATGGCAGCATTATAGTGGGATGTGTGTACACCTTGTCAAGATTCTGTTCATTACTGGGGTCAGAGTTTACCTGACGTCATGTTGGGATCATGGTAGAGTTTCCAGCCTTCCAGAGTTGCTGCTCTCCAGGCCTGGCCACAGCGTTTACACAGCCTCTGGGCCTGCACACATACACACACAGAACTGTGGTCATTTATCATGGCAGATTTTCATGAGCACTGAGTAAAGTAAATACTCTCAGAAGACAATTTCATCATATAACTTTATCAGTCTTTATCTATTTAAATAAAAAAACACATACTACTGACTTAAAAGCACTTCTTTAATTTAACTGCTTAGATTTTAAACTTTGAAGGACAATTATTTATCATGCAGTGATCTGCACAAAAAAAGAGGGGTACTTCACTTTGTCTGACATAAAAAAGACTTAATAATAAATAAAATTATGACGGTTAGTTTGACAGTCTTTCTACCTCATCAGTCATCCCTGCTCTGATCAGAGTGAACAGGTTCTTCAGTAGCCGGGCATCATCCTCTCTGTCTAGGTCAGCCAGGGGGCGCTGTTGTCGTAGAGGAGCATCTGGGTCCTGAATAACAACACGCACGCATGCATATATTCACTCACTCTATGTATTTAGAAACACTAGGGATAAGGATGTTTTGCTATTGTGTTTAAACAAATCTCACCAGCTCAGTGACCAGAGGAACAGTAAAGACACTGCCGCTTTTCCTTCTCATCTTCAGTGCATGGAGGGTGTTCTCCCTAAGCAGGCAAACACACATTCACCGTTTGCTGCTGTATTCCCTTGTTTCTCTTTTTAATCAACTTTAATCCAGCAGGATCTCACCAATGAATATTACCATGCACACTACTGCAGACGTGATATTTAAAGACTGATAGATGGACACTCACCAGCAGACGTTTTTGGCGTAGTATTCTATGTTGTCAGAAAAATCTCCAATCTGATCTTTGGCAATGCTCTCCAGCCAATCGATGACCAGCTACAACACAGTGAGCAGGCAGTGATTAACTCACAATAGGTGGTTTTCTTGTGCTTTTCCAATGTGTGCATAAAAAAATGGAAATGTAGATTTACACTTTGACAGTGATGCCAATGAAGATAGCTGAAGGAAAAAGCACAAAGTACAACCAGTGTACTTGTGTGTGCGTTTGTTACCTGGCTTTGTCGTATGACAGCATCCCGCTGAAAAAGCTGCTCCACTACAACCTTCTCACTCTCACTGGGAACCTAGACACACACACGTGCGTTATTAATTTTCTGCTTTGTAACTACTGGGTATGAAAATATGAGTACTATAAATAAACTAAAAAGATGATTATACTGTATATCAATGCTGTGTCATTGCTGCCTCTAAGTAACAAAAAACAGGCATTGAAGGTGTCTTTGTGTTAACTTGGAAGTGTGATGTCATCAGCCCACAGTCTGAAAACTTCACTTACAACCATGTCTGTCATGAGGTCATCTTCCAGCGCCAACTGGACACGATCCCTGCAAAGACAGGCAATAATCATTTTAGACACACAGTACACAGCCAGATAGACAAGCAGGCAGTACTTCAGGTGGATAGTTACCTGTAGAGTGAGGTGATGAGTCTCCAGGAGCAGCTCTCCTGCTGGAGCAGCCAGCGGACTCCTGCTGTTTTACTGTTCTGACCTGCTCTGAGGACCACGGACTGCAGTACGTCCACCTGAAATATCGTGATTGTGACATGGTAAGAAATTAATCAGAAGTTAGGAAAAGAAATTAAAAGAATGGTTTAACATTCTAACACACCTTATCTTGGCAGAGTGTCTGGTAATCATCCAGCAGCTCAAACACAGCAGAGGAAGAATGTTTCAAAAAGGATGCAAGAAATTCTGGGAAAAGACTGGCAGCCGCTGAAAAGACCAAACATTTAAGCGTCAGATTATTGCTTCCAAACAAACAGCAGGACACAGAGATGTCTTGGGTGCGTTTGTTTCAGTCACCAGCTTCTCCTGGATCGTCCTCCTTCAGTAACGCAGAGCTCAGGTTGGCGATGTCGTCTGTGAAGAAACTGGTGTTCTCTAATCCCGAAACAGGAGAGGTGTACATGCTATTGGTCCATTCACTGTCGTCCAAATTCTACACAAAAACACACGTAAGAGTAAGAAAAACAGATTTAATATATTTGTGGATTTTTCATGTAACCTTTTATGCCATGACAGTCAGATTTATGTGAGTGGTTCATGCAGAAACCATCCGTACAAACACTTGTCTTTATAAGAATGATTTTAGACGATATACAAACCCCATTTCTGAAAAAGTTCAGAACTTTTCTAACATGCCGTAAAATATAAAATCTGGGATGTTAATTTGCTTGAACCTTTATTTGACAAAAGCATAAACTTTTTCAGTGTTTTCACTGATCACCTTAAGTTTATTAGCAACTGTCAGCTTTACAAATTCTGAGGTGTTAGTTTTCACAAATGCACATCAACAACACACATTCTATGTACAATACTTTATATATAGCTTTATACGTATGTCAACTTGTTGCACAATTTGTTCTCTACTTAGTATATAAAGTATTAAAACAGTCAAACGAGTTTAATATAAGAACATGTTCTTGAAGCCCAGTAAGTGTGTTTGAGTCTTACCAGACTGCTGAGTGCATGTCTGGGTGTGTGGGTGTATCGGGGTGTTCGACCTCCTGGAGCCAAAATTGAGGAAACATCTGGAGCCCTGGGAGTTACTGAAAAAGAGATGCATGGAGGTGAAGTGAAAATGGTGATTTGATAAATTATGGAGCTATCTAATACTAGAGGAAGTACAATAATCAGAGTGAAATCAGGGCCTCGATTTCTGAAACATTTAAGAAGAATACTATACCAGTACCTGAAAAACAAAATGTTTTTGCCTGAGTGTGAGCGAGTCATTTATCAAGAATGCCTATGCAGACCTCTGTCTATAGTAACATTAATGTTACAGCTTATATGTGTAAATGGGGATTAAATAAAAAGAAATTGGCTGAAATGGAAACAAATTTTAGCTGTGCTACACCTAAGAAATCATACATTGAAGGTGAACTTACACAGTGACTGAAATCGACAACGCTTTGGATCTGATTTAACTATATTCAGGTCTATGCAGGTGAGATCTGGCTGTGCACGGGTCAGGCCTCTGTTTTTTGAAAATTATTATATTCATGTTGGGGTTCCAAAGACCACTTGTGTGTGTATGTCCTACCAGCCTGTCTGAACAGTGAAGCAGGAGTGGCCCTCAGCATGGATCGGGCTGGTGTTACTGAGGGAATAACTGGGCTGCCGCTGCCAGGTGATGGAACTGAGACCAGCAGTCAAGTGAATAACAACACTCACAGTTCTGACAACAGCAAATAAATTCTTCACCCGTGTGAAATTAAGCACGTCTACTTTTAAACTTGTCCAGTGCTGGATGGTTTCTTCTCAACTGTGATAACATTTCCTAAAATCACACAAAGAAACACACAAAAGATTCGAGCTAGAGGATACAGGCCACTTTCTTCCTCCTCCTGCGGGCAGCTATTGTCACCTCATCATCTCGAACCACCGGAGAATGCAACTCATTCTGACCCCTGGGAAACAAAACAAGCTTGAAAATGTTATCACTTACACATGGCCAGGTGAATATAAAGCTGCCCATAAATTCAGTTTATAGTCAGTTTTTCAATATTTCTTTTGCAAATAACAGTGACCTCAACAACAGTATTAAATTGTTCAAAATGAAACGCTTTTATAAAAAAATGATTAAGGATCCATTTTCAGTTTTAAATAATGTCCATCGTCATCATCACACCCTCACAACCAACTTTTGACCACAATCACAATGGTTCATATGATAATTTTTTTATTACTATTCACTGCACCGCACCTGTGTTTATTTGTCTTTACAGTTTTAGCAAAGCAATTTCCCCTCAGATTAACAGAGGTATATTTGCATTTTGAACGATGCTTTTGTACTTAACAGCTTCTTAAAGAGCATTTTCATTGCGGTACGTTTACTTGTAATAGAGTAGTTATATGGCTGGTGTGATTTGTTATTACTTTCACTCCACATAGGATCTGTATATGAGTGTGTCTGCCACCTCTGAGTTTAGCTTTAGGTCAACACGTCCATGAACACCTTCTGTTATTAGTTTGTTTAGCAAAGGTACAATTTAGTTATGTCTTTAGTCAGTCGGTAACTAGTACGTGCCGTTGAATAAATCTAATTATTGACTGTGAATGATATCATTAACAGCTGCGTTTAAACATGTCAACAGTTTTTAGCCGGTTAGCATCTGCACTGATTATCAACGGAACGGCAGCATTAGCAGTTAGCTTAATTAGCCGCAGCTAACTCGGTGCCGTAACCTGACAGGGACTAGCCAGCTAAATAACAAGTTTGTGACACATAGCCCAATTCGCATATACAACTGAACACTGAGACTTGTAAAATGTCGATGAAAGTTTAAATGCTGAATAATAGGTTTTACCAGTCCATGGCAGTGAGCTGTCAATTCCCGCTTCACGAGGTTTAACAAATCCTCTTCTTCTTCTCGGCTTAACGTTTCTTCTTCGTCGTTTTTAATGTCGGGTGGCAACCAACGCGAAGGTACATTAGCGCCAGCTATTGTGCTGGAGTATAGACCACAGATTCATTCGCCGAGGCAGTTTAATACCAAACTGTTAAATATGTCACTTCTCCAAGAATTAAAATACCAACCTATCAATGCATCGCCAACAAGGCCCTGAAGTATCACATTTGTTTGATCAAGTCCTCTTTATTGTGTACAATTTAACAGTTACTCTTAGTTTTGGCCCCAAAAACATCGAATCTTCTTTTTCATATTTATCATTCTCATTCTCATACAGATTTTTTAAGTATTTTATATTCTCTGTCGTCTGTTGTTACAGTTGTTATCCCAGATTTCCTTCCAAGTGATGAATTGGTGAGATGAGGGTTAGGGTTACATGTAGGTTTAGGATACCAGGCTACCAAGCTTTCAAGTTTTGAAATGCAATTCTCTATTCTTTAATATTTCTATTGTATTTCTTTTCTAATGGTGGCTAGTTAATCGACTTCCTCTAAATCTGTCTATCTAATTTCCTCATAGCTTCATAGATTAGTTTTCTGTGTGGAGTGAGTCATCTGTTACTGGACATTCTCTGCTCTCATTTACCCTCCAGTCCGTCAGCGGTCGCTGTTGTTCAACACTCATGCAGAAAATGGCGTTAAATGCGGAGGAAACAGGAACACACGGGTCGGTTTTTAAGCAGAAACCACGGCTGGACTCAGCAGGATAGCAGGGGAGTAGATTCTTCCAGTGGAGCAGCGGGGTTTCGTCACTGCCAAGGCCGGGATTGGAGCTTCGACTGCCGGGGAGAGGCGCACGCACAGCTCGGTAACTCACGGGTGTTATTTCATTTTTGGCCGGAGACAGAAAGGCGAAGGCAGGAAAGAGGAGAAGCAGGGACACTGATGGACAGAAGGAGACCCCAGGTAAACTTTTCTTATTGCGTGGCAAAGATCAGAGACAGACAGGACAGACTGTGGGACAGTTATTGTCGTTTGGGTTAAATGAACTGATATGTTCAGACTTAACCATCAGCCTCATCATCTTAAAACTATAATAAAGTGTTAAATACTGACAGTAGTTTAACCTGTAATTTAAG
The DNA here is from genome assembly GCA_034779795.1 of Ctenopoma multispine. Taxonomy (NCBI): domain Eukaryota; kingdom Metazoa; phylum Chordata; class Actinopteri; order Anabantiformes; family Anabantidae; genus Ctenopoma; species Ctenopoma multispine. The sequence goes on along the minus strand of JAUYWH010000015.1, from coordinate 12,154,726 downwards.
GTTTACTGCGCATTAATTCTGTATTCTAGACAGTTGCTTGTTGGGGCACTACGCCAAACTTCATTAAAAAAAAACGTTATTTAACAGTCTACTCTTTCAAACAGCACAGACTCTTATCTTGCTTTTTTGCTTTGTAAAAACATAAGTGGAAAGAAATTATATTTAGTTGCTTAAAAACTGCACTTAAGTACAGATCTTTGGTACTTCTACTTTAAGTGAGTATTTCATTATGCTACTTTTATAGAGTCAAATATTGTAGTTTTTACTTTTATCTGAAAACTGTTTTAGATGGCAACCTAAATTTCTACCTAAAGTTTCAACATGAAAGTTGAGAAAAATATCCTATGAAAAAAAGCATGTTTTAAATTGCTGTTCTAAATTAATTATATTTTTTGCACTGCATATAAAGTTATTTATAAGTAAAGCTGAAAATGTTATGTAAAAAGTACAACATAGTTGTATAAAAGGTAGTGAAATGCATAAAGGGAAGTACAAGTGCCTCTAATTTGTACATTAGTGACATACTTACTTTGTAGGTTTTACATACAATGCAGGTATAGTTAGCTAACTATAGCCAGTCAAATATAAAAGTGAGTCAAATTTCCCCCTTCAGTGATATAATATTATTAATATCATAAAATATATTATTGCAAATTGCTGATGCTATATTATGAAACCACCTTTTTATGTTTTATGAGTTATGAATTCACCGTGAAAGCCGCCATGCTTCATTTCTAAACACAGCAAATTTGCATTTTAGCACAAGATATTACATATACTAGTAAACCAATATAATAGTACTGAAAAGACAACATAATATAAAATGAATGAATGGTTAATATGGCTGAAGTTTCTGAATTTCTAACATTAAATTTATTATTTTTGCAGTGTGAACAGCTAGCTCAGCTAAGTTAAACAAAGCTCAGCTGGGTAAAGCTAAACCAGGAACCTTCCAGAACCATGGCTGATCGTCTGTTTAGCTTTTCAGCCAACAGGCGCATCGTCACCGGCCTGCTGGTCAACCTGTTGTCCTCCATCTGCATTGTCTTTATCAACAAGTGGATCTATGTACATTATGGCTTCCCTAACATGACTTTGACCCTTGTTCACTTTGTGGTCACTTGGCTGGGACTCTACATCTGTCACAAAAGGGACATTTTCTCTCCAAAAAGCCTTCCTGTTCGCAGGATTGTGTGGTTGGCTTTGAGTTTCTGTGGGTTTGTGGCCTTCACCAACCTTTCCCTGCAGAACAACTCCATAGGAACCTACCAGCTGGCGAAAGCCATGACCACACCCGTCATCATCCTCATCCAGACCACCTACTACAAGAAGACCTTCTCCACCAAAATTAAACTGACACTGGTAAGAAAAGTTCACAGAAATCTCAATAAATCTATATATGGATTGCACAGAGTGGATAAAATAATAAATCAAAAAAGGCAGAATACAAAAAAAGTCTTACCCAACCCAAGTTTTATTCTGTATTTTTAACTCTCACTTAACCAACACTGTAATCATGCAACTGTGCCCTTTCCCTTTCTTGCCATCCATCTCAACTAGCAAGAATGCAAAATGAAACGGAAGAAAGACTTGTAGTTCTTGTTGATGACCACAAGATGTTTTGCTTGAATGTAGCTGATGAAGAAGTTTATTGTTGATATAAATTTCATTAACATCTGTCCGTATCCACAGGTGCCAATAACATTAGGGGTGATACTAAACTCATACTATGATGTGCGGTTTAACCTCTTGGGGACAGTGTTCGCGTCGCTGGGAGTTCTGGTTACATCGCTTTACCAAGTGGTGAGTAGAAGTACGCACTGAAATGAAATGTCTTCAAAGACAAGACAAACACAGTGAATCTGTTAAGACTAAAATAAATATCTTTCTCTCTTTCTACCTGGCTGACTTTCTTTTTCTCAGTGGGTGGGGGCTAAGCAACATGAGCTCCAGGTGAACTCAATGCAGCTCCTGTACTACCAGGTATGAGTCAACAGTCACTTGCTAGCTTTCCAGTCAAGCTGACTTATGCTGGTTTTGACTTACAACTTGATCTTCACTGGTGACTAGTTGGCCTTGGCACTGTCATCTGGGACTTCAGACTTGTTGGCCATTACTTGGACCTGGACATGAGAATAGACCTGTTGAGTTATTACTTGATTTAGGACTAGTTATAGTGCTTTCCCAGCACATGGTATTACTTGGCTCTTTGGCTTTCTATCAGGCTGTGGATAGCACCTGGTACCTGGCGCTTGTTTAGTAACACCTCTCTTAAGGCTCCAATTTGGTTTTATTATGGGACCTGATCTGGACATGATGACAGCAGTGTTCGCTCTGTGTGTATCCTATCAGGCTCCTCTGTCATCAGGCTTCCTGCTCTGCATTGTTCCTTTCTTTGAGCCATTGACTGGAGACGGGGGGATATTTGGGCCCTGGTCCCTGCCTGCTCTGGTGAGACCAAACCTGAGTTGCACATGCTAAGTTAAACCACACATACATGCTAAGTTAAAACACACATGCAAATATACACCAGCATTCAAAAGTTTAGGCTCACTTAGTTAAAATTCTCTTGTTTTCCACAAAGACTGTTAAATTGATCAACTTAGCATTAGCAAACACAAAACAGGACATTAATGTTGGCTGATAACAGGGATGATCGATATCAGTTAACATCATCATAAATTTAGTTTTTCACATTGTCGTGTTGACAGAATAACGATGTGTCCTCTTGTTTTCCAGTTGACAGTCCTCTTCTCAGGCGTGGTGGCGTTCCTGGTAAACTTATCCATCTACTGGATTATTGGGAACACCTCAGCTATAACGTATCCTCTAATGTACAGTGGCCCAAAGAGGCCTCTGAGGGTCTGAAAGGTTTTTTGACGTGAGGGGTTCTTTGACAGATTTAAGACCTTTGTTGGGCTTTTGAGGTTTCTTGTCTTATTTGGAAGGTTTGGTGGCTTTGTAAGGAGCCTTTAGCTTAGTGACATGCTTCCAGGTCTTTGGGGAAAGGGCCTCAGAAGGTCCTCTTGGTTTGGTCTGAGTGTTGTTTGAAGAGGTTTCTAATCTTGTTCTTCTTATCCAGGTTTCTGGGAGACGTTTATTTGAGGTGGTCTTGGTCTATTTAAGTTCATTAATTTATGTTTATTCATTATTCTCTTCTCAAACATTTGCATTAGACATTAGATTTAATTCAGTTAGATGTGTTTCATATATGCCGTTGCGCTCCTGACTCTAGATTGCAGATACAACATGTTTGGCCATTTTAAATTCTGCATCACTCTGATTGGAGGATACCTGCTCTTCCATGACCCACTGTCACTCAACCAGGTGAGTCCTGCTCTGTTGCTCTTAATATCCAAAACAGCAACCATCTGGCTCCAATGTTACAATTATCTTCTCCAAACTCTTTTTTTTTTCTCGTTCAGGCATTGGGGATCCTCTGTACTCTGGCAGGAATTCTGTCTTACACTCATTTCAAGCTGGTCGAACAGGAGGAGGGAAAGAGTCGTCTCGCTCAAAGACCGTAGGCTGTCGAGCAGCAGAGACGCCTGCTATTGGCTGTCCACAGTGTGACCACAGAAATGTCTTTATATATTTTTATATTATAATTATGAATACTTCTGGGAGAGTACTCATATTCTCCCAAAGAGAAAGTGTACAACATGTACAACATATCCTCTTTCTGTGGTTCTTGCTTGCTAGCAGCTGGACTTTCAGACTTTGTCTACTGCTGAAATGAAAACATGCCTTAGCTTAATTCAGTTCTGAAGTCAATACATATACAACTTACATATTCAGTGAACATTGCTGTTAGAGACACACTGCCATGAAACCAATATAATAGTATAATGGTATTAGTGAAATAGTAATAGTCATCTATTTTCCCTACTAGTTCTGTTCGTACAACAGAAAATTCTGCTTTACAGCAGAAATATTAGCGCACACACTCACTGAAAATATAAATGAACAGTTGTAGTGTTAAAAAATATTTTCAGCATAAGTTTAACTCGATGCAAAGATTTTGAATGGATTGACTGGCATTAGATTGCTTTTTTCAAGCACAGAGTAATCAAAACCGCAATGAAACAGCAGGGACAGCAGGGACACCATTCTAAGTTGGTTCACATTCTTTATTTTTTGTCAATGATTAGTATTAATAGTCCGCAGCATTTCAATATCTAGTTATGGACTCATCTTAGGCTCATTCAATGTTTAATTTAATTTTTTTTCCTTTATTTGTAAATGTTTTGCGAAGAATCTTAAAGCGTGCGTGCATGCGTAGAGGAGTCTAATCGTGTGCACATAACATTTCAGGCTCACACCTCAAGGAGGTTATCTGAGCCACTGTACTGGTCGTGGATCAGGGAAAATGTAGAGAAGCTCAGTCAGATTAGATCAGTCTCTCAGGTGGTGAGAGACAGACAGTCTATGCATCAAAGTGTCAGGTGATATCTGGTGTTTATTTTATTTGACTTTTTTAAGGTAACTGCAGTCAGTCCGTTTACTGCTGAAACTCCAGTGCTTTGCTCCCACAGTGTTTCTTTTTAGGAATCTGAAGTGTCTTTGCATCGGCTGAACAGTATCTGTATCTGTGATGCTCTGCTGCATCACATGACTGTACATTGTTTTCATTTCACTTTATTGTGTTGGACATATTCAGTCTGCTGAATAAATCAATTTAATGACTTTGCAGATTTTTTGATTGTTTTTTTTCTAATTCACTAATTGAGGAATGTACTGTTGGTATAAACTCAATTCAATGCACCTTTATTTATATAGCGCCAAATGACAACATAAGTTATCTCAAGGCACTTTACAGCATAAGGTTTGGCGTTCTAGATTAACTGGAGGCTTTTGTGTGAGTTATTGGGACATTGTCCAGTCTACATGTAACAAATGCATATACTAGTTTCTCAGCATCAATTTGAGACAGAATGTTTCTAATTTTAGCAATATTTCCCTTTAGTCCCTCTCCCATGTAGAAGGTTTAGACAAATGAATTATTGAAATTAACTCTGCATGATCTACAGGAAAGAAACATTCTAAGTAAGACTGGGGTTCCTTTGGGCGGGGGGCTTCTTGGGGGGTTCGGCGCTGGGGCTGCGGCCTGGCCTGGATGGGGCTTTGGTGGC
>JAUYWH010000015.1:12106031-12143710 GCA_034779795.1 Ctenopoma multispine | reverse complement strand
TTGGCGTGATGCGTTTAAGGTTCACGGGCGCAAGGTGGCAGGCACCTTCAAAGTTTCCCCAGGAACTTTCTAGTTCTACATTTATAATACAAGTGTTCCATTAGTACAATTATTTATTGTCTAGTTATGATTAGTGTTAAGCAGTGTGGTTTTTATAAATGTTTATTTTGTCTGTGTAGAACAAGAGGATGAAGAGGCCAACACTGGGTCCCACTTGAAGCTAATTGTGGACGCCTTCATCCAGCAGCTCCCCAACTGTGTCAACAGGGACCTCATAGACAAGGTGAGTAATGTAGTATTGTTTGTAAGAAGAAACCTCTTTGAGTGCCCTTGTTTTGTCAATTAATTTAAACATATTCATTGTAAGTATTTTATGTATTTTTTACATATAATACAGAAATACAAATGAATAATGACAAGCCAGTGACAAGTAAAGAATTTTCAATGTGTAAATTTATGAGCATTGTATTGTGCCGTGCAGGCTGCCATGGATTTCTGTATGAACATGAACACCAAATCTAACAGGAGGAAGCTGGTTCGAGCCCTCTTCACCGTCCCCAGGCAGAGGTAAGTATATTGACTGTGGGTATGGAGTTAACTTTGGCCTTTTCATGTCATACCTGTGAAAATCAGACTACCATTTACTGTGTCAGGATGTGCACAAACACAACTCCAATTAAATCACATGATTCTCTGTATCTGCTGGAAAACCCATTAGAGAAGCTTTTTTTATTTAAAAGACAAAAGCGTATACCTCCCTACTTCAGTTCGATTTGATCATATTGGCATGGTTAGTTTGGATTTTGTATGTCGGATTCATTGCATTTAAAATAATTGTGCAGCCCTCTGCATGTTCCTGGTAAGGTACTAATCATGTCCCTCATCATGTGGCTCACTGATGTATTTGTAATAGTTTTTGGACATCAACAGACCTCTGTGGAACAGGGGGGAAATATATAATGAGAGAAAGACATTAATATTTGCAGTAGGACCAGTTGAATTTAATTTGGTGGTATTGGTTACACATAGAATATTACCAGCCTAGTCCACTACCTTCAAACTCCAGCAGTGGGTGCTATCGTCCTAATTTATGTGCTGAAGATCATTTGGAGCAGTGACTCTTTCTCTCTTGCAGGTTGGATCTCCTGCCCTTCTACTCTCGCCTGGTGGCAACTCTGCATCCCTGCATGTCAGACGTGGCTGAGGACCTGTGCTCCATGCTGAAGGGAGACTTCAGGTTTCATGTAGGATCTCCATCTAGTTCTTGTGATGTATCGATGTAATGCACTCAGTTTTATTGTGATTATATCAAACCAGTTTGAGTGTGAAAGAAATCTATTAAAAGACTCAAAACTAGGAAATGAGACAAAAAATTAAATACATCAGTTTATTAACAATGAAGGATTCATTACTCCTCCTGCATTTTTTTAACATACTGTCCCATTATTTAACATTTTTACTTGAGCGTTTTGTTCACATCATCTACAGACTGCTGCATTATAAACTGCTGCATTATAAATTACATTGTAATCCAATGTTTGTGCTTTTAGATTCGGAAGAAAGACCAGATCAACATTGAGACAAAAAACAAAACAGTCAGATTTATCGGGGAACTGGCGAAGTTCAAGATGTTCTCGAAAACAGACACACTTCACTGTCTCAAGGTGGGTGAGAGTCTTTATTATCAGACTCAACTGCTCTCTGGTAGCACAAGCTTCTAGGTCGTGTTGTTTCACATTTTGAGTATAGATAAGCACTTCTATAGTAACAGCATGAAAAAAAACGCGATGGAATGTTGTATTGTTAATGCACTAACCCTTCATACAATTAAGATTGTTGTATTATTTAGTTTCAAAACTATGGAAACTGTATGACATGGAGCAGCTCCTATGCATTGAAGCTCCAAAAACCCCTGTAGTGGTTATTTGTTCCAATTTGTTCACATTTTATTCTCTTAAAATGTGTATTTAGACATTATTTATACATTCTCCCTTTAGTTTCCCTATCTATCAGTATAATTTTGTATTTTCCTTTTCCCTTGATTTGTTTTCATAGCATAATAGAGTGTGGATGAAGATAACTGGTCATGTTAAAATATGTAATTGCTTAAGAAATTTGAACGAGATGCTGAAAATCACTTTTCATTGTAAAGAATAATGTTAAATTAAGACATTAATTGATTAAATCGGGGTACAACAGCTGAATTTCTTTATGTTTTACCTCTTTATGTTGTGAACAGTTAAAGGATTAGTACGAGTAGCATTAGCAACGCTGTAAATACCAAAAGCATAATATTTATCCTCAGTTATAACCCCATTATTTTTCATGCAGTGTCTAACTGAACATGATTTAATGTTGTTTCCAATTTCCAATTTGAAATAGAAAATATAAACTGAAACTGAACAGGGTAGAACAAAATATGTTAAATGTGTTTGTTTGTGTGGCTCAACAGATGCTGCTGTCTGATTTTACCCACCACCACATAGAGATGGCCTGCACACTGCTGGAGACCTGTGGCCGCTTCCTCTTCAGGTCCCCTGACTCTCACCTGCGTACCAGCGTCCTCCTGGTTAGTTAAAGCAGAAGGCAATAATACAATACAGGAAAGAAAAATAGAATTATTTGGAAAATACTGTAATATAACATTTTAGTTTTTGATTGTGATTATCTGTGGTGTGATCACATCTGTTTGGGTAGTGATTATTTTTTATATTATTTATTATTATATATAATAATTTATATTATTAGGTTTTAGTGCTTTCTTTCTTTGTTTCGTTTTGTACTTGTAACTGAGAGTAACACTGTGCTTCAGGAAAAAATGTTTGTCTTCATTATCCACAGATTTGAACATTACTGCATCCCCCACCTATGCTGAATGTAATAGTCTTAATGTAAACAACTCATATTTTGTCACATCCTGTGTATTTCAGGAGCAAATGATGCGTAAAAAGCAGGCGCAGCATCTGGATGCACGTTACGTGACGATGGTGGAGAACGCCTACTACTACTGCAACCCCCCACCCATAGAGAAGACGGTGAAGAAGAAGAGGCCACCGCTGCAGGAGTACATTCGCAAGCTGCTCTACAAGGACCTTTCCAAGGTCACCACTGAAAAGGTGCTGAGGCAGATGCGCAAGCTGCCCTGGCAGGACCCCGAGGTCAAGAGCTACCTGATCTGCTGCATGGTCAACATCTGGAATGTCAAGTACAACAGCATCCACTGTGTGGCCAATCTGCTGGCTGGTCTGGTGGCCTACCAGGAAGACGTGGGCATTCATGTGGTGGATGGAGTGCTTGAGGACATCCGTCTCGGCATGGAGGTAAGGGGAGGAAAAAATGTAGAGTGGTGACAGTGAAATGACTTGATGACAAGCAGAACCTGATGCTTATCTTGATTGGTATTTTTGGCAGTTGGCTGTAGAGGAAATCTGGGTTGTTACATTACATGAAGAAAACTCCTGTATGTTCAGGACATGTGAGAATGCTGTCTAACTCCAACAGATAACAGCTGAATCAATTAAAGTAATACAGTAATATAATGAACTGGATTTTTTTTCTCTTTTTGTATATTTTTATTTTTTGTAACTTTAAGTAAGTACTGATTGATGCACTGTAATTCATGACTTTCTCATTGATTGATTGATGTTACCTTTTATCATTTAACATCTTCATACTTTTTCCACCACTGTCTATTCTCAGGTGAACCAGCCCAAGTTTAACCAGCGGCGGATCAGTAGCGCCAAGTTCCTGGGCGAGCTCTACAACTACCGCATGGTCGAGTCGGCCGTCATTTTCCGCACCCTCTTTTCCTTCATCTCCTTTGGAGTTAATCAGGATGGCAACCCCAGCCCTTTGGACCCTCCAGAACACCTGTTTCGCATCCGTCTGGTCTGCACCTTACTTGATACCTGTGGACAGTACTTTGACCGAGGCTCCAGCAAGAGGAAGTTGGACTGTTTCCTAATCTACTTCCAGGCATGTCTGTCCTCAGTGCATCTAGTCCCTGTGTTTTGTTTTGGATTCTTAAAATGTTTAGGTTAACTTCTCTGTCACATTAATGATCCAACATATCTCCAAAAATTGTGTTGTGACCCACCAGAGAAAAATACCATATAATTACTCACGTAAATTAATTCAATTCAGTTCAATTCAGCTTTATTTATATAGGGCCAAATCACAACATAAGTCATCTCAGGGCACTTTACAGTGTAAGGTTTAAGACCTTAATTAGATAATTATAAGAATAAGAAATTAAGACATTTTAAAATTTCCTGGTACAGGTAAACAGAAGTACAGGAGAAAAGTCTGTCAAAGGTCATCAGAAATTGTGACCCTGCTGTCCCAGGAAATGAGGAAAATATGCATCATGTAAACACTGTCAGGTTCAGCACCAGTGTTGGTCAGGTGACCCATTACCATGAAGCTCGACATGACTGTCACAGTCTGTCTGTCTGCAGTTTCCTGTAAAGCTCAGTCCACAACAGAATAAACTCAACTTGATTATTACTTAAACAAAGAAAAAAGAAGGAAAAAAAATTTTCAGAACTTTTTTTGTAAAAGGATAGAAGCACATTTTGTTGTTGTTAAGTTGGGGCTTTATCTGTGACACAAGGGAATAAGATTTATCAGACTTTAAGTACACTTTCTGGTCTTTTAATGGACTACATTGACAACTGATATGCAACAATTCGTAAATATTACTTATCTTTGCCTTTGGTTTCTCCCACTAGGTGGCGCCAGTGTCAGAAGCTTTATATTCTATATGTAGTTTTATGCATATCTCAACATAATGTAGATATACATGTACATAATATTACCTCAATTTGGAAATCTTATGGATTTAAACTTTACATCTAAAACGTGTTTTTATGAAAGTGTAACAGTTATGAACAGGCACATTTATGTTGAAGTGCATACTGATATACTGTCCAGTTTTAAAAGTTAAAGGAGTAAAATTACATACATTTTTTTTGCAGCGGTACATTTGGTGGAAAAAAAGCATTGATGTTTGGACCAAGGACCACCCCTTCCCCATTGACATCGACTACATGATCAGCGACACCCTCGAGCTGCTCAGGCCCAAGATGGGACTGAGCTGTTCCCTGGAAGAGGCCACCAAACAGGTCACTGACCTGGAAAGGGAAGTGCTCGTTAAATTAGGTAAGAATGAATCAATATGTCCATATGAGAATGAATGACAGGCAGGAATGTGAGTGATTGTGTAGCAGCCAATCTCTCTGGTTGAGCTGTTTTCTGTCATCCCTGTTGAGCAGCATTCCCTGGTGTGTATGAGCATGATCATACTACTTTACTTCTGACAGTGTTCTATCTGTCAGACAGGTTTCCCTTAGCTAAACAGGAACACACACGTAACATAGTCAAAGGGCACAGTCGGTACAGAGGTTTTAATAAAGATAATTGTGTATAATTACTGTGAATTTAAATGTATGACATCCATTGAACAGTTTCTCTGTGACTACAGTTTATTTTTATGTGGCTCATACAAATTGATTGGTCACCGCCAGAAATGCTATGTTCTTGTGTTGCTCGTTTCCGTTCAAACGTCAAAGTGTGACCTGATGAATCCGCCTTCACTGAAATGAAACAAGTAATTAGTTATTCAAAAATGCCAAACACTCCTTTATTCCAGCTTCTCATATGGGAGGATTGGATCTTTGTAAACTGATTATCTTTATGAGAGAGTAATTCGTAGATGTCATTTTTCTCTGGAAATCTGTAATTTCCATGTTCATTATTTTCTAAAATGATCAAACATGTCTTACAGTTCCTGAGAAGATCATTATCTCCTGTCGCTTGTCCTTTAATAGTGTGTCAGATTGCTGTATTATAACTTATAAATGATTAGATACGAACTCTGCTGCAGAATATTTTGTGAAACTATAGAAGAAAATGGCTGGGGTGAGATCGCAAGGAGGAAGAGTGTAACTTTTGTCTAGCAGGTGTATCTCAGCCTGCTGGGAGAAAAATGTAAACACCAGCTCCACCCTATGAGAGAGTAACAATGTTAAAGTACTGTCGCTCTCCATCTCCTTACACTTGTATTTTAAACGTAGTATTTGTGCCAAAAAAGAGACAAAGCCCAAAATTAAAGATGAATTTGACTGATATTTGTTATTTTCTTCACATCTACAATTTCAATAATATTGTTACTGTGTGATGTTGGCCAATATAATCATGTAGCAAATCTAATATCATGACAGGCCTAACTACAAGTTAAGCACCTCTAAAAAAAAGTCACACGGTATTGAAATAATTAATGTGGGAGGAAGGAAAACAATTAGAATAAAAACGTCCTGCTAATCAAGTTTGGATTCATTTTATGGACCGACTCCCAATATTTGCTTTATTTATCATTTATTTATTTTATAGTTATTTCTGTCGCTGTATCTGTGAACCGTAAAAGGTGAATGTCTCTGTTAACAAGATGTCAGACATGCCCCAATGTAGAATATGTAGAATGTTGAGGGAAGAGTGATTAATGAGGCTGATGAGGGTCCCCCAGAGCAGAACAGTGGTGCCATTGTTTCACCTTTCATGCTTTAACCAGGATGAAACATTCCGTTCGTTCCACAGGTCACACGAGACCTGATCTTCAACTTTAGGCTGCCTGACTTCATTTCTTTGCTGTGACCACAGTTGCATAATTACACGCTGTAACTGGTTGTACTTATTGTCCATTCAGGTTGGCTGGTAACAGAACAACACGCTAATAAAACTCGTTCTCCCCTGTGTATTTGCTCTAACTCTAAGTAAAGTATTTGTTTAAATAGAGCTACTCCCTCAGGTTGAACTTGGTTTGAATCCAATTATAATAATAAATGGATATAATAATAATAACCTGGTTCTACTACTTATCTTAAATCTTATCTTAGCTTCTTCAACTTGCTCACTTGTCTCACTGTGTTTTCATGTAAAGGTCTGGCCATGGAGAAGGACGGTCGCTCCAGTGCCATGAGCGAAGGGGAGGGTCTTGATGAGGAAGACGACGATGGCGATGATGACGAAGAGGGAGGGGCTGAGACTGAGGAGCAGTCCGGCAACGAGAGTGAAATGAATGAACAGGAAGAGGATGTGGGTCCTTTTGTCATGGTGACCTAAGTGTCGAAAACATTATCTTGCTTGTCTGCTCACATGTCACTGTTGTGACATGTGATGGTAAAGTGATAAGATTACTTAAACTAAAAATTTAGTCCTTCTTTGATGTTCTTGTTGGAGCAGATAAGCTTCATGAGTAGTTTACACGTGTTTTGTAGTGTTGTTGTGCTCCTACCTGACCAGTATCTGTGACGGTGGTCCTTATTCTCCTCAGGAAGGATCAGAGAACGAAGAGGAGGAGAGGGAGGAAGAGGAGGAGGAGAACACTGACTACCTGACTGACTCAAATAAGGAGAATGAGACTGATGAAGAGAACAATGTAAGATTAAGCATAATTATTTTACAGAGCAGTCGATAAGAAGTAGTAAAAATCTAAATCTGTCTAAAATAATCCTGTTTTTAAAATCCACTTTATTCATTATAAAACCACTGATTTCATACACTAATTTAAACATACAGTATGTCCATTTGGTTAATTTGCTGCCTGTGTGTAGGAGGTGACAATTCGTGGTGGTGGTCTGAAGCATGTGGCCTGTGCTGAGGACGAGGACTTCATTCAGGCTCTGGATAAGATGATGCTGGAGAACCTGCAGGTATGACATCCTGTGACTCGCCTGTTTGCTGATATGTGTATTTTAATGTTGTAAAGTTTAGTATCACTTTCACATATTTTGAAGCTTGTTTGAAAACAATGTCGATGTTTTGGTCTCCGTTAAATCCTGTTTTTTAAGACAAAATGCTCTTTTCATGTTTCCCTCTTGAGCCGCATTCGAATGATATTAACATAAAGAGGTGAAAGGGGAAAAATAAAAACACAAACTTGTTTGTTTTGTCACTGCAGCAGCGCAGCGGTGAGGCGGTGAAGGTGCACCAGCTGGACGTGGCCATTCCTCTGCAGCTGAAGAGTCAGCTGAAGAAGGGAGGCTCTGGTCAGCCCTGTCTCGGAGAGGGAGACGCTGACATCTCTGACACCATGCAGTTTGTCATGCTAACGCGCAAAGGCAACAAGCAGCAGGTAGTTACGAGGAGGACTGTAGCTGTAGTCAGTGGTCACACTGACTGAATGGTTACTCTGGGATTTAGTTCCCATGTTAAATATTGTTTTAGCAGCAGACGTAGTTTACTACGATGATTCTACTGGACATGTATCTGAATACATATCCAGTAGAATTATCTGAGAGACAGAGTTACCTTCTTGTAACATTCAAACCTGGTATACACAACATTACAAACTCATAAAGAAATTTAGTGAAATAAACTTGAGGCTTATTCAAACGTTCACATTTACAGAAATGGCCACATGTAATAGAAACTGACTGTGTGGGGGGGTAATTTCTAGTATTCCAGCAGGAGCTTTCTGCAGTTGCTAGTCTTGCAAGGGTCATTCTTGTTGTTTTAGTTAGCATGAAGGAAGGCCTGACTACCCTTAATTTTTATATGCTATTTTTATAAGAGGATCTAAGGGAACCATAGGAGATGTTGGGTTTCAGTTGTGCACAGTCTAGTTTTATGATCAGAGTTTAGGTCACAGCAAACAGACACGATGAGAGGAGTGATACAGTTCTTCAGTCTATAAAATTCACTGACTCAATTGACCTATTTTAAAAAAATCCCAGGAATAGTATTGACTCTGTACTTACAGCTGTGTGTGTGATTGTGTGTAGGGGAGGGGGCTTGTATTGCTCTCTTTGTGAGGACTAGTTTAGTTAATTTTAAACCACTGTAGACATTGTGAGGATTTTTGTACAGTACTCACTATTACAAAAGACTTGAAGACCAAAAGATGAAAACATTCATTTTGGATATGGGTCATGGAATGACGTTAATGAAAAGACATTACTTTGCAACTATCATTACATCATCTACATCTCTGGGAAGATGAGGAGAGCTGCGGATTGAGAGCGATTGAGTTAACCGTTCAGTTATGACGGTTAATCGGAATGCATTGTGTCCTCGGAAGTATAGAAAATCCAACGTTTGTGCAAACTGTAAAAGTGGAATGTGTGGTTTGAGGGCAGAGACTGGTTCTTGTACTGTAGGGTGTGTCCAGCTTTCTGCCCAGGCTGGGAGGTTTATTAGAGCATTGAGTCCACACGGTTTCACTCTGCAGCTGCCAAATATGCACAAGGAGGTGGGGAGGGGGGGGTCACTTCATATGAAAGTTGGAGAGAACACAGAATATCTTTGTAGGTGTGTTAGTGAGGTGAGTGGATGGAAAATGACATTTCTGTCTCTGTAAACATACACTGCTGAGGTGCATAAAAGCATCCTGTGTGTGTGTGTTTGGTGGGGAGGAACAAAATCAGAAACTGTGCATTTTATCTTCCAGAGATATTCGAACCAAGGTCAAAACTGACTTGTGACTGACTGTGTTTGTTATAGCCTCTCGATGTTGTGTCATGCCGGTGTGTGTGTGTTTCTCATCAACAGTACAAGATCCTGAATGTGCCCCTTTCATCCCACCTGGCGGCGAACCACTTCAACCAGCAGCAGGCCGAGCAGGAGGAGCGTATGCGGATGAAGAAACTCACCTTGGACATCAATGAGAGGCAGGAGCAGGAGGACTACCAGGGTACGACAACATGACTTGATGAGCTTAACTGTTTCTTTAACATCAGTGTAGGAAAGTGGAAGAAGGATGTGTATAGTGTGGCTATTCAAGTGCTCACTGTGCACACTCTCTTGTGAAGAGAAGCTAAAATATCAGATAGCGTTTGAAAGGTTAAAGATTTAAATGGTTGGCTGGTGATGTTAATCCTAGAACTTGCGCGCAGCATTTGATTGCACACAAAAGATGCAGCAGGTCAAGCAGCTAAATCAGCGTCTGAAGACAAATTACAGTTTAAAAACGATTTACTTATCAGGAGCTACAGTTTGTGATTCCACAGATGCATGTTGTTCATAGAATAAATCAATTAAAACAGTGAGTTCATCTATCTGCTGTTTGTGTAAAACATTTCATGTCTTGAAAAAAAGTAGTCAAACTACGATTATTTCATGTGACACCACTCATTTTTCTGTGCTTGTGTGTCTGTTTGTGTGTGTGCTACAGAGATGATGCAGTCCCTCGCCCAGCGTCCAGCTCCAGCCAACACCAACCGGGAGCGGCGACCTCGCTACCAGCACCCGAAAGGAGCTCCAAATGCTGACCTCATCTTCAAGACTGGAGGAAGGTGAGACGTGAGCCCTGATCACTGTTTCGTACATGCTTAAAAAAACAATGTGTTGGATCGGGGCACATTGTCTTGTCATGTACTGACCTCGCCTCGTTGGTATCTCTTTGAACAGAGAGACAAGAACAAGGAATGAAAGGCATGAGAAGCGAGACAGACAAGAGAGACAAGACAGGAAAGACAAGCAGGAGAGAAACCAGAGAAATGTCACAGAGTAGTCTAGAACAGCTGGAGCTGCTTTTGACAAACTGTTCATCTCCAGGCTTCATCCAGGACTTGATTTCCTTTTCAGTTCAGGTTATTTATTTTCTTTCAAAGCTCTGAAAATATTTAAAAATAAAGATTACTTGAACATACTTTGTTAGAATCAACAACACCTTGTGTGTCTTTCTTCCCTGTGAAGTTAAATGACAGTATGGTCGTGTTAGAGGATTAGAATACTGTAGGTATTAGTTTGATTTAAATTGAATTTATTCAAGAGAGAAGACACATGCACAAAGATTAATTTTTGCAGTCCAAAGTCAGAACATCATAATTTTGTTTCTTTGATGCTGTCCTCATTGTTACATAATGGCAGGATAATTCCTATTTTCTGGGGACTACTTCACTGTCCTGGTGTACTCTTCGCCACTCTCGAATCATTTTTGGCTGCAGCAGTAGTTCTCAGAGTCAAAGCTCTAAGTCACACTGTAAGCTACCTGCTCAGCCCCAAACAACAGCCAGTCAGAAACATTGTAATTCTTAATATATCGTAATAAAAACCAGTCAGATTTTCACAAGTTAAATAGTTAATAGTGGACTAGAATTAGCAGCAACTTAATTCAGCTCTGACACAGCTGTTGGAGTAAGGTTGACATCACTGACATAAGATTACAGAAAATTACATGCCATTTAAATCCAGTACATGAAGGCAGGCTCTGCCAACAACCGTTGGTTTTATGTTCACAGAGACCTTAACGTTAACTTCAAACTTCAGCTTAATTCACAGCATACTGTAGGTTGGTTTTAGACCTGGGATGTTTTCATGTTGCTCAGCACCTCTGCAGTAAATGTCCTGCTCTCTCCTCCAGGAGACGCTGATCGGAGTCCGGCATGGGCTGAGCAAGTGAGCAATCGATTGAATGAATGAACAAGGACGAGAGAGAGAGAGAGGAAGAGAAGATCGGAGGGGAAACCGGTCTAATCCAGGGAACAAGTCCTCAGACGCCCACTGATGATGCCGGGACAGACCAAACCCCTGACCTGAACACACACACACTTACCCTGCTGAGGGGTCCAGAGCCTGAGGGGGAAAGATGAAGACAAGAGCTTGGGGTCAGAGGTCAGGGGGTCAGACCGATGACTGTCTTTTCTTTTTTGTCTGTTGCTTGAGATGACAAAAAAAAAACAACCGTCTGGACCAACTACAAAGATGAATGAACTCCTGACTGGCTGATTTATTGTGAGACGGACAGGAGGAGGGCGGAGGAACGGATCACCTGCCACCGTCACACCAAGTGGAGGAAACAGTGACTCAGACTTAGGTGTTAAAAACCTACGAGTGGACAAAATGTACATGAGACTAGTCAGAAAATGAATATACTTTTTGTTTTGTTTTTTGGACATTAGAACATCTAACGTTTTGCAAATTTGCAAAAGGCAGCGCTGAGTTGGAGACAAAGGTGACGAGGTGTTAACACTGGTCGTGTGATCAGAAGCTGTTCACCCAGTGATGCAAACAGAAACATGAGGCTTTCTTCAAACATGGGAAATTATGTGGATAAAAAAATGGCTGATGGGAAACCGCTCTCTTGTTCTGGAGGCGTATTTTGATTCAGAGTTGCTGCTAAAGATTTCTTTCTTGATCGATTTGTTCGCACGACATTTTACTTTAATAACAGAGGAATATGCCTGTTGTAATTTCCAACAGCTCGATGAAATGTATTCAGACTGCTTGTCTTTGGCCTAGAGAATATTTATTTCAGCGTCATATATGACAGAATTTCACCGCTGCTTGTGAAAAATCTCTTATTCAGTTAATCTATACAGCTTAAGTATCTGTCCACTAATTATTTGATTAATCAACTAAACGTTGCACCTGCAGTTTGTGGTATGACACATAAACACAGCATTTAACAATATGGTAACACTTAATTTTACTGGTGGCACTTAGTCTTTCGATGTTGATTGGAGCTGGTAGTTGATCAATTATTAACACGTTATTTTACTGTATTTCCTAATACTCCAGTATTTACAGATACTTTCTTGCTAACTGTCGACATCATTTCCTAACAACGAATTGCCGTCTAGCTGTAAATTACAATGATGCTTTCAAATAAGGTCTAAGCAATTTGGTACAAATTAAAAGAGACATGGACAGTTCTTATCATTAGTTACTGATTAATCTGCAGATTATTTTCTCAAATATTTGGTGTATTAAACAATAAACAGAGTACAGTGATAAATGCCCTTTGCAATTTATTCATAGTCTTTATGCTAAGCTAACAGGCTGGTCGCTGTAGCTTCTTATTTATCATGCCGACATGTGTCGAGTGGAGTCAGTCTTCTCATTAATGCAACATGAGTTAAGCAACTCGATGCACAAAACGCAACTCTGAGTCAGCATGTACGACTAGAACAGGACTTTCATACCATCAGACAGTTTTCACACTGTGCATCATTCAGACGGCTGGAAGATCTGACAGCATTAAGTGACCTGCTCACTGATGGACACCTAAGTGTAGATAACCATCTTTTTTCCCAATGTTTAACCTGCTAGTTGTTGTTTTTTTTTAATCAGGAGCCTCTAATAGTTAATTTTGACAGTATCCAGCTTGCTTTGATTTGGATTTGTGTAGTGTAAACGTGGTAAAAGCTTATTTTTTTGGACAAATGAATAACCATGTGCCTGAGAGTCTTCTTAATGATGACAGTAACTATAGTGCTTTAGATTAATTTCATCTTTTGAGCCGATAGATGGATAACTATACCATACCATGTATTCTGCTGCATGGGCTGTTTCTGCACCGGCTGATTTGTAGTAAAGCTCTAATTTAGTTCCTCCGTGTCTAGATTCAAAACCTTTGTTTATCTGCAAGCAAAAGGGAAAAAAAAAGCAGCTTACAGCTTAGTGTCTCGGCTAATAACAGACAACAATGATCACAATAAATATATGAAGATGATCACTGTTTTGTCTTTCTGTGAAAGTCTATGAATTAGGTCAGTTGTGTGTTTGTGGCATTTTTGAGAGGGTGCGCCTTTTTGTTGAGAGGTAATTACAAGGCAGTAAACATAAGAAATGCCTCATTTCCTGGCTCGTCTCCCCTCTAAATACCGCATATGTAGAACACTGCTAAACATGGCCATAAAGCCTCCTAAAGGGCCCCTGCTCCAAAAAATAAAATGTTGTTTAGCCCCTGTTGACCCCTGTTAAACACAGTGACTCCATTATTTCCTCAGGCACTGAGACGTCAGGGCTCAAGAGCTGAAATGATTAGAGGATTGATGATCCACAGACAATTAATGGTATCAACTTATTTTTTTACAAACATTTGCTGGAGTCAGCTTCTCAAATTGAGTTTGTTAGCTCCAGTTTTCTGTGATGGTAAACTCAACACCTTTGGCTTCAGGCAATACTGACTGAGAATTTTAATACCGGGTGTAAATGGGGTCTTTGTTTGTGGTAGTTTGATTAAAGACAACTAAAATACAAGAAAACAGTATGTGAGCACAAAATAAACTGAAATAAAAAATGTGTTATGTAAAACACATTTTGATTCGAGGCTAACATAAACTCAGTAAGAAAAAACAAAGATAAAGAAGAATGTCATCCCATCACTCGCTCAGTGTAGCAGTCAGGCAGCACTCCTACGCAAAGAAAGCTTCTTTATTTAAGGCTTACGCAACAGTCTGTAGTTCAGACAGCTTGCTTCTGTGTTGCCGCTGTTCAGCGCACAAGTAACGCAAATGTGAATATGGGAGAGGTCAGAAAAACAAAACTTTCTCGTTCGTCATTACACAAAATATGCAAAAGGTAAACAATATTTACTGTACCTCTGGGGCTGCACTAGAGTAACACAAAAAGTAACATGCTGCAACTTTAAGAGCCGTTTTCAGTTCATCACCCTAAATCGTCCTTTAAGTCTCCACTCAGGTGAAGTATTATATGATAGTATAGTTAGTCAAAGAAAAACAATCACAAGTAAGTTAGTATTCAGTTTAATGATTGACACAAACTCAACGTTAGATGCACAGAGCAACACAAAGCAGAGCGTATACAGGATACAAGGATGTTGCATCGTAGCAACAACACTCACATAGCCACTAAGTTTCCCATTTACCACACACGGATGTATTTTTATCCTTGTTCATTGCACATCTGTACACTACGCTGAAACCTTTCTTTTGAAATCAGGGTGTGTTATACAGAATGTAGTAATATACTGCATGTATGCACCATTAGATACTTCAAAATGTCTGTAGCTGAACCACAGAAAACCGGAGTCTGTAAACAAAATTGACAAAAAAAAAACACATTCACACAGGAGTAGTACTTCTGTGTTGAACAAAATATACTTCGAAAGTTACTGTAGGTGAACCACAGAGGCCGGAGTCTGGATAAAACACACACACACACACACACCTCACACACACATACACATACATGCCTATGCTGCTACAACAGTAAAATAACACACTCGCAAATGTCAGAAACAGCAAAGTTAGTGACAACAGCTTGACAAGAATAAAAACACATAAGTAACCCAGGATGTATTTCTAGATTCTGTGGTTTTAGTGCTTGTGTTTTGTACAATACCATGTGCTCACCCATCCCTAAAGAGCAGTTTTAAAGTATTCCCTCTGCATAGTAAAAAAGTAAAAGTCCTGCCCACAAACCCATTCCACAGTCTGTGGTTTGTTGTGGGAGGTTTATCCATGGAGTAAAAATATCCTCTAGCTCAGCTCAGCTTTACATCTAAGAAACCCAAGTTTTTCACTGTAACGTCTACATCATTGTTGTTCCAAGACATCGGACTTAATGGAAGTGTTAAGTTTCCAGAACATTTAAAAAAAGGCACTGACTGTGACTTTGGATGTTTCTTTGATCTTCTGTTGTTTGCTTTAGTTAAGATATACCCTATACAGGCTTATTTAGAACCATCACAACATAGTTTTAGTAATTTCAGAAGTAGTAAAACCTTTCTAGACAAAAGTGCTTTGCTTTGTTTTTGCCTCTGAAGCTCACTGCTGACTAAATTGCTCAAAGTCAGTAAAAAACAAACAAACAGTGAAAACAAATGTAACAGGTGAGGAAATCTTCACAGCGTGTGTATGAACATATTATAATTTCACAGATGATAGAAGGAAAGTGACACTGTAAAACAAATAATATAACCTGGATACAAAAACAAGCATTGCGACGTCTTTCTGAGTTTGTGGTGAGTGCTTGTTGTTTTCAGTTTTTACTCACAGTTTACTTATATTCTGTAGCAAGAAGACAGAATTCACAGTAAACTGCAGCAGGAACCTACATTTTCAACTGGGCCGGATTAACCTGCTATGTGGGCAAAACTGGGTTTTTGGCCCCCAGACATACAGTATGTTACTACACATTCCTCTTAGAAATCTTATTCTGGACTACTTACACACCCTAAGTCTGCAGATTGCGATTATCTCCGTCTTATTAAGCACACGTTTATTTAAAAACTGAAATAATAATGGTTTTAAAACTATATTTGACACAATATGACTAATTAACTAAGGATTTGGGGGGGTTGGAGCATAGGGGTCGTTGCCCACTTTGTTTATAATCCAGCCTTTCTTTTAACATAAAAAAACTAAATAAAGAATAATCATAAAAATCAATTTAACTTTAAAGCTGAGCCTTCTATTAAAAGCATTTTAAGGTAAAGATTGTCCCATTGCAGTTTATCTTGAAGTAACAGTCTGTAGAGAAAATCAAACGTGTTTTGAATCCACTGCAGAAAATGGTCCAACAAATGCACTGTTTCCTCCTGTTGGAACGTTTGTTAAAAACTAGGAAATAACTTAAGTCTTGTTGGGTTTAATCCTTTTGAGGGATTTGTTGACAGTAGAAAAACTATAAAATATCTCATTAGGATGTTTTTAGAAAATGTTTTTATGGCTAAAAAGTCAGAACCTGATGTGCAGGTCCTCTGTAAAAGTACTCTCTCTCCTCACTTCTAGCATAGCACTTCCACCAGCAGGTACACACCAGAGATTAAGGCTCAAGAGTCTTTCAGCAGCCCTAGTTTCCTCAGTGCCTCCCTGCGTGATTCGTTCATTGGCCCCCGTCCAGAAAACTGCACGGTGATGCCTTGGGGACGAAACATAGAGACGGACCTCCGCCTGTGCTCAGGAGACGAGGCTCGCGGCGCTGGCTTTGGGGTAGTAACATGGACAGTGTGCCGATGAGGTTTTGGGGCTGGAGTCGGGGCTGGAGCTTTGAAAGTCTTTGCATGGCCTTCTGAAGAACCACCAGAGGAAGGGTTAATGGTTCGGCTCTTTCCTCCAAAGGTGTTAAGATCAGTCTTTAGTGGCTCTGATTTTGCAGGCAGGGTTTGACTCTTGTCAATATGGGAACTGAGGATGTCGGGGAGGTCGTGCCTCACCGTGGTTCCAGAAGCAGGGGTCATGACTTTGCTCTTTCCTCCGTAGGTGTTGAACTCACTGGGATTAGATAGGGCATGGGGAATGATTTTGGGATCAGGGCTAGTTGGAGAGGTTGCAGGTTCACTCTTGGACAAAACAGTAGGGTGGACCATAATGGATTTCCCTCCAAAGCTATTGAATTCCAGCGACGTGACCTCAGGTGGAGGGACGACAGGTGCTTTGTGTTCCAAAGTTGGATTGAAGCTACTTTTTGTGACCCCTGGAGATGACAGGCTTGGTTGGGGGTTTCTGTCTTCCTGCCGCCTAAAGGAATCTGTTTGCAGAATCTCTGGTTTTCTATCAACGTGAATCAGGCTCTGAGGTGGTCTGGTAACACTGGCTTTGGTGCTGGTTTCTGTTGTTGTAGGAACAGTGGCACTGGGTTGACCACCTGGGATAGGATCCAGAGTAGTGCTCTTATTGAGAGGTGACACGCCCCCAGACATGGCCCGGCTCCTGTTCAGGCCCAGCTTAGACAGGGCCTCCATCCTGGATATGTCTGGTGTGGGGTCCTTGAAGGAAATGCTGCGAGCAGGAGTATTTCGAAAACTCTGGTCAGCAGCGAGTTGAGAATCCTCCTGCAGAAGAGGGTGTGATGTTCCTGCTAGGTTTGCCAGCATCTGTGACCGTCTCTCGTGGATGTTCACATTAGCCCCTGACTGGTTCTGGTGGTCCTTGATGCTGTGAATCACGCTGATGTTAGCAGGAAAGCGAGTTGGCTTAGCGGAGGTAGGAGGACCCGGCTTCACAGGTAGGTCAGAGCTGTAGCCCGGTGGCTTTTCAGACTCCATACTTTGATGGTGGTGGAGTGATGAGGAAAGGAGGTTGGAGTTTCCACCGGCCTTGTTCTCAGCCATCTTCTGAGCAATCAGGACCGGGGTGGGGATGCTGCCTGGAGGATGGTAGGAGGAGTGGTTGTCTGTGTATTCCGATGGCAAACTGTCCACCAGATCTCGCCTTGGTTTCATCTCAAAGTGACTTTCAGGTACTTGCACCATTCTGTGAAAATCTGAAAGTAACAAAGTGCAAAGTGAAGCTATTGGAAGGTTTACAATAGTTAATTTATCACACTGAAATAAAAACAATTAAAAAAATATATTTGATAGCTGATTAGACAGAATAAAAAATTAGGTGGATTCATAGACCAAAGTATTTACAAAATCCTGGCTATGTACACAAGCAGCAACCACTGGGAGTACAGTGGTATCTAAATGGGTACTGGGAAACCCACATAACTACAACATACATGGTTCGAGCTGCAGACCATTGTTATATGTCTTACTCTCTCTTTCTCCAGTGTTGACTCTAAAATAATGCCAACACAACAACAACAAAAAAACAACAACTGCTGTATAGTACCTTGACTGGTGGGACTGAAGATTGGCTGTTTCGTCTGCACCAAGTCTGGTTCTGGGCGGACCAGGTCTATAATGTCCTGATCTTTTGGACTTGGAGTTCTGGCCAGGAGGGAGGACATGGGGCTGTGACTCACGGGTGACGGTCCATCAACCCTGACAGGATAGGGGTTAGCTGTGGGTTGCGGTGCAGGGATCTGGTCTTCCTCTAGACTCTCCTCCAATGAGACAATGGTTTTGTCAAAGAACTGGATGCTCTCCAGCACCTCCTGGCTTAGACACTGCAGATCTTCTTCCTGTCAGCGCCAAGAGACAGTAGAAAACTACTTGACATGGTGTGATTTCAACTTCCTTCTTGACTCACATGTGTGCAAACCTCCTTAAAGATAAATACAATTCTTAAATCTTTGTTACCTTTACCTTTCTCTTCACCATGTTTCAAACCGTTTACTGTGACTTTCTCATACAGTCGTCACTGTATGAGAAAAGAGTGAACACAGACCTGTTTGTTCCAGCATCCCAATGCTCCAAACTTCTTTCCCACCCTATATTTAGCTCGAACGCCCCTCTCCGCTGTTGCCCCTCCCTCCATACCTCTCTCCATCTCTCCTTCCTTCTGCTACCTGTCCTAGTTTAACAGTGCTGCCACTGAAAAACAACAGAATGGACTATCCATTAACAACTACTACTAATTTTACTGCTTTCAGTGTATCAAGTTGTCATAATTTAAAATCCTGAACAAGGCTGAATTACCAACAAGGCAAAATGGGCAACTGTCTAAGACCATTAGGGTCCCTGGAGTCCCCGGGTACACAATGTCGCAAATAGTTTGTGGTAAACTGAAACCAGTAAGAGCTGTGATGGAAATGTCTGTTATTGTCCTAAACCTCGAGCCCTGTCTTGTGGAGGGTTTATTGTGTCAAAATATAGTTTCCATAACAATAATATTTCAATGTAAAAAGGCACATAGCTGACTTTTTTAGTCAGTTAACCCAGAGTGTAATGTTATGAGCTGAAGCTATTTCTTTGCAAACAAAAGTAGGACACAGCGACTGTCCCAAGGTCTTCTTTACTGTGAGGTTGCCAGGTCTGGAGCCAAAACCTGTGCCAGTGCCAGTTCCACACTTAACTCCTTATAAATCCACTTTTGTTTGTAAAGGGATGAAATAAATATGGTAGAAATCTGGTAACTGAGAGGAGCTGGTATTATATAACTTCAGTAGCCACCTAACTTAGCTTGGCATGAAGACTGGATGCAGGTGAAAGCAGCTAGTGTGGTTCTGTGCATTGGTAACAAAATCAGTAACAGCAAGGCCAGGAATAAGGGGGAACCGAGAGTCGTACCACCAACCCTGGGGTTTGTAGGCGACTGTCCTACCAGTGTTTTTGACCACAGGCCAATTACTACAATTGCACAGCCACCAGACTGAAGGAAGCTGCTTATTTGAGCTATTTCAAGGTGGTGACCTTCAGCTGGTGGTTGACATGGCAAACAGGATTTGTTGCTGACATTTGTGTTATTAAAGGTGTCACAACAAGGTTACCGAGAGCTTTGTTTTGTTTTGCACATACGGACGCACAAAGACACCTGCAGCAACACCCAGCTGAAACCAATACGAGATAAACAGCGATGTGCCGGTTTCAGCTGGAGTGAATGATATCTATTGTCGTGAAGCAGCTCAGGACTGAGAAAACTGCAGCTCGACTGGTTCGACTGTGTTGTGTGCTGATAATGAATGTCATCCCCCAAGGCATCTGAAGGGATTAAGTTGTTAGGCAGGTATCATTTCTCAGAGTTTGAGATAACTGGGGCGCACTGTGTAAACACAGCACAGAGCGTCAGTCTACATGAAGTACATTTTGAATAATTGGCTAGTCATTTTATACGAGTGAGTTTAAGAACAAAACTGAATTGAACGGAACTTTTTAAAAATTTGTTTGATCCCTTTGCCAATTACTGTTAGACCAAAAACCTGTTCCTGATATTCCTAAACCATTCCCCTAGGATGTGGATCTACTTAGAGAAAACTCTTTATCTATTTTCTAAATGTGCTGTTACATTATTAAACGCTGGGGTCCTCACATATGCTTTTTAAAAAATATATGTGGTAAATGTTTAACCTCAAGAAAAATAGTTTGTTGCTCCTAAATCCACTTTGATTGCTCTGCAACACTTACCCCTGGCCTGGAGTTTTGACTTGATCCACCGTTGACTGCATAGTGGTGCTGAGGGCTGGAGTGCAGACGGACGTCCATGGTGGGAAGGGTCAAAGGTCAGCTAGCTTCTTAAGAGCCTAGGGGCCAAAGGAGGGATGAGACATCAAATAGCTGACATTAAACTGAGGTCAGGAAGAGAAGTTAAATGAAGGTAGAATCATATGAAGGAAGCTGATACCAAAAGTCAAAACAAGACTTTAAAAGGTCACAATATAAATCTGACTACTTCATTAGACTACATTAGTTTTTTTTCACACTTTTTTTTAAATGTCACGAGCCAAAATAAATTTGGAAACACTGGTTTCAACATCACGGCTAAGAGATGCACCTGATGGACCAGTTAACCTGGAACATGTTGAGCTTTTTTTAGCTACCACATTCCTCTCTAATGCTAGTCTTCTTCATACGTCAGAAGGAAGACAAGCTTCCTCCTTGAGGTTTAAAGGCAAAAAATATTCTTATGCAATACTCTTTAAGAATTTGTCAGCCACGTACCTTTATTGGGTGCTAAATTAAACAAGAAAATAACTTTTTCTGTCCATTGTTTTTTTTTTTTTTCCCTTTGGCTTTTTTTAACCAAAACGGATATATATTCATATAAATCAATTGTTAGCTGTAAAAAATTGTATTTCACACTAACAAGACACAGTTGTTTATTTAGTGACATTTTATTATGTTTTTTGGTACATTTACACTTTGCTGTTTTAACTCTTCTAGACTCTACAAATTACTAAAATTATAAACTCTTCGTTCGTAGAAATATGCAGATGCTTTTAAAGTGTGAAAAAGGTGAATATTGATTCGAAAACTATGAATATGGTTCTCTTTTTAATATGATGCAAAAAGCTTTTGTTTTAGCATCTATACGATAATAGTCTCGCTAATTACTTTAGACCTAAGAGGAGAACATGCTTTTATCCAGGACTTACCCAACAACTCCACAGATCCATCATCACAGGATCAACGGGGAGTCAATCGTTTATTTTTCAGAGAAAATCATCAACATTAATTTCTTAGTCGGCTGTCAAAGAGTTTTTCCTAAAAAAAAAGAAGAAAAAAAAAACAGTCCAGTGTCTCTGCGCTCTTGGCTCCGTGTGCGTAATGACTCCACTACGGCGCATTACGCAGCGTTTTAAAGCACTAAGAAACCCCACCCACCGCGACCAGGCGTGTGTGTGTGTGTGTGTGTGTGTGTGTGTGTGTGTGTGTGTGTGTGTGTGTGTGTGTTTGTGGTTTCATTCAGGTGTGTGAACAAGTGTAGTAAGTGACTATAGTGACACAGTGGAAAGTTATCCCAAACACTCACACACCTACGTTAGAGTTTCACTAGGAAGCGTTCAGGAACAATGGGACAGGTGAACCTTGAACTATTTACCGTCAGAGACCATGGGGAACAAGGAAGAACAATTAGGGATTTTAAAGGAAAGGGAAAAAACAACTATACGAAGTATTTTTTTCAATATTGGTTTTAGCCTTGTGAACATGTTTGTTCATTTATTCTAGGAAATGCATTCTTTATTTATACTGAATTGTTTGTTGTAGACACATTTTACATTCTGCATGATTAGCTCACCTGCTGTCCTCTGAAAAAAAGTCAAGTCAAAACAGTTCTATTCATATCCAGATATCAGAAATACTAAATTAAACTCCAGCTCAACATCAAGCATTTACAAATAACTAAATGTGTCCATTAAAAGAGACAAGCTGCGTTACAGCCACACTACATCTGGTTAGTATCACACCTCCAAGTGTTTTGTCTGTGAAGTGTAACCATGAAAAATGTTAATTACTTGACAGCGAAGTAAGAAACTGAACAGATGACCTGACTCTTCTGGTTTATTTGTTGTGAGCGCCCCCTTCCGACTGGTAACTGGTAACCAACTGGTAACTCAACAGTTGTAATCTGTGGCTCCGTGTTTCAGGAGTTTGAGTCAAAACCCACATTCGTAACTTAGTTAGATCTGAACACACAGAAGCTGATATTATTCAGTATGACTTACACTTCACAATTATATAATTTTCTCTAATGTTCATCACAAGTTCACATCTATAAACGTGGTTAGAAATCACAGAAAAGATGCTGCAGAACTTGTTTGAGAATAATTTTCTTTTCTTTTAAATCCTCTTTTTTAAAATCTCTTTATGTTTATTTCCAGGTTTACATGAATATATCACAGGATTTCCCTGTGATCTCAGATCTTGAACAACACCGTTTACACAACTGTATAGATATTTGCTGATTGCAAGCATAATATTGAGGTGATTTTGATTTCGTAGTTTCCCAGTGGTCCGTGAACGCCCGTTAGTTGGAGTAACCTGCTGCGGTCTGCGTCAGCCGCTCCGGTGTGTCTGTTTGTTTGTCGGGGTATTTCGGTAGGTTACTGGGAGGAAGACCAACCGGGCTGACTGCTGTCCACACAGAGGTTCGGTGAGTTCCCATCTAAGTCGTTTTTATCGTCACTGTTCTTATTATTATTCTTAGTTAAGTTAATGGAACTTGCTGAGCCTGCTAGCTAGCACAGCTGCATTCTCATGCACCATTATCCACCATGCACCCATTATCGGACAAACCGTCTGTCGCACAATTCCTTCCCTTTCTCGTAACCATGCACTCAGGCTCTTAATGTTTATTCACAGTTACCGTTAAAAGCTTCAAATTAATTCACGGTACATTCCGCTATAGCTAATCAAATTAATGAAACTTGATCTTCGTGGCTGTGCAGTGAGCGGTGGCCGATAATGGAAGCAGGGTTTCCCCTCTTTTCAGTAATCCTCCCAGTATGCGAATAACGGGTATTTATTACCGTAACATTTTAGAAAATGACGACATTTTTGTTGTTTTTGTTGCTATTTTAACGTCGTTATTTTGTTTATTTTACAGCTTTCTGACATAAGTGTTACTAGTAAAAGAAATGCTGAAATAATCTTCTGAATGAAGCTCGTGTTATTTAGCTTAATGTTAGCTCGGCAATGAACTCAAACGTTAGCTCGGTGTACAAACGAAACCTTAGCCGACAGACTGTAAAAACAAGCCGCTTCCATGCATCTTTCATGCGGACAGTGTCCGATGTCACCCGTTAGCTTTTTAGCATTAGCCGTCTGCTCCAGGTTCATTAGTTGTTAGCATGGTAGCCCGCTAGTTAACATCAACCATGCTAGCCGCGGCTAATTAACCCAGTGCTAGCTAACGTAACCCTGGTAGTGAAAAGTACATTTACTCAGTTACTGTATTTCAGTATAAAGCTGAGCTTCTACTTGAGTATTTCAATTTTATAACAAATGCCCCCCCCAAAACAAACAAACAAAACCCAGCCCCTTAGAGTCCACAAGAGCTGCAGCTTTACTCCATATCAAGCATTTATTTTTTGCATATTTTTTTTCTAGCCTGCTCCAGTAAAATCTGTTTAAACTTTTAAAAAATTGTACGTGATTTTGTGAAATTCCCAGTATTATTTTTCGACCGTTATGTAAAATTAATTATTATACTTATTGGTTAATTTAATCTTCTAGTCCCGATGATTTAATAACAAAAATAAAATTATTATTGGCATTAATTATATACATTTAAAAATATGAAATAGTACAGGTGCATTGATGCATAACTCAAAAAGTGAAACACTATGCATAAGTTTATTTAAGTTTTCATTATGATTTCATGTGCTCCTTTATCAGCATAATGTGACGTGGCATGGTGGTCATCATGCTGTGGTTCTGTTGAGGTGTTACTGAAGACCAGGTTGCTTTAATAGCAGCCTTCAGCTCCTCTGTATTGTTGGTTAGGTGTTTCTTATCTTCCTCTTGACAGTACCCCGTAGATTCAGTATCCCAACCAAGCACAGTTATATCATGGTCAGCAAACCATGCAGTTGGTAGTAATTCCTCACTGGGGTTAGGTGCTGAGTACTGATGGAAAAGGAAATCATCATCTCCATGAAGCTTGTCTGCAGACAAAAGCATGAAGTGCTCTAAAATCTCTAGGTAGACAGCTGCCTTGACTTAAGAGTCTGCGGAACAGCCCCAAATGATCACGGACTGTGGAAACCTTACACTACTTCAAACCATTTGAAAAGAGGACTTCGGTTCACTGAGCATCAGTCCAATTCTTTTTCCCTCCTGATGCTGTGTCTGGTTCAGGTGGTTTTACACTAGGACTGCAACAGCTATATCCTATTTCCTGAATTTACTCATTTTTACATTATTGTATTTATACTTAAGTAAAGTATCTGAGTACTTTGATTACTGTTGATGCTATGGAAATATAGAAGCATATGAGCATCCTAATCCAGCTTAAGGTTTGACTTCAGCCACATTGACAACATTGTAAACAGCTTCATCAGGCCATTAGTATGAAACCTGTGTTCGGCTGGCAGCTAGAGGTTTAGCTGCACATCATGTGAATCAACAGAGAGTATGTTGTCAGTGTAAATTTAGTTAGTATTTGTTGCATAAACTGCAGTTCTTATGCAAAGCTTAGTGTCAGGTTTCACTAATAAACGTGAAATGCACGACAATGACAACAAACATCTCTCAAATTTAATCAGTTAATTAAGAAAATATTCAGCAGATTAAAATAGTTAAAGGAAACTCAAACTACAACTGTAAGTTCTGCGTACATATTAATTATCTAAAGACATAATATAGTATATATATTTTTTGGCATTGATTACTTCTCTTAATACTTGTAGTACATTCACCTGGTTGTACATGTGTATAGGTAACATTCACTGGTGGACTTTTACTTATGTAAAAATACAAATACTCCATTATAAGTGAAGCATTTGAATACTTCCTCAGCTACATGTATATCATGTAAATGCACGGCATGAGCCTTTACCAGGCAAACTGAGTAACTAGATCCATAGCCAGCATCCCTCAGCGTGTCAGGTTACTGTGGGTTTCCAGGACTAGTCTCCATGGAGACGAGCACATGGAGAAAGAAAGGATTAGTCGGTTTTAAGTAAGCAAATGGTTTCACTTGGGTTTGACTGACAGGTGCGATGCTTTCACCTGTGTGCGTGTTTGTGCGCTTTTGTACGACGAGCAGAGTGAGGACCGGGTTGAACACCTCAGGATTGAGGACGGTGCTGGCTTTCTCACATGCATTCAGAGGGCTAGAATCAGGTTTAAATTAGGGTTAGACATTTTGTTGTGTGGGTTAGGATAAGGGGGTAGAGAAGCCATCATGTCAATAAATGTACTCACAAAGTTACAGTGTGATTTTTTTTTATTTTTTTTATTTTTTTTGAGTAAAAATTTGTGTATGTGGAAAAATTCTCTTTCTGAATCGGTTAGTGGCTCTGATGTTAGACAGACACAGATGTTGTTAATATAACTAACTCAATATTCGAGGACTCTAAGCAACCGGGACATCTCCAGTTATTGGTTTATATACTTTGTTTAATTATCACACACATTATTACAGAGGTTTCTACTAAATAAAAAATGAACTAAGAATCATATTCTTATTAGGGTTGAAAAAATAATTACTAATTAAACATCCGTCAAACAAACAGTATAGCATACCGAGGAACATTTTTTTATTAGTCGAAACTTTTATAGGTGCATCTGCAGGCATTTTTTGACACTGATTAACAGATGAAGGTGGGACTTTGACATAATGATACCGATAAAGACCTTGTTCTTCAGATAAACTTTTAAATAGACAGAGGTGGTGACATAAATGTTTCTGACTCTCGCCTCGTCTTTATTTGTCTTCACGACTAAGTCACTGTATTTGGCTTTTGTAAATATGCTCAGTGCGTGACACACCCACTTAATACACACACACATGAAGAAACACACAGGCCCAGCAGGGGGAACTGGGGTGGTGTGCTGAGCTGAGGAAAAACAAAAGGTAAGTTAACAACACAGACAGAGGAAGAATCACTGAGACTGATGATGATAGAGGGATGGATCTCTGGTATGAAAATAGACTTAGTGCTTTGTTTGTCTCAATCAAAGCATAAATAGTTGTCGCTCACTCCTATGTGAATTTCCTGTTTGCCTTCTTGTTCGCTGGAGTTTGACCCCGAACGTAAAACCTGTCTGCCTTCATAGACTGCATCATAACAGTAGTGGACGTGGTAACAGTGGACTTGGAATTTGCTGGTATCAGATTTTTGAACGATGATTATTGAGAGCAAATACAGTGCTGTAAAGTATTTTCCCCTTTTCTGATTTTTTTCCCCATTGTCACACTTAAATTATTGAGATCATCTAAGTAATATTACACAAAGACAACCAGAGTAAATACTAAATGCAGTTTCACGTCAGCCACATTGGATCTGAATCAAGGATAAAAAATAAGGAGGCAAATACTTTTCCACAGCTCTGTATATCACAGTATTAGAATAATAATAAAGTTGATACAGGTACAAAAACATTTACTCAAAGTACTAAATGAAACGGTGTCGCTAACTTTTTTGACTTGATAGTGGTTGTGTACGAATAGTTCACCCAAGCATACAAATATTAATATGTAATACAATGATTAACCGCGGGAGTTTAGTTAACTATGCAGCCTAATGTCACGTTGGGGAGAGAGGACTGTTCTCTCTCACTTGTTGTTTGGATCAGTATAATGACATGCTTGTTGACCCTCCCGTATGCCAGCACTGGAAGTGGTAAAAGTTGTGTGTCTCTCTGTCTTTCAGGTTACCTGTCAGTCCGTTTGTAGAGTCACTCCTTCATCTAGAGATCGTCCCAGTGTCTGCCTGTCTGATGATTGTCTGACTGACTGCGAGTCTTCATTGATCCTCCCAGAATCTTAACAGCTGCAATATGGTACACACACCTTCAAAGGAACACTTTGAAGTGAAACACCGTTAGTTTTGGTGGAGACTTCAAATCCACCACTCAAGCTTTCCTCTTCCTTTCCAACATTTATAATCTTGGCTTCACCTATTTTAAACAATTTCAGTGATATAAAATAATAATAAGTTATATATACTGTATGTATTATTTCATAATGGATGAACCTACTTGTGATTCACATAAACTGCCTCATTTGCTCAGTTTTGGGTTACTGAGTGTAGATTGATGGGGAAAATGGTCAGCTGTGCAAAATGTGAAGGGATCTGAATATTTTCTAAAGTCAGTATAAACTTATATTCTTCAGATTATTCTGCCAGACATTTCTCAGAAAACTTTCCAAGTCCAAATTTAGGAGGTTGTCAAATGCAAAGCAACAAGTCAGTGAAGCAAAGTAAACAGAACTGCACGTCCAACTCCAAGCAAACTGCAAGTATGTGCCGAGGCCTCCGCCTTACTGCTACTCTGCAGAGACTCTGAAAGTCATTGCTGTCATTACACTGTGGAGCTGTTTGTGTATAAACTGAAGTGCCCATATTTGTAGTAACCGTGCAGTGGTGTGGCTTGATGATTGTTTTATGATGCAGGGGAATAAGCTAATTCAGACTTTGGATACACAGACAGTACCTGGAAGAACACTTTGTAGAATATATTTATTCAATATAAAATGTTCAGCTAGTACATTGATACCTATCTGGGCAGTGAATCCCCTGCCCAAAGACAAAAGTAAAGAGACTGCAAATCAAATTTTTGTTAGTCATTGATTCTGTCTGATTTCTGGACTGAAGCAAGACTGTCAACAGCTCTCAGCCTTCTATGACTCACTGCTTTGAACATTATAAATTGGAATGAACATATTGCTGCATCACTAAGCTGTGTGTCCTCCCTGCAGAGTGTATGATGTCTCAGAGCAGCTGCTATGGCCAGCAGCAGTCAGAGCAATGCCGAAACTCTGGAGGGGTTCCATGAGGTTAACTTGGCCTCACCCACCACACCTGACCTTCAGGTAGGTTTATGTTCAACCCATTCCCTCATCACATGCAGATATAAATCAACTTTCAACTGCACAGACTCCCACATTATGTACATGTCCAGGAGGAGTCACTCCTCACCAGAGCTCACTTCAGGACCTTCAGTTGTTATTCTTAGCTTACTTACTTAACGGTTCCATGTGTGTCATCCTCCAGAACCAAGCAGAGCAGCGCCCGCCTGCCCGTCACAGCACCCCACCCACTTCTCTGTACCGTACCCACTCTCTCGGAGCACCTCCTCCTGGCCTCCCCACGTCCCTACGAGCCGACCAGCTCCCAACGCAACCAGTTTACTCTACTCCACGGCACAGCCACAATGGAAGGTAAAGAAATTGACTTCAGAGATTCAGCCCCAGCATGTTCCTTCTGGCTTTTTACCTTTTTATCATCAGCTATAATCCTGTAGTATTCCGTGTTGCAGTGTGCCAGGCCTGGAGGCAGATTCTGCTGAGGGCAACTTCCTGTCTGGCGAAGACGGAGAGGAGTGCAGCGCTTTGAGCGACAGTCTGTCGCGGCTGCGGAGCCCCTCAGTGATGGAAGTTCGAGAGAAAGGATATGAGAGACTGAAGGAGGAGCTGGCCAAGGCTCAGAGGGTAGGACATGCGCGCACACACACAGTCTCTGGTTTTAAAGTTGAATGTAAGTTTGTGCAGTTGGATGGCGAGTGTGTGTATGTAGATGACATTTCACAACATTACTCCACAGGGCTCATTACTTAGACTGACATAAATTTCCATATTTTATTTGTATGCATTTTTATTATTTTTGTACATTTGTTATTGATTAAAGGCTCTTTTGAACATGTTAATCTAATGGTTACATGTTCTATAAAAAGGACTTAATTTGGAATGATGGTTCAATCCTCAGACATTTCACAGATTTTTATTTCTTCATCTCTTTGTTTTGTTTTTGCCATGATATGAGTTTACATTATGTTCATTTGGCGTTTTCTTTCTGTTGTGTTGTTTTCTGTGTGTGTGTGTGTGTGTGTGTGTGTGTGTGTGTGTGTGTGTGTGGAAGGAGCTGCTGTTGAAGGATGAGGAGTGTGAGAGGTTATCTAAAGTCAGAGACCAGCTCGGCCAGGAGCTGGAGGAGCTCACCGCCAGTCTCTTTCAGGTCGGTGCCCTTCTGCTCAGTCTGTCCGTCCCCTCTGCTTCCTGTTTCCCTTCCTCCTGATGCAGCGGCCAGACAGACACCGGGCAGAAAAAGTTACAGTTGACGCGGGATTTGTTGCTCCCTGTTTCCTTGTCAGCAGAAATGTGAAACAAAGGTGTGATGAGGAGTAAAATGCTGGGAAGCTGTTCTTAGTGGACTTCTAAAAACTTAATTTTAACATTTGTCCATGTATCTAATAACTATTGTTTACGTGTGAAATACAACACTCGCAGCCATCAAACCTCCCAGTTTCTTTCCTCCTTGAGGGGGGGCATTCCTGGTCCTCGAGGGCCACGGAAAACAAGCAGGACTGTGTGTTTTTGTGTGTGTGTTTGTGTATGAGATGGTGCCTCTTGAACTTTACGGGAGCCACGCTCGGACCAGAACCACATTCTCCGATCTTTGGAACAGTGACACAACCTCTTCCTTTTCTGCCTCCTCCCAAGATGCACCAATAATCACGCAACCAACAAATAATCATCATCATTATAACATTGAATGCTTTTGAGTTCAGACACGTTAATTGACAGACTGAAATTTGTCTCTAGTCGTTGCTCAACAAATTTCTCGCTTCGTTGTTTGAGTTTAGGAAGCAGACTAAATCTGGCTGCCTGTCCTTCAAAACACATTGTTCCTTTTCTCTACCAGTCCTACTCCCTGTCCTCCTAGAAGGTGGTGGTGACTCCGTCTCTGTGTGTGTTTTCTGTAGCTTGCGTGCAGCGAAAGTGGATGTTGGTAGCCGAGTAGTTGCACTGCACGTTTGAACTACTTTGTGTTATGCTGAGTTTATATTTACTTTACAGTGAACTGTTCCTTTTCTTTAGAGTAATTGAGCTTGTGTAGATGTTGCTTCGCATTCAGAAATGAAAACCCATCGCATGTATGAAGATTTCAGAAAATTTCCAAAACGATCTGATGTGTTGATGTGCTTTTCAGGAGGCCCACAAAATGGTCAGAGAAGCTAACGTCAAACAGGCAACTGCTGAAAAACAGCTGAAAGAAGCTCTGGGCAAGGTGACGACACTGAATACTCACAAACGTTCCTTCAAGTATGAGCTTGTGGTCAATTACAGTTTGAGGCTCATATTTTCAAACTGGCCATGATCTGTTGTCTCCTCCCCTTGCTCGTCTTCAGATTGACGTCCTCCAGGCCGAGGTCCAGGCCCTGAAAACGCTGGTCCTCTCCTCTCCCACCTCCCCTGTAGGTGAACTCCCGTCATCAGTAGGAGGGGGCAAGACTCCCTTCAGGAAGGGCCACAGCAGAAACAAGAGCACTTCCTCTGCCATTCTGGGGACGCAGCCTGACCCGTCAGCCACTCAGCCCATCGTGCGGGAGTGTAAAGAGGTTAGAGCACTCACACGTGTTCACACCTTAATAACTGCAACTATTTTTAGAAGGATCAATCCTTCGTCATCAAATTGAACTTTGTGGGTTTCGCAGAAACACTTTACGTTGCGTTATCCGTGTTGTTGGACATGTAGGTGGACAGTCAGCTGTTCAGCGAGTTCAAGGCGTGGAAGGAGGAGTCGACGTTCGACCGGAGCTGCTGCTTCCTGGAGAGAGTTTACCGCGAGGACATCTACCCCTGCCTCACCTTCAGCAAGAGCGAGGTACAGGGAGATGTAGGGTTTTTGATCACTAGTAATGCTATAGAGGAAGAATATGATTTGGTCGTAAACATTAACGGCTGCGCTCTGTGTCTTTAATTGTCGCCTCCTTTCTCCTGCTCTTCTCCCGTCCTCAGCTGGGTTCGGCCATCTTGGAAGCCGTGGAGCAGAACACGCTCAGTGTGGAGCCGGTTGGTTTCCAGCCGCTGCCTGTGGTCAAAGCCTCAGCGGTGGAGTGCGGAGGACCAAAGTGAGACCCCACACATGCACACGCAGACACACTCATGATCTCTTTCTCCTCTTCATCAAGCTTTCACTCCTTCATCATCATCTCTCCATCTTTCCTCAATTTCCTACTCTAGTGGGCGAAGGGCCGAGCTCATCACGTAAGTCTGTCTCACTCTCGCTATTTTCTATCAGCATTTTAAATTTCTCCTTAGTTACTACTTCACTCCGCCTGGCTCTTCCAAACACCGGTACTAACTTACAATATTCCCTTCTTCAATCGTTCATTTCTTTTGCCCAGGTTTCAGAGCTTCTGATTAGACAAACTAAACTAAATGTAATAAATGTCTTAACAGTAATTCTTTCCTTCCTTCGTCTCCTTCCTTGCTTCCTAGAGTCTTAGTATTAGTCCTGTTTGTACTGACTGGTAGATTTGAACAAATTTAGTTTCCCTTTTCAATAAAACACCTTATTTCTCTTTCTGTGTCTGATAGAAAATGTGCCCTGAGCGGTCAGACCAAAACCTGTAAGCACAGAATCAAATTTGGAGATTCATCCAACTACTACTACGTATCTCCCTACTGTAGATACAGAGTGAGTATGAACACACACAAACTGACAGGCTGTGAATGGTAAATAATATTTACACAGATTTTCAGTGAAACCACAGTCAGGCTAAACATTTTGTCACTGTGACATCTCCAGGGTGAAAGCAACAGGACAACAAGCAATAGAAATCATTTATCCCCTATTGAGTCTTTCAGTGAATATTATATTTGTAATATTTGCAGATGAGCTCTTTAGCTTTTGGTTTGATCCCATTTTCAGGCCGTAAACAGGTTTGTTTCAACTTGTTTAGCTCGTTGTGTAGTTGACGGTGTTCTTTCTACTCCTTAGATCACAGCAGTGTGTAACTTCTTCACCTACATTCGCTACATTCACCAAGGGCTGGTGAAACAGCAGGACGGTGAGACACAAACCTCGTTGTTTATGAACAGTCAGATGAGAGAACGGAGACAAGTCAGACTGATTGATGGTACAGTCTCCCTCACTGAAGTCAGTGTAACTCTGCAGTGAGGACCCGTGAAGTCTGTCAACAAAGAATTAGCCTGCAAATTTTTTATTAAAATGTTTCTAACATTATACAGAGCAAAGTAAAAGAAATGAATTTGCATAAAGAATAGAAATTAAGAACTAGCTTAGCTTTTGGTCATAAGTGGAAATACATGTACGTGATATCATAAAAAGTCACATTACATTGAACTTTGGGAACACTGCAGAATCCCTATTTAAGTGCAGTAGTAAATGTTTTGTGTCTGTATTGTGTTTTCAGCAGAGCAGATGTTCTGGGAGGTGATGCAGCTCCGCAGGGAAATGTCCTTCGCCAAGCTTGGCTACTACAAGGACCAGCTGTGACGGACAGATGTACAGCCACGCCCTCCCAACTCAGCAGACTGTCCTCTGGTTCTGGTTTTCCTCCTCACCTGGTCATTTCAGGAGACCCCCCCCCCTCCTTCCCCGTCTCCCTCGCGTGAGTGCGTTTTTGTGTGAGAGAGAAGAACTGTGGTTGTTTTCAATCGTCACAAAGACTGAAGGACTGTGACGTCTGTTGTTACTGACCTGGAGATTTGGCGGGTTTCTGTTGAGTTTGTACCAAAATGTCTTTCCTTTTTTGAAACATGTAGCACTCCAATATGGCATGAAAAGAAGATAAAACTGAAACATGTTCGCATTTAAACACGGAGCACTGAACTTTGCTTCCCCCCTTACCCTCTCCAAGAAGACACACAGGACGTATCAGGGCTGCAATAACTCAATTCCTGAATTATAAACAAAGATAATATTCTGGACAAATGGAGGAAAAAAAAAGATATTTTGAGAAGCAAATCGCTGTTAAGAGAATAAAATCAAGTACAAGAAATTAACAAAAAAAAAAGTTAGTTTTACAAGAAATATTTTGAGAAGAGTTCCAGTGTTAAGAATTTCAATAATAATTTTGAATAAATAAAAAGAATAAGTTTGTAATATTACAAGATATTTAATACTTCAGACCCCCCCCCCACTTTGACTTTATTTTAAGGTTTTTGTAAAATTATGACTTTACCTCAAAAGCTTCTCAAAATGTTCTTTACTCTAAATATTCAAATTTTGATTTCATTTGCAAAATATGAATTTTCTCAAAACTACATATAATTATCAGAATGCACCTTTTGAAAGTAGTTTACATAAACGTATATTAAAATACATCATTGACCAATCTTTGTTATATTTTTATAACTGTGTCCCTACTGCTCTAAGTGAAACTCTTAAACCTTACATTACTAATAAGAAGTAGGTTGTGCTACGTGTTCTGAAAAATTAAAAAGTTAAAAAGACGACGAAACAATCAAGTCAAATTGCGAATAAGCTCATATTTAATTTCACTTTGTGTTGAAGTAATCGATGACTTCCACTTGGATGCAAAGATAATCAGAAGATCAGGAGTATAAACACGACTCTAAAGCTCCATTCAGAGTGGATTTATTTCTCTGTGGGAGGTGGGAAGATCCCCCCCCACCCCCGTATAATAATTACTACAGTGTGTCTGTAAACTTGCTGCTTCTGTAATTTACATCTCATCTGAAGCAGCGCCACCTTCTGTTAATATTAAATATGCCTGAGTGGAGTTTAAAAAAAACATCTTACAACCTTCTAATGATTGTCTCTGTGTGCAGGAATAATACCTTTCTAAACCCCCCCCCCCCCCCCCCAGTACATGATGATATTTTGTTGTCGGGTTTGTTTCCAGATGTTGGTGACTCTTCAAGAGAGTTGTGTTAAAGGAAAAGTTAAACACTACTTTTTCCGTTTTCTGCTGTTTAAACACTGCTCTAGCATCTTAAAAGCCTTTGACAAATTGTGGGGAATCTTCCTTTAACAGCTCCTGGTGTTTCCAGCCTGCTGTATTTAACCAATCAGGAAATCTGTAGATAGTATCTGCGCGTGTGTGTGTGAATGTGGAGTGTGTTCGTAAACTTGAAATGTTAATTTAAACCTGACTCCTCTGCATCTCTCTCTCTTTCCCTCTCTCTCCCATTCAAAGTCAATGTCACTCTCCCGGTTTGGTTTAGTGCCTTTTCTCTCAGACACTCTGAAATAAAAACAGTAATACCTCTGGAAACCTGCTGCTCTCCGTCGAGTCTTTCCCACCTCACATGCTGTAATGAGACGGGGTCAAAGGTCAGGTGGACTAGAGTAAGGTGAGATATGCAGCACATTATTGTTCAGACGGTATCGACTCATTTTTGGAATTAGGTTTAATCTGGGGTTAAAATCGTATTTGTTGTCCTACAGCGGAGCAGCTTAAATCTTCTGACTGAATTACACAACTTGACAAACACACGTTTGATTAAAATGTATGAGCCAGTTTTATTAAC
This sequence comes from Ctenopoma multispine, assembly GCA_034779795.1. NCBI lineage: Eukaryota > Metazoa > Chordata > Actinopteri > Anabantiformes > Anabantidae > Ctenopoma > Ctenopoma multispine. The sequence continues at coordinate 12,108,953 of JAUYWH010000015.1, read as the reverse complement.
ACAATGAATTTTGTAATTACTGCGGTGAAACATTGCAAAAAGATTTCAGTCTATTTATTTTCCCCTCATTTTCAATTTTTCTGTGTTATGCACATCCCACACATACTAGTACAGGCAGAGAGTGTGTACATGTGTTACAGTCTTCAGTGTGATGCTTGTGTGATGTAAAGACCAACAAAAATCTAAATTCTTACAAATCAGCAGTTAAAGTCAGATCAGTCTGCTTATCGTGGCCACAGCCCCCATGCCAGCCCGGGCAAGATGAGTGCGATGAGGACGGACGAGAACAGGTTCACAGCGTTGTTGTCTAAGATGGGTTTCCCGCAGATCCGCCGGGTGGTTGCGGACTCGTAGCTCACCACCTTCCCAATGCTCGAGTCAAAACCTGAAGACAGTCGGGCAGACAGAGGTTGGTTGGAATGGGCTCAGATACACTTTTATTTTGGAAAGTCAGTAGCCATTTGAGAGTAGAGTTAGAGTAAATAAAAGTAGCCGCTGATTTTAGTCTATCTGGGGATTATTGAAAATCCTATTAATAGCGACATAACTGGTTAAATTCTTTAACTTGAATGTGTTATTACCCGAGTACTGCATGTGAGCTCCCAGGAAAGAGTCCAGCATTGATCCCAGCAGGCCAGCCACCCCACCGTACAGCACGATGGGCCACTGAGGGTCCGTCAGGTGCATGTCGCTGATAAATAGAAGCTGTGTTGCAAAGTAAGCCACGCCCACCACAAGCCCGCCGAGGAAGCTGGCGACCAATCCAATGGGAGTAACTCCTCCGTTTGTACCTGGGGGTCAGACCAATTCAGTTTCACAAGCTGCAGCAGGGGATGTGGATCTTCATAACGCACTGACAGCTGGAACGTAACATAGCTCAACTTCTTTCTTCCAAATAGAGACGTTTCGTTCTGCATCCACACAACTTTATCAATCTGAGTGAAGTTGGCTAGTGACCACAAATTTATCCTCCAGGTTGGTTGCACCTCATACCTACCTTGAATGGGCTCGTTAAGTGAAACAAAGGCAGGGGATGAGTGTGGGTAGATGTAACGCCCCCATTAAGTGGGTCATTAAGGGTGTTCAACCTGGTGGACGTGTGAATTTGAACAAAAGTCCAGTTGCCATGACTCAATCTTCAGACAACTTTACCTGGATGACTGAGAATCTTCACAGACGTTATATAGCTCACTACATCATGAACGAACAGTGGAGAGCAAACTGTCAGTTCCATAATACATAATACATCCATAATACATACTGTGTATGTGTGTACATAGAATCTCCCATTGTATAGTGTCTATCTTGTTTTATTTTTTGTATGCCAGTTTCTACTCTTTGCTTTCTGTACAGCTGTGGGATCAATAAAGTCTTATCTCTTATCTTATGCGTCAAGTACAGTGAAGTTAGCGTGTGGACTAGGTTTCTAGAAGATACATCATTATACAGTTTTCCTCACTTTATGAACATGGATAAATTCATACTGATCAGTGTGTTGATATCTGGTAAATAAAACCTGTACACAAATAGACAGCAAACTCCAGCTCTCATTGGCCTCTCACCTGCTGGGACCTCCTTCCAGGTCGTGATGAGTCTAGGTTGTGATTGGCTGAGGACAGGCCCTACCTCTGACGCCCAGGTGTCCCCACTGCAGCAGGCGAGGGCTCCCACTAGAGAGAGGCACATCCAGGAGGCAGAATACTGTTTACCAAAGTCAATGGGGATCTCACCTGGACCCACCTGAAACAAACCAGAGATGTTCTCATAAACTACAAGCTTTCATTATTTTATTTGCATATAATAGAACATAATTATATTATTTAATGAATTTTCTTTGTACAGTTTCAGTACAGGAACTTACTGTTTACCTCTATCATATAAAGCAGAGCCAGCTCTGTGGGAACTCCCCCATTACAGAAGACCTGGACCCAGTTTCTCTGCCCCCCTAACACAAGCACAACTTTAATACACTCAGATTGTAGTTGACATCAATAGAAAACAAAAAAAAACGCACCTTCATCTCTCACCTTCTTTGTACTCTGCGTCTATTTTCCTCTTCTGTGCTCCTCCCCAGCGCGTCAGCTTGGAGGAGGTGAGGAAGAAGGCCAGCAGGGAGGCGAAGAAGCTAAAGTTGGCCATCATCAACACAAATCCCACCAGGAGAGCTGAGGAAATACAAACATCAGAGAAACTGTATAAAAATTATACTATCATGCATCTGTTTAGGACTATTTTCAGTGTCTGATTAATCTGTGGTTTGCGATTTAAACAGAATTCCTAAAACTCTTTTAAGCATTTTAATTTGGGGCTTTTTACTTTGCTTCCTGGAAAGCATAACCACTTCACATCATCCAGCATTTCATTAAACCACCAGTATTCCTCTTCTCACGCTCACACACTTCTTTTGATGACTAGTCAGACTCAGCAGCGATGTTCATGTGACGTCTATAACTGTCATCTACTCCGTTTTAAAACATTTTTACTTTTTATGGACGTCAAATTGATTTATTCTGGCTGTTTGGACCACAATGAAATTTACTGTCCTCATCGGCTTTTCTGTTGTTTTTTTTTCTCTGGTGAAGTCTCCCTTTCGAGTTTGTTGAATAAGTAGTTGAGTAGAAATAATCATGACATTAAAATGAAGTCTAACTGACCTAAGCTTTAACCAGAAATCAATTTTATTAACACATTTTCCTGTATTTCATCTTGTTCTGTGAAACGACTCGTGACATGACCTGGTCAATAAAGAAAAGCTCCAGATTCATGGTAGGACTGAGAAAAGATCTCAAGATCAAGATGGACAAAAAAGATAATATCTGATGGGCTGAGAGACGTGGCTTCATTCGACATACAGCGGGGGAAATAAGTATTTGACACATCAGCATTTTTATCAGTAAGGGGATTTCTAAGTGGGCTATTGAT
>JAUYWH010000015.1:12044960-12105588 GCA_034779795.1 Ctenopoma multispine | reverse complement strand
ATCAATAGCCCACTTAGAAATCCCCTTACTGATAAAAATGCTGATGTGTCAAATACTTATTTCCCCCGCTGTACATAACAGCTGTAAAACTTACTGCGTATGGGATTAGTAGATTCTCTAAAATTCCTATTTATAATTTTTAAATATTTTTTAAATATAATTTTTTTTTAAAGTAACCATGCTTTAACATTTGATGATAGGCTCATTTTTATTTTATTTATAATTATTATTATTATATTAAAAAAAAGGATTAGTCTTGAACCTTTGCATACGTAAATATTTCACTCTTTTAGTAGCTTTCTTGGATTTTACTTTTTACATGGAAGATACTGTTCCCCTCTAATTCTGAGCCAAAATGAGTCAACTGAACTGTGCTTGTAGCAGCCTGTTTAGTTTTTTCTGTCCTGTTATACAGTATGTCAGCAGAACTAATGTCTTGATGAAGTTGTGAACATTTTTTGATTTGGTAATTTTGTCAAACGAGATAAACGGAGAGACAGAACCAGAGTTTAAGCAGCTGAAAGTCAAACCTGATTCTGACTGAGGCAGAAAACACGATCGAGCTGGAGACTTGAAATGTCATGAATGGACGCTCTGTCTCCAACCAGCAAGTATGAGCTAATGAAGCATTTGTCCCAGTATGACTCCAGTCGGATTTATTGGATCTGTGAATGCTTTTAGTTTTCAGAACTTAGAATGCTGTTAAGACTCCGGGAACATGCATGCATTTTAACGATGACAAATGATGATTTCATGGTGATAGCTGGGGGCTAGTGACTGACTAATATCAGCTGTTATTATCCTTGAAACTCGGCTGTTTGTGCCACCTGAACTAATTAAATTAAAATCCTTGTTTTGCATAAAATACCAGGCTGTTGACAGAATATTTTCATAAATATATTTTTAGTCTGACCTGATTTTTAATCCATGTGAGGCAGCATTGTTACAGTCAGCATCTTACAGTGAATCTTTCAATGTCAGCTCCTGAAAAAAAATCTGCCTGGTGAGAACTGATACTGTGAGGAAAATATAACGAATAACTAAATAAGTATAAATTTAGTCCTAGGAATATAAAGAGTTAACAAATAAGCACATTATTTACAGCAGTCTTCTGTGTTTTTGTCAGATAAATAAAGGTTTAAGAAAACAAACAAATCATAGATTTTAGTTTTAATTGCATTTTTGAATGAGTCCTCCCTTCTCATTGTCACAGTGATTTAATCCATGGTTAAATAGTGGACACTCACCTCCCAGAGCTCCTGAGCGATCCAGACTGCGTCTCTTCAGCGCTCTGATCGACAGCACGAGGGGAATTAAGATGGAGAACAACCACCGCCACGGTGACACAGGCTGCAGTGTGCCTGTAATGACAAAAAGTCAGACCAGTGTCACAATCTCTCTTTAAACACATCTTTATTTTACTTTACTGCCTATAACGTCAGCACAGCACTCTGTGTGCTATGTCTAATATCCTTTGATGGGGGATGAACAAAATGGTATCTTATCTTAGACAGGTCACTACAAAAACTAGTTGAATGGTTAAATGACATCCATGAAAAATTATTCTGTTGAAGGTTCAGGTTTTAATTATTATGTGTTAACTTCTGAGAAAAGAGAGCGTGAAGATAGAGAATCGCAGGCGGCATTTAGAGAAAAGCACATGACTTGTTTTGATTTCATTTTTCCCTGAGTTTCACACTGTCAGAGTAATTTTAAATTATTTCATGGAAATGGCCATTATCCACAGAAAGGCATCTTAGACCACAAATACCTTTCTCACCTATTATTAAAACTGCTATTTAAAATGACTTGTACTCACACTTGAAGTTTGTTTTGTACAACTGGTTACCCTGCTAAACATCATCCTATTAAATGTCATGTTCAGTCTCCTCTCAGCTCTCTGTGCTGTTTTTAATGCAGACAAATTCACTGTATCACTAATAAAGTTACAAGTAACTAAAGGTTGTGTCATTAACTGGTGAAAACACAGCCCGAACTGGGCTGGATTTTGCAAAAAGACATCTGGCTTCATTTGTATACAATCATACACTAAAAATCTAAAATTAAAAACCACTGTGTTAACACTCCTTGAAACAAATATTCCCCTAGACAGTTTTCCAGACAACAGCTCACCGTAGTAAGTGCTGATGGTGAGGGAGAGGACCCAGAAGAACAGGGAGAGTGCCAAAGTGGCACATAGCACAATCATGTCGGTCATCATCTTGATGGACTCCTTCATCAGCACGTCATTCTCAGAGTCCATGCTGACAGACAGCTGGAGCTGCAGAACAAGACACGGGTTCAGATCAGCGTTGGCTGGCTATTGTACTTACAATAAATAACATTTCTACCTTACAAGACACCTGTGTGAAAAATGTATTAATCTTGTTTAACACCCATGTAACATACTGAATGTGTACAGTCTTATTTTTCTACTTTTACTCCTTAATATTTTTGGTTACACTGTGTAATTTAGCAATCAATCATTACCTTGCAGTTTTCTGCAGTATTATAATGCACTGCAAATATTTTACATAACACGTTCAACTACATTTATCATTTTAAGAGTAAATTTGAGAAAACCTAAGCAACTAGTTAGCTAACGTTAGCTTTGGCTAACGTCTCAGGGTTACATTACACTCATCGCTGACACGGCCGCGAACAGGTGGAACTATTTCTAATGAAGCCAAATGAAAATGAAACACAATCATCCCAAATGTATCTGGTATTAAAGCATATATAAACACACATACCCAATATTTATATGCAAAGCTTTTTTAGGTATCTAGCTAAAGTAAACTCACCGTTGATCTCTTGAGCCATCGTGAGGTAAAGTTAACTAGCTAACGTTAAATGTAACGCAATTTACAAATGTGTCTTTCTCTTGTCAAAGTTGGATTGAAATAAGTTACTCTCCCCCTGACGCTGACCCTAACTACAACAAATATATTTTTGAGAGTAGCAAACCACTATTTAGCGGATGCCCCCGCCGCTAACACAATTAACGCTTACACTCACTCCTGTGTTAAATACCGGAGGTTTCTGGAAGGTCGGAGGCATTTGGACGGCGGACCGACTTCCGCAAACAAACTTGACGGTTCTTAAAGGGACAGTAACCTGAAATGTTAACGTTGTCGGACAGATTGTGGTCCTAACACACAACGAGTCAGAGTCTCGACAGGATTTATCTGGTAATTTTAATGTCCAATAATGATTTAGTTATTCGCTACCTTAACGATTCAGATTTTTGTAAAACTAATAGAAGTGTGATGCTTTGTTATAGTTTCAGATAGTATACTCCATAGCAGATTCATGCTGAATATTTTATTCGTGTAAAATGCTAAACATTTCATGGATCAATCTTCAACAATGTTAATTTCTTGCTTCTTTCTTGGAGCTGCAGTAATTACTCAGTTAATAAATTAGTAAATCGATGAGAAAATTAATTGGCAGCTGAACCTATAATCAGTTAATCATTTTAGGATTTAGGATTTTCTAACCCAAATAAAAATATATCACGACTAAAGCATCTCACATCTTAGAATTAATTGCTTTTCTGTTAACTAAGGCCTACTTTTTCACATTGGGTTTTAGAGTTAATATATATTGGATAAAGGGCAATGTGTCCTTTCCTTCCATACCTCATAACCTTTGTTATTCCTTGTATAATTCCAGCACTTTTGCAAATATCTAACTGTTTAAAACAGTAATCTTGAAACTATAGTTTGTAATCTGTAATCACATGGGAAACATGTTTCTTTGTGAGGGCAGAGCACAAACAGGGTTCTGTCTCAAACTGTCCACCCAGTCAACATCTGAGACATGAATACATGCTCAGTTCTGTCTGTGTGAAAAATCCTGCTGAGGCTGAAGAGAATGTCGTTAGATTTGCAGGTATCTGGCAATAAACCAAATGAATTAATAATCTGACATGACGATGACTCTAGATGGAAAATGTAGGACAGATAATTCGTAATGACTCATCCTGAGGGCATTAATGCTTGTACCAGTTTTTAATGTAATTAAATTATGTGCAAGGATTAAAAGACATAATTAGAGCTGTTCTTTGCTTTCTTTGTTATGTTTTTAAAACCACAATATGTGATACTAACCACCATTTCGAACATGTAACCACTCTTACACTGAATGACTTCATTGTTTGACTTGATGACCTTTGTTTCTAATACACACATACAACATGGAATATATGAGGTAATACAGGTTTTCCAGGCCTGTATTCAACTGAAAGACAAGAAAATATTTTCAGATTTTACCATTCTGTCATTCAGAATGGCCTCACTTGTTAAACTTGTCCACTAACTGTACACAATCCAATTTAAATAATTAAAATGAGGCTTAAAATATTAAAATATGTTTAAATAAAAGAAGACACTAAACTTCATTCAGTGAAGTTCATTTGTAGTCTGTCACAGCACCAAAGCCAGAATGTGTTGTGATTAACCATTGTGATTAAAATATCAGGAGTCAAATTACATATTGACAAAACAATCTGTGATAATTACTGAAATTACAAGCAAACCACAAGAGAGAGAGATGTCACCTACCGATCAGGGAGGAGAGGAGTAGAATGAGTGAAAATGTGCTCTGTGCTCATTTTGAAGCAGTTCACACTTTTTAAAGAGAGTAGAGATCCACCCCTGGAGAGAGAAAAAGAGAGGGAGAGAAAGCTACTTTAGATTTGATAGCACACAATGTCAGAGACTCATGGGAAGTGTAGTTGTTGAATGGGTACTACAATAAATTATCATTGTCATCATCAATCAGTTTAAATGTCAATTTTCATGTGTGCAATTTTAAATCTTGTTAAACATTTACAGCTGTGTTTGCACATTTGCCATCTTGCATAAAAATATATACATCTCAGTAGACATTTGAAAATCTCAGACTCTTACAGATGTGTAGCCTTCATATTTATAACCAATAGTCAGCATTTGACTACAAATGTCACTAGCTACACAGACCAAATTACAATAACACTTACAATATATTGTATACATATACAAACTGGCTGTTTCAATTATAGCTCAACATTAGATCTGTGGCGCTCTACCAACAGAAACATACTAACTTTGACATCCTTGAGCTTCCGTAGTGTTTACGTCCTATGACGACAATATGGCGTCGGCCGGCTGGGCAGTTAGCTAGCTACAGACATCGTTTTACAGTTATTGTCATTTCAGAGACACAAGTAAAAGATTTGCCGACATCCTGAACTTTAGACATGTATCAGTGTGCTAACACAGTTAGCCGTTAGCTAACGCGGCGGGAATACCTCTGAATCATGACGGAGGCGGAGGAGCTGCGGCCCGTTCCCAGGGAGCGAGCCATCCTGGAGAGCGTCTTCACACAGCTGGGCATGTTTTCTTTCGACAGGGCCAAAGACTACGTGGAGAAGGAGAAGGACAACAGTAAGAGCTCCGGGCCCATCTGGGCCGCTCTGCTGGCCGCCCTGGCACACCTGGCCGCCGCAGAGAAGGCGTACCACAACATGACGTTCCTCGGACAGAAAATGGGTAACGTGTCGTAAACGTGTTTCCACCAGAACAGGAAGGGTTTTACACATTTGTTTCAAACTGTATTTATAAAGAAGTGTAACACGCTATAAGTAAATTAAGCTTATTTCCTTTTAAGTAGGTTAAGGTTAATGTAATTCTTCCGTAACACGTTATAATTATAACCTACATTATCAGAGGCAACTGCTCTCTTTACTTTAATACTATTACAGATTCAGTGGCTGTACATTGATTTTTATTAAAAAAAAACATATGGCATTTTAATTTGGGACGAAAGTGTCACTCAAGAAAGATTTTAAACTTCAGGTTAAGAAGTTTATTTTTAACCTTGCAAACAGCAGTTGACAAAATAATCTAAGTTTAACAAATACATCCTTTTATTATGGTTTGAGCCTAGCTATTTTCTCTAACCCACAAATGACAACAATACTGAGTCAAAGCACAAATTAATTTATATTTATATGATAATTAAATATATTACTGTGCAAATTACTGGCACAGCTACATGTTTCTGACACCAGATGGAGCTGTAGGACTGACTGGGTTCTGTCTATAAGCAGCATTTTTCCTTTCCCTCTCCCTGCAGGCGGCCAGTCCTTCTTCAGCCGCAAGGACTCCATCCGCACCATCTACACGTCCCTGTACAACGAGCTCAGGAAAGTTGTAACGATGGGGCGACACGGCCAGCCGGGCTCTGCCTCCTACCTGGAGGACCTGCTGTCGCACCTGTCGGAGCAGCTCTGCCACTTCACCCAGGCCCGCATGGAGATGGCTGACCTGTACGAGAAAATGCACTCACTGGGCAGTCAGAAGAACATCAACTCAGACGAGCTGGTCACCACACTGGAGGCCGTCCTGCAGAAATACAGTTCCAAGTGTGTATCGTAATTCCAATGGAGTAAACTAAGTCCTCTAACTAACACTCATTCATAGGCATTTATAGAACATAAGTAGTAAGTACTGCTGCTGATACTTTGCTGATATTGTGGTTTTACTTAAATAAAGGCTTTGAACACTTATTCCAACACAATTATTATAAAATTTGGCCAGGATTATAAAAAAAAAGATAAATAAATCAGTGACTTAAAAAAGTAAAAGAGAAAGTGACATATTGGGGTTGGAGGAAGAAAACTTTCTGCTTTATCCAGCAAATTCAGGACTTCAGCCTTTTCCCCAGAGACGTGTCAGTGAAACCGTGTCCTGCAGCTGTAGCAGCTGTTGAGTTGTTGACTGAACTGCAGCAGGTCGCAGTATGACTCGCCACAGATCAATAATTTGACAGTGCACTGAGGGGTGAAGGTGATGCTCTCGCCAGCAGACCCAGAGAAACAAATCCAGTGTGTTTGTGTATAGGCTGAGCTAACACTCGGATCCAAACAAAAATGCAAATGTATTCTCAGCACGGCAGAAAGACAGCTGCTTTCAGGTCACTACAAATTAGGTCAGCTACTGTCTTTGCATTTGTTTGCCTGTTTAATTACTAAACTCCTCTTCCTCGCTTCTTAAGATTCCACCACCCCATCCTGGGCCGTGTGGAGGAGGGATTCCAGACTGAGGTAGATGTGGTGACCCAGTTACTGCGCTGCCAGGCCCAGGTGTCCGAGTGGTGTTTCCTGCCTGCTTTGCTTAGCCTGCACAGTGCCAACTCAAAACTCATCACCTGGGGTCAGCTCTTCCAGCGGCAGAGAGAGACCCGCAAGCATCTGTTCGGGGGTCAATCCCAGAAAGCGGTGCAGCCTCCACACCTATACGTGTGGCTGCAGCGCTTTCAGGCGGCACTTCTCGCCAAGTTCAGCTTCTACTTCCATGAAGCCCTGAGCCGGCAGACGACCCCGCCCGATATGAAAGCCCTCACTGCCCGTACCACACCAGACTACCATGGGAAGATCTGCTCCTTCGTCCGCAGACATGACGCCAGCAACGTGTCTCTGGTGTTTGACAACCGCGGCTCAGAAAGCTTCCAGGGTCACGGGTACCACCACCCACACTCATACCGAGAAGCCCCTAAGGGTGTGGAGCAGTTCCCCGCAGTGGTATCCCTACCATCAGGAGAGCGGCCACTCACACACTGGCCTAATGTCATCATGATGATGGGAGACCGTGCTGCTGAGCTCAACACTCTGGACAAGGTGGTCCACTTCTATGATGATAAAGTCCAGAGCACCTACTACCTGACACGGCCCGAGCCACACTTCACCCTGGTGGTCATCTTTGATGGCAGGAAGTCAGAGAAGGATCTGCACATCGCCGCATTTCTGCAAGAGATCTCAGGTTCACTGCGAAACTCCAAACCCTTCAGCACCCTCAAACCTGGGTCAAAAGGCTGAGCTGCAAACGAACAGCACACACGCACTAGGTGCACTAGAAGAGCCTCAGCTGATATGGAACCTGTTCGATCTAACAGTTTCCTATTTTACACCTTTTCTTCTGCTGTCATCTTTGTTGTTTGAATCTCACTTTGCCAAAAAATGTTCCAGATTAAGTTCTGCATCGTTGCAACTAGTCTGCGACTTTATTTTAGTTGTTAATTCTTGAGCCGAGACAGAATGACTGTCTGCTGCAAGGACTAAAACATTTATTTAAAACTTCTTATGCATTTTAATTATTTTGCATCAACTACTGTTTTGACATGGTTACTTTTTATTTCTGAATAGCATCTATTTACTGTGCTCGACACAGTTTAAATAAAGTTTTGAGATAATTGTGTATCTGGCCTGATCGACACAAAAATGAGGATTTCACAGAAGAAGCCACTAATTTGCGGAACATATGTGAAGATTTATTAAGTGTTCAAACAAAACATTTAGTGTCAATTCATGTAAATAAAGGTTCGATCAGTTAATGACTTGAATGCTAATTTATTCAGGTTTATTTATAATATAAATACAACACATGAATACAATCCATTTGGCTATATGAGCTGATCTTTAAGCAGCTCAGTTTTCAAATACAGAAACACTAACAGACAAAAACCATTTCCTTTATTATCAAACACATTTAAAGAAACCTCCCTTTGAATTAAAATGCACCAACATGTTATGATGCTACATGCCAAGTACACGATTCTATACATCAAAGTGCAGTTTCACAATGAGTTAATGCTAGAATTCATAATTTAGTAATCTACTAAACACTTTATGATTATTTCATTCAGAGTGCGGCTGCTCTTCGTTCAGGACATGCGTGAGTGGATTCACAACTCCCCAAAAAAGACAAGGGTTAAAAAAAAGGCACTTTCACATACACACACGCGTGCGCACGCACACACACACACACGCACACATACACAGATGTGCATCTGTAGCCCATCTCAGCACGTCACGTCTCATTTTAATCACCACACATACACACGAGTTACCAGCCTGGTTGGAGGCCACATTCAGTGTGCTGTTCAAGTTTTTTTTTTTTTTTTTTTGGGCGTTTACACACAGAGCCCCACCCTGTTAGCTTATTGTGAATTTAAGATTAACTAGTGACTTCAGTGTAACAAGCAGGTAAACCTTTATTTTTGACACACACATACAGAAAGTGGCATGCTTTTTGCACTCGCACCGTTTTCCCCGACTTGCACTTGCGTGTTCTGGCACTCAAGGCAGACATGAATTATCTATTATCTATCACTATTCTAGTGCTTCTGCACTTACAAGGGAGCAGAACAAGGGTAGGCAATCAGGACACAGACACACATACACACACGCTCTTCTTGCGCACACACAAACAAGAACAAAATCATACACCCACCCCCATCCCAGTAAAACTTCTGTCCAAGCTCCCTCCTCCACTCAACCATCACACACCGTTTAAAACTCCAGTCTGGGCATGGGTTTCCTCTCTGAAAACACAAGAAGGCTGTTAAAAAGTTTTGTGAGTCGCCGCGGCAGCTCACCGAACATTCAATAGATGGCTGAACAGTCGTTAAATACTGGAAACATTCATTAAATAGCTGGACGTTGGTTAAATAACGTGAGTTTGGTGTCACTGACGACCTCAAGAGGCGTTTCGTGGTTTGAGGTTTAAGTGAGCTTAGCAGCTGAACCAAGTGAAAAATAAAAAAATAAAGTCACACAGACGTCGTTGAACCGGTGAAGCCTTCACTCTGTCGTGTCCTCTTCCTTTTTCAACTCATCGAGTCTCTCGTTACAGATACAGCAGCCAATTGTAATAGTTTGCGAGAAAACAGCAGCCTTTTAGCGACAGGCTCTTCAGCTAGCGTGGGCCTATCTTTCATGACAGCACAGCCAACATTCACGTCACTGAAACTACATTTTACTGGAGCTGAACTACACCCTCCATGTCTCTCTGACTGTGATCTCATGTACAGGACAGGATGCTTTATCTGTGCTTGTACCTGTATCTCTTTATCAGCAGCTCTTTTAGCTAACCTTTGATAAATGCTTCAATACATGGAGAAAGAAAACTCCTACACATCAAGAGAGTACACACCAACCTGACGACACATAAATATCATGGCATATCATATCATAGGTCATGTCATATATTATATTTTATTACTACATTAAAACCTTTTGTCTTTCCTACCGTTTCTACCCTCATGTTGATTATAAACACTAAGCAGTACCCTGATCTCCTCTTCTGGCCCATTTTTGGCCCGGGTAGGCCTGATTTGGCCTTTCATTGGCCTGGTTTGGCTCACATGGTGCAGGATTTGTCCAGCGGTGAGGGCAGAGGTGGGGTGCTGCTCTTGGGTGGGACCATAGGTTTAGGCCTCAGGGCGGGGGGCCGCAGTGGAGCCCCGATCCGGACAGCAGCCACAGCCTTGAAGGAGCCCAGGGAGTCAGGGGAAGGATTTGCCGGTCTGGGAGGTCCTGGCGGAGGTCCAGGCAGCGGGTTGATAGGGCTGAGAGGACTGAGAGGGCTCGGGGTGCCTGGGGTACCAGGGGTTCCAGGAGTCCCGGGGGTGCCAGGTGTTCCCGGGGTGCTGGGGGTGCTGTGGGGGCTGGGAGACTCAGAGGAGCAGGTGGTGACAGGCCCGTTCTTCACCTGCTCCAGAGTGTCTAACACCACGTCAGGAGCCGGCCGGCAGCCCTGACGCTCGAGCTGCCTCAACTCCCCCAGAGCCACAGTCACCGTCTCCTCAATGTCCTGCAGGCAGAAAGAGGAGGATTAATGCTACACACAAACATATCTGCCCTGTAAATCACAGTGTCCTGGTGCTCTGATCTGAGAAAAGTCATTTTCTCAAAGTGAAATCATTTCATGACTAATTTTGTCATCTTAATTAGATACAGCTGAGCAGACACTGAACCGGAGAGCAGCCTGTTATGCAACAGACTCTGAACCCACAGCACATTAAACAGCATGTAACTAGTGTTATTGACTTGAAAACTATCCGTTCCAATACTTTTGCTGACTTAAAATTTGGGTCTCTACCTGTGCCAGCGTGTCAGGGTCCAGCCCTCTGGATCGATGGGAGTCACTGAAGCCATGCTGCCCGCTGCTCGAGCGGCGGATGGGCGTGTCCTCTGCCCTTCGCAGCGAATCATGTCGACTCACTGTCATGGTCACAGCGGCGGTGGAGCGGCGCCGACGCTCTGGGCTGTCGAGGGGTGGGGTCATACCCTGACCCCGTCCAAGGAGGAGCTCTCTGGGGCTGAAGTGGCCCGTCACTGGAGGAGAGCTTCGCTCCATCACCCCCCCATTCCCATTGTCGTTCGAGCGGCCGAGGGGGCGGCGGAATAAGCCGTCGGTTCGCTTCCTCCTGTGACTGTCATCATAGAGGACAAACAGTGTTTGAGATTTAATGGAGAAAACTATGAATCATAGTTGCACTTCTAGCTACAGTAACTCATGAATGACTCAGGACTGACGGATGTTTCTTCTGTGGTTAAAGTGTTTTATTGTTCTTTGAATGGATTGTATGTTTGTGTTGTACTATGGTTCAACGATATCTCTTCCATGCATCAGCTCACTGCAGTTTGATTACTAACCCAGATTCTTTACTTGACTGTGAACGTGAAGTAATAGGTGTGTGGTGCAGACAGGGAAACGGGTCACATGGGAAACATTATGATTTTTTATAAAGTGAGAGAACAAGCTAGAAAACTGCTTTAACATTCGCTGCAGTTAAAGTGATCCTCTTCCCTCCAATGATATTGAAAAGTGTCTTACATGACAGACCTGTTATAGGTCTCTGGTGGTCTGATGTCAGTGGGGGAGCTCAGTTCACTCCTTGACCTCTTATCGTCGGTGCTGCTGCTCCCTCCATCGCTGTCCGCCTTCTGACTGAGTGTATCGGACATGGCGTCAGCCCTAAAGACAAAGACTCTCAATCAGCGCAAATCACTCTGGAAACAGGAGAGCTGAACTAACAGAACACACCAATCATCAATTAATTGATCAATAGCATGTGGTTAGCAACTGCCTCAGTCCAATGAGTCCGCTAATCAACAAAGTGTGCAATCCACTGAGCAGCAAATCCACTTGAATCCAAACAGTGCAGCTTGTCAGTGAATCAAATGGTCGGTGGGTATGATTACAAAGACGTGGAAACTTCAGGACAAGGAGAACGGATGAGAAATGATAATCTCTGCACATGATGCATGTCATCTCCACCCAACTGTTAATTGATCAAGGAAATTTACTGAGGAATTAACTGGCAAATCAACTGATAAAAAAAATAATCCTTAGATGCAGCCAGGAAAATATCCCTGAAATTAAAAGGACGCATAAAGATGCCTGTGTAAGGAAGGAGAAGTCATTTTAAGCTGTGCACTCGCCTGTCCTTCACCACGATGTACTGGTGAGGAACCAGGCCATGGTTGCCGTTATGCCGCCCCTCCCACCAGTCATGTGACGCTCTCTGGAAGAGCTGCAGGGACGCTCCCTTCTTGAAGGAGAGCTCACGGCCCGACCGGCCCACGTAGTCGAACCTCGCCACCGCCTCCACAGCCTCACCTTCTGCCAGGGAGACAGACAGAGAGAAAAAAAAAAAAGGAGGAGGAGGGGGAAGATGAAGATAAGCGACGTGAAAATAGAGGTGAACTTGAACTTGTCAGTCGGCCGTCTCTGAGGGTTTGTTCCTCTCACAGCTCCACGAACCAGAAAAGAGCATTAAAAGCCTTTTTTTCCCATGTTAAGTCAGACAGAGAGAGAAGAGAGGAGGAATGATGGTTTGGGTGTGGAGAAGAGATTGAGAGAGGGTAGTGGCAGGGGGTATCTCCATGGCTGCTGTTGCCGTAGCAACCGCTCTCCACCAGGAGACAGCGGTACGGGAGTGTGGGCGATTGTGTGAAGGTCAGATGTCAGGCGTACCCTCATCGCTGGTCTGGGTCTCGGTGCCGGCGTCAGGCTCGGCCTCCTCTAGCGCTCCTGGCTCGCTGAATGGGCTCTCGCTGCAGGAAGGAGAGAAGAGCAGAAACACGCGGTGTCCATTCATTCAATATACGAACAAAGGCAGGAGGATGCATTCACAGACGGGAGACGAGGCTGCTAATGTGGACGTGTACGCAACAATACAGCTACATCAGAATGTCAAGAGGTTAGCTGTGATAGGAAAAGAGAGACACAAAACATACAGTTCACAACATATTAGACTAAAGGACGGAAGGTTTTCTGCACCAGGGTGATGAATTATTGTTGTCAAAAGATTGGCTTCCTACCATAACCGAAGAAAACAAGTGTCTGCTGAAATTATACATGAAAAAATAGACAACTCAAACACAGGCTGTGTCACACCTCCCCCACTCTAAGTGTAAGGTTGCCATGGATTCAGTGAGTTATGCTGTGGACTACAACTCCAGCCCGATTATCCTCGGCCTGTTCACAGTTTGGCAAATTGGCACCAATGAGCTATTAGCTAGTTCTAAACGAGCTATCGGAAAAATACAAATACATGATGACTGTCAGGCAAAAGCTGTGGTTATGAGAAGATTAGTTTATCTAAAATCCCATAAGTGAATTTATGGACCTTTAGTCGTCATTGACATCAGAGGTAATTATATCCATGGGAAGAGTTAAATCACTCAGTGAAATCACTCTTTTGTAAATGTATTAATTCAGGAAATAAACTGAATCCGTTATTTTTTATTCTGTTTCCTAAAACATTTGTTGCTGATGTTTTTATGATGCAACTGTTTGCAAAAGCACCACTGGTCGAATGATAATTATTTTGATGATTTTCAGAATTCTATTAAATACATACAAACCCTGCAGCAAACAGACCGTTTTTTCAAGTTTATAAAATGAAAAGTAACAGAACATTAACATATGAAGAAAAGCTCATTTTTAATATCTGTATGCTGCAGAACTTAGATTTACTTCTTTTCATAGTGTCTTGAATTCTCTACTTTGTGTTGGTCTGTCGCATAGCATTGGAATTCCAGTTGTAACGTGTCAAAATGAGGAAAAGTTCAAGGGGTAACCTGTCTTGAGACTTCAGTTTAAGCCTTAAGTTGCCTGAAGACTCCTTAACTCCTTATCAATGCACATTTCACATGTGACGTTAAATTACCAAGAGGGAAGGTGAATACTTCCCTCCACTCGCAGCTGGATTTACTTTACTGAATAAAAGGTTTTACGTGCTTGTCTGTGAGCCTCACCAGTACTGGTCTCCGGTCATACACTTCTCATAAACCGGCCCCGGCAGCTCCTTGGTGTCTGGGAAGATGTTGTCATGGTGCAGTATGACCGTTTTGATGACCTCATTCACATGCGCCTGGCAAGCCACCTGGTCAAGCGTGTCCGGCGTGGGCAGGAGGGTGGGTCCGAACACGATGGCCAGGTTCCCAGCGTCCATCATGTTCTCATCGCTGTACTGGGAAAGGCTGTGAGAAAGAGAAACAGTTTGATTGTCGAAACATTTATTTAAACCCGATCTCAGGAGATTTCCCGCAGCCCCGTAGCTCACTGTGTAATTCGTGTTTGGCAAAGCAACTGCTGCTTAAAAATGTGTCTTACTAAAAGACTAAAGGTAAAAACGCTGTGTCCTATAAATGTTGCCAAATTCACTCTCTCCATTATTGTTTCTTTGGGACGCTGCCAGCAGCTTTCACAGGACCGGGATATTGAATATGGTATGATGGAAATAAAAATATTTTCACTCTCATTGATCCTGGTTTAATAACACTGAGCGCTGTGGATGCTCTTCATAGCCCTGCTAATGAATGCAACACTACATTCAGCTGGTACAACACACCTGCACATCACACTCACGTCCCCTTTTGCTCACACCTCCTGCCTCTCCATTCCTCGCTGCTCTCTCATTCTATATTTATTTGAGAGGCTGCAGAGATGAAATGAGCTCAGTTTTATCATCTCTACATGCTTTAAGTGTGCACTTCTCTCCCCCTTCACTAAAAGAGAGGTTTGTGGCCTCTCCCGCCTATCCTCAGCTTTAAAACAACGTAGGATCTCTGGAAAAAGGGAAGGAAATGGGTGATTATCATGGACTGTGAGGGGCTGGTTTTGTGCAAGTGGATACTCACTGGTTGAGGAAGGCAAACAGGTAACGCATCACCACCAGTGTCACCCTCGGGACACCCAGCAGGATCTTACGGATGCACTGCGCTCTCTCGTACAGGTTCTCGATTCCTGCAGCATGAAACACGGAACAGTCAGTTGCTGAGACATCGCGAGGTGTCTGTGGCACAGCGATACATCCTGAAAGACACCAGCTGCACCGCTACAGAAGCGGAGGCAGCCGGCTCCATATCTCGCTGAGGAGTGGATGAGTGTCGGAAACACAAAGACACCAGTGAGAAACAAAGACAAAGAAACTGAGAGGGAATATAAATGCGTGTGGGCTGAATAGACAGATTCATTCCGTGCTGCGTGGCAGCAGCTCTTGTGCAGGTGGAAGCAGCACAAATGTTCCAGGTCACACATTCAGCAAGGCCCAGTAAGGTGTTACAGCAATGGATACAGTCTAATTTAGCAGCTTAAGTATCAAGAACCATCAGAAAACTTGATTATTTATGTGCAACACTGATAATTAAATGTGTAGCTGGGTGTGGTCAGTCACCACCAGTACTGTAACTGACTTTTTAGGCGAGTTTTAATTAAAATATTTAAAAATATAATCACTATAATAAGCCGTTGGTAGATATTAATTACAACAATACATAATCATTGTTGAAGTCATGTTATAATTTGACAGTAAATCAATGTAAGGTGAAGTAAACTGCAGTTTCTTGCACTGATCCTGATACACAGTATGATCGGCAGGCTGACTGATACACTGGCCATGTGATTTATTTAATCCAGGCAAATTGGCACCACTTAAAGTATTGTGAATTAGCTGGCAGCAGTTCCCATTTGCAATAATTCAACGAATGCACAAACAACTGTATCAGTTACCTCCTGAAGAAAACTCAAACAAGCAGACTTCTGGACGTTGTGGACATCAGAGATCACATAGCAGTAAAATCAATCTGTAAACACGTGTAGCATGTCTGTGAGTTCAGATTTGACTGAGTTATGGTTCAATACAAAAAAAACAAAGTGCAGCAGTCAGGTAAGAGCTGAGTCACAGGCCCTTCTGTGTTGATAAGCAACAAAATCAGTTGTCAAACTATAATATCTAACTTCCTGTTTTTAGTAACAATCCCTTTCACATCACATGCGATCTATCTTTGTCTCACGTCTCTCCACACAGTTGGAAAACAGACTGGGAGGTGAGTTTCAGTAGACTGAGATACTTGCTTTGGCACAAAAAGAGTCAAATGGAAACACAATAAACAACAGTTTTTATCAGAAACCATAAACCTTCTGCACCAGGTTGCACACACCACAAACCCCCATTAGTCCATTTTGAAGGGCCAGGTTAAGCAATTGACAGGAGGATTAGTTTAGCATCAGCAGGAATGCAGGTATTTTACTGGACCGTTGTCGTAAAGCGGCGGTTAAGCCTGAACACAAAGCTTTCAATTTACCGGACGGTCTAAGCTCCAGTTCTCACTTAGTCTTGGTCATGAGCTTCAGGTAGTGAACAAGGTCACAGACCCGAGCAGCTGGAATGAGTTTAGTCTGTAGGGGGGCTGGACTTAACCTTGGACAGAAGGTAAGGGAGCTCGTCACAGAGCCTTTGTGTTGATCAGGATGCCTCTCTCTCTCTCTGTTTCTCAACTAGTCTGTCCAACCCTGCCCATAAAGGTACACAGACATTGTTTAACGCCACCTGCAGACAGAGAATGGTACTCACGAACACAGGAGATGAGGTCATTAAACCTGTCCTTAGGAAACAGCGGGTTCTCCAAACCCCTGAAGTAAAGCTTCAACACTCCAGCCACAGAGTTGATGTCATGGTTGCTCTCCTCGTCAATCAGTGGGTCGTTACCTGAATGAGAGACGGAACGGGTCAGCCACGTCCACGCCCACCACATGCTGGATTCTGTGTGGCTTCAGGCAGGCGACCTTTCCCTTGATACCTCACCTCTCTCGAAGGAGTTCTTGATGTCGTTGACCTCCACCTGCGACCCTGACACCCGGAATATGCCTTGATGCTGAAGACCTGTTGTGAACAGCAGCATACGTGTCAGTGACAGGCGAGCCACTCAAACCTGAATGTGGACCAGTGAAACTCACCGTGCAGGTTAATGTAGCGGATGCAGCTCTCCACAAGCAAGGGTATGGCTTTGGTTGAATCCTATGAACAGAGTCATTTCGATTAGGGTCAAATATGTTCAAATTATCTTACAATTCCAGCAGATTCAGACCAGCACCTAGAAATATAGTAGCTCATATGTAGCCTGACAGGCGATCCTAGGGCAAAATAAGTCAGATAATCAGCCATTATTTCTCATTAAGATTTTTTATTTATTACCCCGCTCAGGACGGGGTAATAAATGATTCATTTCTTTCAGCCTGTGTTTTCTCTCATCTGAATCTCAATTGCAGAACAATATGATAATCCAGCTAACAGAGGTTTTAATGGCTAAACGCACAGACAAACAACCTGAAGCACGAGAGAAGTAAAACTCTACCTGGTGCTTGCTATGGGAGTTCTTCCGCCCACGACTGTAATGATTAGAAAAAGGAGAATCTCAGTTTCATGGAGCTCTAACCGATGTAGTGGGAGAGGAAATAACACTTAATATTAAAAAGAAAACAGTCACTGCAATTATAAAGTAACACCTTACCTGGTAGTCAGCAGTTCAGCTTTATATCCTGTAAGGAAAAAAACAACAGGGAAAACTTTAAAGGCAGGACGTGTTCTCTTATTGTATGTATTGTAAATTAACAACAGAAGTAAAGTGAGACTTTCTGCTTGTCGTACCCTCTGCTAAAGCTTTCTTCAGTATGTCATGTTTGGCCTGGAGTTTGGAAATTAGATTACTCCCCTCCAGGTACTCGCGAAATTTCTGAGGATTACAAAAAAATATAAAGAAGTTTCATTCACTGTGTATCCTGCTGTACCACCCAGTGTCCACTGTAAGCTAAGCAAAGAGCTGAGCAGGAACATTTCTGCTGTTTTCTCACATTGAAGTAGAAGAGCTCCGTCTCCTGTTGGTTGGCCCGCCTCTTGGCCAGACTTGGTTTGTTCAAGTAGCCGTCCGACACGCTGGACTTGACTGATTCGGAGGATGGGCTGTGGGTGAAGCTCTGGGAGACGTCATAGTCCTCTAACACTGTTGTGTCCTGCAGGGTCGTCAGAGTGGCTCCCCAGGTCTTCTTCACCTGCAGGAAGAGGAAGTGATTTAAAAAAAGAAGGAGGACCGTTTTCAGGACTGTGCTCCTGGCTTTGGTGTCGTTGAAATGTCTGTGTTGAAATGTCTGAGGCAAGAAAAAGTATGCGAAACCTTAGGAACAACCTGCATTTTCCTACATTAACTGTTCATAAAGCGTGCTCTAATGTGCTGCTGACCACTGACTCCAATTAGAATTTGTTAATGTGATTAGCTTAGACACCCAACATAAATGTCTGAACATTCAAAATGACCAAGAATGATTTGTGCATGCATGTACTGTACATACACGCATGTGAGTTAGGTATTACTACAGTTTCATGCTCCGAGATCCTGGATAAATATAGGCATAAAGCTCCATGTATGTGCTCCACTAATCCTGTGTGCAAGAATGATTTTGTAGGCTGAGCACTTTAATAATTACTGCACACGGGTTCATGGATCACAAGTTGTGAATTATGAATTAATAATTGGGTGGAGTTTCATTTTCCTAAATGTCTGATGAAGTGTGTGCTGCTTAGGTGTACTCCATATGCAAAGTGTGTTTGCATTTACAGCCAGGATAATGGGTGTAAAAGTGTTCTTATTTGTATATGATAATCAGGGTGTGTTTGTGTCTAAGTGTGTTTGTGTTTGTAAGATGCTGAGACATGCAGATGCAGCTCATTAATCCAGACTCCTTCAGCATGTTTATGCCCTTCAGGGTGAGTTAACAGCTGCCCTCTGTGCACACAACACTCACAGTCTGCTCCGCAACAACAGAGCGGACGCCGCTGACTGCCGCACCAAGTTGCTTTTGGAATGGCACAGATTTATTTTTAGAGGCTACATCTGCTCCATTATTTCCCCCCATTAAAACAGTATAAATTATCATAACTTCTGTAAGTTTGTAGGTGTCAGAACTCTCTGTGCTCATCAGAGCTTTGTGCACGGGATTAAGAAAGAACGGATCTTTCTGTACCTGAGAAAAATTGCCACAAAATTAACAACAGGAGATGGTAATCGGGTGAGCAAGCAGATTCTCTCTTAGGTGGGACATACGAGCGATTTAAGGGAAACTGTAGTATTCAGCAGTTTTCTGGATGAATTTATATGTTTAAAAATTTAATGAAAAATATATACAACATACTATAATAAATCACCATGGCTGCCAGATTCCAATTTTAGAGTTTAGTATTTTAAGTTTAGTAGTTAAGCTGTAAAAGTCTGACACTTATTTTTAATCATGCTCTGTTAATAGAACAGATAACACCACCCACTGTAAGCTGTCATCTTCTCTACTCTAACATCTCAGTCTTGTTCACTTGACCACCTCACTTATTAGTCACAGAGCGTTTTGCTTAGGAAAGATGTTTTTCTGGCTTCTAACTTCACGCAGCCTGAATCATTCCCTCTTTATTTGTGTCACAGTGCAGCTCTGCTCTGATCGCACATCACTGACAGATGTACTATTAACATTTTTTTAAAATCCTTTGACTCATTTATGATGACTACTGTCTCTGTTGAAGTCGTTGTTTTCGTTTGCTGATTTCTGGCAGCAGACTTTTTTTTACTCGTTTGACATTCCACGAATGAAACGGTCCCACAATTGAAGCTGTACATGGTTACTTCAGGGGCAATGATTACGCTAATGATTAAATCTCATGCACATGTACCTTCTAATGGGATCCATTAGTCTGAAACCAGTGATTTACAACACGTTTGTGCAGAGAGAGTTTGTTGAGTCCGACTTGGAACACTCATATCAACAAAAAAAGCTAAATTTAGCGAGAGCTGTACTTTGTTCTAATAAACTATCACAGTATGTTAACATCTCACTAATTGTCTCATGTCAGCAAAAACAGAAACAGACATTTAGGTCTGCTCATGTTTGTGCAATCGGCGCATTATCTCATTTAGTTGGGTATGTGAACCCTCTTCTTCTGCACTTTGGATTTTGGCCCAAAGTGTTGGAACAGCTTGCCCCTCACTAATATCTTCCTCCTCTATTGATATTTTTATCTATTGACTGTTTTCATTTCATCATTCGTGTCATGTGCTTCGTAAATGCACCAACTGTCTTGACGCTGCGTGTGTCTAACCTCTTCGTTCTCTATCTTCAGAGATGCCAGGCGGGTCTGGAGCTGCGTGAGACGCAGAGTAAGCTCAGCCTGGACCTGCGGCTGGGAGGCAATCTGGGTCACCTGACAGAAAACAAAAGTCATACTGTATAATTATATCTGCTCACATGGCTCGGCAGCATATTTGAGCTTAATTCTTGTGAAGAATAAATGTATGAGGATTCCCACTAGTGTCTAATCCCCTGACTTCCTATTACTTAATTTTCTAAGCATTTCAGTGACCCAAAACACAAAGTATACAAAGTGGATGTGCGAACACATCAGGCTCTGGTTGGTAAGAAGATGTACTGACTGCGTCGCCCATGTGGGCCTGGAAGCCGAAGCGCGCTGGGGGACAGAAGGCAGTGGGGTAGAGGCCCAGCAGACGCTGCCTGTCGCGGGCGGGGTCCAGGCCCTCCACAGCCCCCTCCAGCACCTCCAGACCCGCCCTCCTGGAGGCTTCAAGGCTCAGTTCGGCAGATAGGTAGGTCCTCAGAGCCCTGCTCAGACTGGAGTGGTACCCTAGGTCACAGCACTGAGAAACAGAGAGAGAAAAACATAATCTCACAGTGTCGGTCATAAGATGTATCACTCCTCACTTATTTTGGGACAATTTAAGTGTAAGTATGAGAAGCTTTTGTTTCTGGAAATGTTTTTCTTCGGGTGCATTTGTTGGTTGATACATGTAAACACTGTAAGTATATGAATGCTTAGATGTTTATTTCCATCTGAGGGGCAATTTATGTTATATATTCTTGAAATAAAATATTAAAAAAGAAAATCCATAGAGAGGAATAGATGGTTTGTGACACAAATGTATACTCACGTCTATGATATCAGGCAGGTCGTGGATGTAGTATTTAAACACAGAGGCATTGGTGGCCTCCAGAGTGAGGAGATACTCATTCCTGGCTTTAAGAGTCTTCAGTTTGTTTTCTGAGTACTTTGACTTCCTCTAATGAAGAAAAAAAGACATGAAGAAGATGAGAAGACTGGTCAACGACCCATGTGTTCTGCATGCACCTTCCTGGCTCCCATGAATGCATTGATGTTCAATTCCTTATTACCAGATCATCTACTACTAAAACAGTGGATCAACACATTTAAATTATCAATACATACAGTCACATGTGGTGCTGAAATTGAGTGAATCAAGTAGAAGCTATTGTGATTTTAAGTTTGAAACGGGGGAAATGTGGATGCAGGTAATTCAGCTACCTTCTCTCTCATCTTCTCCATCTTGCGGGCGGCGTTGCGTCTCTGGTGGCGCTCTTCTATTCGCAGGCCGAACACAGGCTCCACTCCCCCGCTGTTCCCTGACACGCCCTTCACGCGGCCTTCCTGACGCTCCGCCTCCCGCAGCTTCACTTCTGCATTGATCGTCTCCGCATGGTACATGTGATATGTCTTCATCACCTACGTAAAAGCAGCGCATATGAACACAGTCTCTGAGTGAAACAGAACACAAGAAACTGGAATAAACATTACACTTGAACCTCAAGGTTATCAGCCGCCCTCTAATCTGATTTCTGATTTGTTCAGACAAGCTTTTAAGGCCCACACTCTGTCTTAAAATAAACCATGACATCTGAAAAATGTCTCTTTCATGGCTCTTTGTAGAGCTAAAAAATAATGTCAGACAAAAAGGAGAAATTTAAAAAACACCTTTGAATACAGGGCAGCAAGGACTTCTGTGTCATGGCCAATTTTGCACTGAATGACTGACGCATTTTGAGTTTTCAAAATATATTTCTGCTCTGACTTCGCCTTGGTTTCATTCTTGTGTTCAAAATAATTCTGTTCAACAAAAATTGTGCTTTATTTCATTTCAAACCTTTAGCTGATGCTTTACCTGCCTGTTGTTCCCGGGAGTCTGCAGATATCAGAGCGTTTAAAGACCAAACTTAAAAATCTGCAGGGATTAGAGGCAGTTATAAAGTGTTACCAGTGTACTATAGCTTGTTCCACTTACGGTGTAAAGCTCATTCAGAAGCTTCATGAGGTCTTCCTGAAGCTGGAGGATGATCTCCTTACTCTAACAGTGCGACAGAGAGTAAAAAGACAATGATCAGCGAAGAATAACATCATCAACACAATGCATCAGCAGTGGGGTGGGGGGAAGCACTTCAATTATGTACTTAAGTGCAATTTGCGGTATAGTAGAGTACTTCCATTTCATTTTCTGCCACTTTAAACGTCTACTACAGCACATTTCAGAGGAAAATACTGCACATCTAACAGACAGATACAGGTGCTTATCTTTGTGTAATATAAAAATGAATCATTTAATTGTGACAATTTTTAAAAATCAAAAATACTTTTTCACAGCTCTTTATTGTTACTTTTTTTTTTTACATATAACATGATGTGTTCACAAAACGCAATACATCACTGAAGATTAGACAAATGAATTTTTTACATTTTTGATAAGTGAACTCATGAAAAGGTTTTTTTTTTGGTGGTCTGTGTTAAATTTACTTGTTTACGGCTCTACGATGCTAATACATGAAGCAGAATTATTCACTTCCATGACCCTCTCACATCTTCTTGCATGGTTACTTCCTGTAATTTTACTGGTGTTAGATCTTTAATTTACAAACCTTCAAACCAACTAGTTATTTACACACCTAACAATCAGAGCATCATCATCATTCATTGTAGTGGTGATTGTGTCCACCATTCACTGTCCTTTAGATCTGTTTTTCTTTTTCCAGCCAGTCTCCAACCTGGTGTTTGGTACAGTGGCCTTTTTTTTTTTACTGACAGTAGCAACAAGCTGAGGTTTGGAAACCTACAGTAAAAGATGAGCTTTTTCTCAATTGCTCCATAAAGGTGAGGGAAGCTGCAGATTCAGGCGACAAACTCCCCTTTCACATTGTTATTCCATACATAGTTATGGAAAAATACTTATTGTGTCTACTTTCAGCAAAGGATTTGATTCCGCCTTCCACCACTGCAGAGTAAACAAATACTGGCGATCCATCAGGCGGGTTCAACAGCATGAAATAAATAAATGGATTTGACCACACGCAAACAGATGAAATCATAAATGAAACTGGCGATGTTCTGCTCCCTGCACCCAGGCTGAATTTCTGTCTCATGCATTAAACAGTCAACCGGTTTGGGGAAGGAGTTATGTGGCAGTGCCGCATTAATATTACATTATGCCAAATGACTGTGGAATCCCAGGATGGATGAATCCCGTTCCCATAGCGCCTGCTGAGAAAATATCAGCTGAGCCTGTCGCCATGGCCACAGGGCTGTGAGCGTTGTCATGGCCACTCGGCCGTCTGTCTCCTCCTGGTGTCCCTCTTCAGAGCAAAATTTCTGAAAGGACGCAGGGACGTGATGGAGGTTCTTACTGTTTATAGCTGCTGGCGGCCGCTGCACTTTAGTTAGCATGAATAAAAGACGAGCCGGAAGACGGATTAATAATGAACAGGCTGAGCTAAAGTTGGAGGTGGTTAAGAGCGTGCGAGTGTGTGTGTGTTTAATTTGTTAAACTCTGAGGCAGCACGGCAAAGCTCAGGGGAATACTGACTTTACTTTTTATTAGAATCAACTCTACTACTTAAAGAAGCTGTATGAAAAAAATAAAGTCTGAATACAAAGAAAACTGTGATGAACCCAAAGAGTTGTGTTACACTGATAAGAAATATCCATTGTGACCTATTTGTCAGGTTAAAAAAAGCTATGATGGAATGTTTAACATTTACATTAGCTCCTGAAAAGTAGAACACTTTCCTCCCCCACCCAGAACACTAACACCACTTTCAGTTGTGTATCTATTGTGTTACTATAATGAGGAATAAGTAAGTTCTAGAATTATGGTTGGCAGTCAACCGTCTAAATTTCTCATAGAGACAATGACGATGATTGAAGTTATCTCTAGGCCACTGAATGCTATTTTATTCAAAATGTGAGTGAACCCCGCTCCCGAGTCACTTGCAGCTCTGCAGAGCAGAGGGACGCAGTGAATGTGTGTAAGCAAATAAACAGACAAGAGCAAGACCTATAACCAGGGTGACTGCACACAACAAAGGCGGCAATAGTTGTAGCCTCAAAATGTTCCGAGGATCTGAACAAGAAAACTGACGGTGGACTGTGGATTCTTGCCCCAGTCAGCTACTTAGGTGGAAAGCATCTTTGGTTCAGTCTCACCGCTCTCACGGCGTAGTTCTCGCCAGGCAGCTTTTTTCAGTGAAACAGCGTTAAAAACCACACTACCTGTTCAGAACCAAACAGCAGAGTAGTAGGTGAACATAAACCTCTTTTCATCTAGGACAACACCGTTTGGTTCAACTTATTTAAAAACGTTCCCCAATCAGAGGAAATTAGTCATATAAAACAAATGTGCTGCGTAAGATGCTGCTGCTGCTGCATTCATTTCTGTCCACTGTGAGTTCTTCAGTGTTGCCGGAGTGTACAGAAAGATTGGAACTAACAGGACATTTACTCTGCACTATTTTTGACAGCGGAATAATCAACATGTTGTGTTTGAATAGTTTAGCTCACCCTCTTCAGCAAGCGGGCTGAGTCTTCACTGATGTGTGTGAGGCGAGTGATGACGTTGTTCAGGTAGAGGTCACTGAGGGTGGCGTGATCCTTGCTCTCCCTCCTCACCTGGAAGAGACAGGCGGAGGACACGTTGGAGGGATATCTCTGACGCTTTCATATTTGTTATTAAAAACACAAGTGTGACACAAACACATGGAACCGACCTGGTTCAGCAGCAAGTACCAGCAGTTCACTGGAGAGAGTAGGTTTTGATCTTTTCTGGAAACAAAGAGAGATCTTTTAAAATATAGCAAGAATTTAATATGAGTTTAGTTTTTACTTTAAAACTGATTCACTTCGGCTAACATCAACTTTCTCACACACGGAATCGTACTTGTATTGCTGATGGTCTTTCGTGCTGCGTGTTTTGGCCATGAACCTCTCTGCGAGCTTCTCTAGGTTTCTGGAATATTCTGTTTCAATCTCTGCCTTCTTCCTGAAGAAGTCCTGCAGGTCCTGAAGCAACTGGACCCGCATCTCTGTCTGCTGCTCCAGACAGCGCTGCTGCTCCACCAACTGGGCCCGCACATCTACACACACACAAATACAAACGCCATTAGAAATTAAGACAATTTGGTGATTTGTGTATCCATGACACTCATTATGTCACATCAAAGTCATTACTTTTGTATAGTTCATTCATTTTGTTGCTGTCATGCAGTGAAATTCAAAACCATGGGCTTCATTTTTGATGACCAGTGCTTTGCCCGCTGGTATTTTCTTCAACCATCTGTATCGTATTTTAATAAGAAGCATAGTACAAACAGGTAGGACGTTCATTATAATGAGGCATGGTTGGAAATGTGCCTTTAAGCCCTTAGGATCACAATAGATATCGATTAACCACGTATGTTTCTGGTGCGTCACAAATTCACTTTGCCGCTAGTTCAGTGATTTTGTCAAAAAGAAAACAAACAAACAAAATATTGAGGAAAATGTGAAACAACACTAGAATAATGCTCAAGATGTAGCAGAAACATTAGAATTAATTGTTTAATGCATAGAT
Organism: Ctenopoma multispine; assembly: GCA_034779795.1. Lineage (NCBI taxonomy): Eukaryota > Metazoa > Chordata > Actinopteri > Anabantiformes > Anabantidae > Ctenopoma > Ctenopoma multispine. The sequence continues at coordinate 12,079,751 of JAUYWH010000015.1, read as the reverse complement.
TTTAAAAACTGACATTCAACTTATTGCATTGTGTGATAAATATTATGTTATATGTTGTATCCATACATAAGTCATAGCGTAAAGAACATGTTAGCAGAGCAGCATGCGTCTGTATGGAGGAGTTCAGGTACAGTAAAGTGTTTAGGAAAAGCTCAGAGTCCAATAGAAAACCACTGTGGTCATGTGCATAAAATACAAGAAAATCAATCCGAAGCATAAAAATATACTTTGTGCTGTGGACACACGTGCAAGTGAAATGCAGGCCAGCATGTGGGCTACGTAGACAGCTGGATGGATGGAAATAAGCACAAATTCCATCGGACTGTGGAAGTGACTGAGAAGTGCATGTGAAACACCTTCTGTGTAGACATGGTCTTTACAAAATTTCAAAGCAACCTATCCAACAGTTTTTTCACATTGTTAGTGGCTCACTTTCCAGTGTGACACTGAATGTTCAGTTTGTTTGCTTAATGAATTATAAGATATATAATTAGCTTATATTTAAATTGTTTAATTTCCTGTAAATCGATTAATTATAATTATAATCAATCTCTGTCTTTCTCTCTCTTTAATCCCTTATAATTAATGAAGGAGGTTTTTCTCACAGGAATCACCTTGGATTAAATCCTCTGACCGCATTAAATAAAAAAACCCATACCTGTAAACACACTGCGCATGTGCAGCACACACACACACACACACACCCACACACACACACACACACACACACACACACACCCACACACACACACACACACACACACACACACACACACACACACACACCCACACACACACACACACACACACACACACGTTCAGTCAGTCCTACTGTCAGCATGGTAATGCCTGGCTGCACGCTTCACTGGTCGTGCTGTTTCAGAGCTGGATCCATCTGCAGCAGGAGGAAAGAGGGGAGAGAGGCTACAGAATACACAATGATAACCCCACCTCTTGTCTCTCTCTCTCACACACACACACACACACACACACACACACACCAATCCCTGGGGGACCCTATCCACTCCACTACCTGTTGTCTTGGTAACCACGCGCTGTGTGTGAACCATGTGATGAAGAAAGTGAAGACAAGAGCTGGGATCTGCCGCATCGACACACACGTCTGTACTTCTGTCTTTGTGAGGACCCTCATTGACATAATGCATTCCCAGGCTCCTTACCCAAACCTTAACCCCAAACCCTTTCTAACCCGAACCTGAAAACTAGGACTGTTGTTACTGTAATTGTCAATCCCTCTGTTACACGTTTAGTCTGTGAATTACCAATAAAAGCCTGATACAACTTCTTCCTTTTGATTCAGTACTGCTCTTGTATTGTGTCATTGTGTATTTTAATACTTATTTTCATGCACATGATAAGTTTGTGGCTTTTTGGCTCGGAGTAACATTTCACATGGGCTATTGGCTGTTTTATGAACTGTCTGTAGTCAGACAGCAGTGGACCACATATGGAAGGTGGGAGGTAGGCGGGAGGAGATGTAACGACAAGATTGTTGTGCGATGATGATTATATAGTGTATGTTGTCTCACTGTAGTCAATGTAACTATCGCTAAAATGCATAATCCAAAACAAAGCAAATAGGAGCAGCAATATTTCAAACATACGTCTCATGAATCACACAGCCAACAGACTTTTCATTTTCTATTGATTGATTAGTCAATTAATTGACATCCCACCAAGTCTATGAAACTCTATTGCTCTCGTGTGTTTACATTGATTGCTTTGCTGTTAGCTTACTAAGTTAAAATAGCTGCCATCTCATGTTGCTCTCATGCCTTTGGCTGCAAACGTTTCATGCTAATAAATGTCTGTTTTGCTGCTCTGTGTCCCCACAGGCTGTAACACAGTTTACCCAGGGCGGAGAAAGTACTTTATCTGAATGGCTGATTGCCCACGTGGGACATCCCAGATATGATCTGAGGTCTCCCAGTGATCACTGGTTTAATCGCTCTTCTTAATTGGAGTTGGGCTGCAAAGTAACCATAGCAACACTACTGATGCTTTATGGTTGAAGGAATAATTCAGCATTGTGTTGTTGCCTTAAAAAAAAAAAAAACAAGACTTAAGCTCAACCTTTCTGATTTATTTCTCTCTTGGGTGATTTTAACATTGTCTTGATTTTAACTCCTCTGGTCAGTGATTTCAATGTCAGAGGTAATTTTCCACCCCAACCTTAGTCATAATTACAACCTCAAGTACAAAGTGTTTATCTTTGAAATGGCTGCTAGTCCTGCAATTTTAATCCCTCCTGGAGAGATTGTTTGATTGGCTGATAGCAGAAATATGCAAACACTGTAACAGTTAATATAAATGCATATTTCTCAACCAGTATGATACTGGAAAACAGAATATAACCCTGTAAAAACCTCACTGAATGTGCTGTTAACTGTCAGCTACAAACACTGCAGGTACCGGTATTCTCTTTTAAGCCCTGTGTTCTTTATAACTGTTTACATTTTCGTAAATTATCGCAAATAAAAGCATGACATGATTATGTATTAGTATTAGTGTACATACAACTATCACTGCACTTCTTTCATACTGAAAGAATTCTCAGGTCTCTGGAGTCTTTCTTTCCTTTGACGTCCATATGAATTGATTGATGCTTATTTGTGGTAGTCATCAGAGATGAATATCTGGTAAGTGAAACATTTTTCTACAAGCAGAAACTAGTATTGGACGCCTTCTGCATCCTCAGTGGTCATCTCTGGGCCAGAGGTGCTTTACACCTTAACATGTGCGTCTCACCTGAGTGGCACGGTGAAAGTTATCTTCAGCAAGGTTCCAACTGCAAGCTCTCTTCAGCCACAACCATCTTGGGCTGTGGCTGACGGGCTCCAAACTCATTTTCTGTAAGAAATAGCGCACTGTTGTTGCTGGGAAACTGTGACAGGCTTCTTCAAGAGGAAAAAGGATGAATGCCATCCTTTCACAAGCACCTCGTTGATCAAATCTTGGTAGTTTCTTCTTTTGATGAGAGATGGATAAACCTGTCCTTGTTTGACTGGTATGTTTTTCGTGCTCTGAAATAACAGATGTCTGGTTGGAGCGCGACCTTTGTTGCCTCTTCTGGATGGACAAGTCTCCTCTTCAAATCCACTTTGCATTTCCCAGTTGGAAGCTTGACACACCATAAAGGACTATTACATCCAATTTCGAGACTGCTAATCAATATTGTGTCTTCTCTGTTAAATGCTCTGCAGGTTATTTGCAATAATGTAATATACTGTAAAAGAAAACACTACATATTCTCAATGATCTCATAGTTGGTAGAGCACTTGCCCATAAACCACAGGGTCAGTGATTCGACTCCCAGGTCGCCCTGAACACACGTCTTGGACAAGACATGAAACTCTGTTGCAATGCCATCATATATGTGTAGCAACAAAAAAATCTTTCCACTGGAATCAATAAAGTATATTATTATTATTATTATTATTATTACTATTATTATTTGTAACGTATTTCCATGTTGTAGAACAAAAACTAAGTAGCTACTGCAGCTCTGTGTAGACAAGTTTTTGCTTTTCTTGCAAATCCAATTCATTCTCCCTGCGGGAAATATGAACACTACATCACAGGATATGTAAATGCTATCTTAACTGCCTACAAAATAATTTAAACTATTGCCTTTTTACATAAACGTCTATCAGAGGCAGAGCTACTCCAGAGGCAGAGATAAAATCATATGTTGAGTTAAAATCCCCAGTGGACGAATAGAATAATGTCACAAAACAGCTGTCCGCCATTGGTGCAAACTATCACATCCACCTGAGTATGGATAGTAATGGATTTTGGTAATGGCTTACCAGTCAAAGGTTTGGAATGATGCTGCTGTGAAAGTGCGACTGTAAGTAAAGTCTCAGAGGCAGAAAAAAATCATATATATAATATTTGCTGTTTCGAGCAACTTATGAAAAGCGACATCAGGCATTATTTGAAAACATCACCTTGGCTTTTTTAGCTAATTTGTATAAACCAAATCATCGATAAATTAATCGAGAGTGTATGTCTATCTGCGCCAGATGGCTCTAATTTTCCAGGAAAAGAATAAGGAGGATGCAAGCAGATCCACGGAGGATCCAAGATTATGTGAATGAAACTCCTCAGCTTGCATCACTGTCAACTGCAAGTGAAAGGTGGACATGTGCCGTGCTTTACCTTTTGATGTCTGAAACGCTTAGAAACCTCCTCCTGTGTCCTCGTAACACCCCTAACGACAAGACTCGGCCTCTTTGATCAAAGGAGCTACAGTCAGCACAGTACAATGTGGCAAAGCACTGTCATGGGGAAAGTATTCAGACAGTTTACAGGAGAATTTATCTTGTGAAATAGCGGGACTGATTTAATCACAAAGCTCCCCTGAGCATATTTTTATCCCTTTGTCTAGAGGGGTGGATCACTCGGGTCACACACATCAAAAACCAAATAATTAAACCAATAAACTCATCAATTTCTGAGATAAACATTAACTATCATTGTATAAAGCAACATTTTTTATATGTTCCATCATCAAAGCTGCCTTAAGTTTCAATCAGTTGCATCTTCACTGTCTGGACAAAGTCAAACACAATTCATTATAATTAACTCTGATGCGCCACGTTATTGATATTACTATATGCACACAACTCCAATTTAAGGTTCTTTATCAAAAGTTGCAGCAGATCTGAAAAAAAAAAAACAGACTGTCCACCAGCTGATTCTCAGATGTTGTTGGGTGATGTAGTGAGACAAACAAAGTAAACCTACTGCAGAATGGCTTTGACACAAAATCTGCATTTTGGAGTGGCCCAGTCAGCGTCCACAGTCCAAAGTTCCTCCTAGATGTTGTACAGGTCTTATCCAAAGAGACAGGAAGTGATTACTTGAGGTTATTGCTGCCAAAGATTGTCCAATAAGTTATTAAAACACTATTACCACTTTATCTCCAGTGACAAAACAATTTACCCTCAGGTTAAATGTGATTTGTGTGTTGCAAGCTGCAGCAGCTTAAACATAACTGAAACATACATATACAATCATATATAATCCTCCATGTTATTACGACACCAGTGTGTGATCGTATTTTGGGGTTCTCACTGTGATTGGGATCAGAGCATCATAGTGCATCTCCCTCAGGAGGCGTCCAATATCTCAGCATTAGCGTTGATAGCTTTTTTTTAAACTGTACCTGAAGCCAGTATCAAATCTTAATCTCATTAAGGTGGTTTCATCATTTGCAAGTAGCTAACGTTATAAATAACTAAAATATAAAAGACTCAGCTTAGATATGTTATCCTTTGTTGTTGGGTAAAAAGCCAAATACTAGCTTTTATTGGTACTTATTAAATAAACACTTAAATATGTTAATTAAGCTTAAATAATTCATGTGAATGTTAGTGCCTACACTACAACTAGTTGAACAGCAGAAGGTCTGGAATGTTAATTAATATATATGGATGTGACACACTGAAATAATAGCAGGACGCCTGGGTGTTCACAAACTACTTTGTCCAACCAGTGAAGCTCCTGATTCAAAACTATGAGTTTAGTGAGCTCCAATGAGCTAAAGATATTGAAAAAAAAAGTTGGACTGGAATGGTCTAGTGATCTGCGATCGGCTGATCACCTCTCTCAATAGGAATCTTCACTCAGTTCAACTACCACTAACAGTTCACTAAATGTCAAGAAGTGATGTTATGTGATGTGCCTTTTCTCTCACAAACACTCTTTGGCAGAGTACAGTCAGCGGCTTAGAGAAAGCACATTAACCAACACACTAATGTGTCAGTGGAGCTGTTATACAATTAATATTAATTAGCTATTAGCTCTCTGCATGTGATCCCAGACTGCCTCGGTGATGTTAAAACCAGGGCTCTGCAGGGACCATACCATCTGTTGCAGGACTCCTTGTTCATCTTGTCTCTGGAGACACAGAACTGTGAAAAAGTTTTATGGACTGTAGTAGTTTAGATTCGTATCCATCATCCAGCCCCATCAGGGAGACAGTCTGGGATTACACGAGGAGACAGAAAGCACTGACACAACCTTAAATCCATAAAAATCTGTCTGGCTGCACACGGGGAATTGACGTCTTGCTGCGTGCTTGCATGACTTTTCAATTAGACGCTTTAATAATGGTAAGCCTCAATCTTTATGTCACACTATATGTGCCTAGCCCTGTGGCTAATCACTGTCAGCATCGATTAACCTCATAATAATTTGTTCAATTAATTAACAGATTGTTTATTATATAAGTTATGAAAAATATTCACAATCAAATGGCTTGTTTTTTCCAGGCAAACATCCAAGATGCTAATATCCTTTAAAACCGCAAATATTTGACATAATACATAAATATTTGACATTATAAACTATTATTATTATTATTCTATAATCAATTCAAAATCATTTTCCTCTGATCGATCGATCGACTAATCTTTGCAGCTCAGAATCTGTGTGTGTGTGTGTGAGAGATGTCACAAGAACAGGAAGCTGGCCGTTACCATGACGACTGGGTCCAAGGACAGGAGGGCAGATTAGTGCTGGATCATCATTAAAAAACACACGTGCACACATATAGATACACACACACACACTGATATGGGCCTGTGAGTCGGCCCTCCAGAACATTTACTCATTGAAGAGTCACTTCATTATCCTGCCCCTTCATTTATTTCCCTATGTTAAGTTCCTCTGTCTTTCTGTCCGTCTGTCCTGCAGGTATGCAGATGTGAGGTCACTAATCACCTGCATGCACACGCAGGCAAAAAAACAAAAGCTGCAGCCGCCGCCTCAGCATGCAGCAGGAAACACTTCATCTCTGCCTCGCGTCTGTCTCTCCTCTCCCACTGCAGTGTTCTTTTTTTTTTTTTTTTTTCATTTTCATCTGCATTTTCTCATTAAGACAACCCTCATCTCATTCAAGCGGAGAGGAGGTATCGCGCAGTGGCAAGGTGACAGTGTGACACGGGGAGCAGTGCAATTCCAAGCAGCATTATCAAACACAACAAAATATGTATTGTCAGCACTGTTAATAATCTCTCCCCTACCTTTCCACCAAGCTCACCTCAGCGAGTAGACCCCACCTCCTCCAGAGAGAGCGACGGCCACCTCCTGTGTATACATTACACACCACCTCCTGCACCGACCAATCACGAGCCAGAGCAGGGAGGCAGACTTGGAAAGCACATAGTTACAAAAGCAGATCTATACGTTTGGCTCTCGGCAGGAGGCGACAGGGATGCAGAGAGGGCCGGCCAGTCCGGGCAGCAGAGAAGGAGCGGGGGCTTTATCTGAATGGTCATTACAATTGCAGGGCATCCCTGAGTGTGCTTTGGCAGGGCGCCAGAGCAGGGGCCACATGCACACACACACACACACACTCACAAAAACAGACACAAGCAAACAAGACACATACTCCTCACTTGGGGGCTGTAATGCCTTCCACTACTCTCCATTAAATTTAATCACTCTAAGTCTGTGTCAATCCATATTCAGATAGCGGTAAGGTATGGTAGGCTACACAGACAAGAGCACAGCAGGGTACAGAAGAATGAGAAAAGGAAAGAAGCAAGGAAACAGGAGAGAAGGAGGCAGAAGGGAGAGTAATTGTGAAGAGGGAGAAATTTATTTATGAATTAAGCCGCTTGTAAAAGGAAAAAGGTAATGCGCCGTGGAGTAAACACACATTTCCGCCTCCTCATATTCAGAGGAGACAGCGTAGATTTAGGTGAAAAACTGAGAGCATTTCCTTTTAGGAAGAGAAAGTGATGGCAATGGTGTGGGCGTAGGTGACAAATGACTCTGGAAGAACAAGTGTGAAGAGCCATGTGGAGAGGGAAGAGCGAGCTGAAGGCTGTATAGGGAAAAAGCAGAATAAATCTTGTCAGAGAAATTCTGGGGTTGAACAAAGGAAAGGTTGTGCCCTGGCTGTCTCCAAAGGCATTTGCAGGTGTCCGAATAAGGTGTCGCAATACTAAAGGTCGGACATTTTGAACTGTGCCAACTGAGCCACTACTACAGCAGGTAAAGGGGTGCACGAAAAAAAATCTTGCATGTGGTTAAGAAAATGAAAATGAGGCTGGCTGTTCCGAATTGTAGTTTTCAGAAAAGGTCACTGGACTTGTCTGTCACCTGCCACAACGAAGCAAGGATGATGGTAACCATGGTGCCATAAGGAGGAGGAGGAGGAGGAGGAGGAGGAGCAGGTGAAGGGGTTGTCCCATGGTCATGGGAGCCACTATTTTAGGACTGAGTTTGTCATTATCATCATTTAACCACGTCCCCAGTTTATCATCGTGCCATCAGGTAACCTACAGAGACCACACACTCACACTGCTGCAGTCACAGCCTCAGAGGAATACCAATAGAAGGACTCCAAGTGGACACACACACGCCTCAGGTTTGAGTGTAAAACCCGTTAAAATACACACACACACACACACAAGATCAAGGGGCTCTGCAGAATAGATACCCCACCACTGCTCACACACAGACACACACACACACACACACACACACACACACAACCTATCCTCCTCCTCTTCCACCCCCTTAGGCGCCATGCAGTACTCAGGATGAACCCAGAAATCCTGACATCTCACGGTGAGGTGAGGTGTCAGCTCCCATACACACCCTGCCTGCTCAGGGCTGGATTCAAAGCATGGTCATGAGAGGTGTACATGCTGGCAGACAGGTGTGCGTGTCTACAGCTGGTGTGTGTGTGTGTGTGAGCGTGCATAGGTGATAAAAGGTGGGTGTGACTATAAGAACTGTCTGCAGAGGTGAAGGAGACATTAACATTTAACAATTCACATTAAAATGACCTTACCTTTTACTTGGCTCTCATATTCTGCGAGGATTTCTTTGTCCTTCTTGCTTTTGTTTGAGTTTGACATGTCGCCACAGTGGAGGTGACTTATCAGCAGGTAGGAAGAAAAAAAAAAAAAGAAGAAGCAACAATCCCGCTTTATTTCCCTCCGTGTGCACCGCCCGAGGCTTCACCCGCAAACATGCCCGTTAGATCCATCCAGCGCCGCAACAACACAGCCAGTAGTGGCCCCTCACAACCACGCTGAGGAGCAGGAGGAGGAGAAGGAGGAGGAGAAGGAGGAGGGAGGGACGCGCGTGAAAAATCACGCACACTCACAGTAAAATGACCCACTCGTGACCGCCGCTGCTGCTGCTGCTGCTGCTGCTGCAAGGACCCGCAAACGCCATCCTGTTAAAAAAAAAAAAAAAAGACACACACACAGCAAATGACTAAAGGCTGCGAAATGTGCGTCTTTTCCAGCGTGTGTAACCTGCTCTCACACCCCGCGCACACGCACACACACACGCACCCATCTGCAGGGAGGCAGGACCGAGCACACGCCCACTAGGTAGAAATGCAACAGACCACGCACACACACACGCGCAAAAAGACACACACAAACCACGCTGAGACTCTGTGTTTGATGCTATCTTCACCCTGTCGTAACCTTTCACGCATGCCACACACACCGCACACGCCGACAGACCCACCAGCCTCCGTGCGTGAAGATCATACCAATAACGGTGAGCGAGATGCCGGTGAGGAAATGGGTGTGTCCGCGATGGAGGCTGGATCAGAGGCATGACTGACAGCTGAGGGGACCAGTGAGTCGGAGCGTCCTGCAAATTAATGAATGTAAGAGAAAAAATAAATACAGAAAAATAAAATAAGTAAAAATGCAGAAAACACTACAAAAATACATAATTTTTGCTTTGATTTCTCTGCATCAACACATTTCAGTTGTGTTCATTTTAACTAAATTTGGACAATGTTTAATCCAAAAAGTTGGTCATGTTTGTACAATATTTCTTTTCCCAAATAACACTTGCAGCTAACATTTTAAACATGTATTGTTTAGGTTTACATACTTACTACAGCCAGTTGAGCTGTTTAAACATATTCCTCATACATTATATTACGAATCTCTTTCGTTTATTAAATACTTTTACTTATTTAATGCTAACATTTAGCTGTTACTTCAGGCTAACGATCAATTTATTATTTTATTTCACCCAATTAATTTATTACCTTTAGCTTCTATTTAGACAGTTTAAACATTATTTAAAACGTATAAAACACCAACACTTTAACTATTCTTTAATAAACAGATTGATATTTGTCTTACTTTTAGCTTTCATTTAGCTAAATTACTAGCTAGCCCTGCTCGGAGCTAATTATTTCAGCTTTAATCCATGAACCATTAGCCTACTTCTAGCTATATTTCAACCGTCATACATTACTTTAGATATTTCTCTCACCATTTTATCCATGGCTAAGCTAATACTTTAACATTTTAACATTATTTATAATAGTTGAACCACCATTTCTACAACCAGTTAGCTAATATTACTATTACTAGCCCTCAGAGATAATCCTTCTAAATCCACTCTGCTTTTATCTAGCTAGTTAGCTATCTAGCTATTTCTGCTAATCATTTTATTAATAAGTTTAAGCTAACTGATTAAAGTATATCCACTAGCGGAACAGTTTCAGCCATTTGTCCTCAGTTTTTAACAAATTTCAACAATGATCTTACAGTTATTTCCAAAACATTCATGCAATATGTAAATGGTTTAATTATTGACGAACTATTTAACAAAAACAATTATATGTAAACAAAAAGTTTTTTTTAACCTATTTCAACAATTTTCTAATTTTAGTAATTTTTAAAACAATTGTTATTAATTAACAGTTTTTTTAAAATCTCAATAAAGCTGGGTCTTCTATACATTAAGAACAGATAGTTCTTTATTCAGGGAATGACCTTGTGTTACCATGTGATCTGCTGCGGTCTCCACCACTGAATCAGTAGATTTCCCCAGCCATTCAGTAAGGCGATTTATTATTATTTTTAAAGCAATTGCCTTACATGATGTCTCCACCTGGTGGTTTAAAGTAAGTATTTCTTCTAACAACACTTAAATTCTATACATACTGTTATCTAAAGAGTGCACAATGTATTTACATAATACATACATATTTATTTATGATGTTTTGCTCAGTTATTTCAGTGTAACTGTTAATAAAATAGCTGATAAAAATCTGGGGAAGATAATTAAATTGCTGTGTAGAGTGACAGGCAGCATGAGCTCAAACAACAGTTTCCTCAGTATCCTCTAGGAGATTAATAAAACCTTGACACTGACTGAGAAATAATAAAACTCTCTTCAGTCCAAGGGAAAAAGCTGCAGATTCTAGAGAGCAAATAGCTAAGTTAGCAATACTGACAATGTGAAGCTGGCAGAGGAAATAAATGTCAATATAGTGGAGAGGATATATAACGTGGGAGAAAATAAAAACACGTTTATACTATACATACTGATGTAATGTACTGTATGTGTTTAATACCACTAGGTGACAGCAAAGCACCTCTGCATGCCCGAGAGCATGGTATTTCATCTTTCTCCCTTAACAACTCCAACTCAACACCCACACGAGAAGGAGCCAGAGATCAGACGAGGTGCTCCATGTGGGCCCCAGGGCAATCTGGGTGTTGAACACAAGGGAAGAAACTGCTTTACTCAGTGGTGTGTGCTAAGACAACACGCAGAGGCTCAGAATGAGCTGTAGTGTGTGATAAACACTGACCTCCACATTCAGCTGCACAGTAATGGAAGAGCCAGCTCACAGCAACAAAGAAGGTTATCTATGTTTATTTAACAGCATTTTGTATTTGCATTTGTATTTGGCTCAGTTAGAGGCTGTGCTTAATTTTCACTACTCCATCCTTCACACCAAAAAACCGATTTTCCTATTTTCCATCTTATTTGTGCAAAAATAAATTTCCCAAAATGTTGAACCAAATGTTTAAAACACTTTTTGTCAGAGACCCTTCAAAGCCTCCACAATTGCACATGGGTGGACTCCTCTCCACAGCCTGTGAAACCATACAGAGATGAGCAGATTGTATCAGGCACACTGTAGTAATAATGCATGTCATGCTTTCATTACATACAGTACGTATGGCATTGAGAGCTACAGACTTAATGGCTGTGTTTGCTGTAAAGATTCCTGTTTGTACAGGATTATCTGTCCTGGGCTGAAAAACACGAGCCAGGGTCTGCAGACCTGAAATAGAAACATTCAGGGTTTCAAAATGTTTATTCCAAAGTCTATAAGGACACGTTGAGTTAACTGTCTTGCTACCTTGAGATTACAAATGTTGTTATGTGTCATTTTCATCTCTGGATCCAGAACAAAGATCCAGGATATGTTGGCTTTAACAGTTCAGTCTGCTGGGACACTCTTTGAGCAGTAAAACCGGGGTCTGGTGACCAGTGAGGTAATGGAGTCAGCACTATTACTTTTTTTTTTTTCTGCAGGCTTCTGCATCTCACTGCTTGTGTGAGCAATCATAGACTCAACAATAATATCTGACATCTTTCTAGACAGATGCTCCGAACAGACAGATGTTTTTGGCAACAAATATATGCACTGAAGAATTGTAGGGAAAATCCAGGAATATTAGAGATGTAACACCGAAACAAATATGTTAACAGTAAAGATAAATAAATAATCATGTTTTGAAAGAGCGAAAAAATAGCAAAAAGATGAAGTCAAAAACACTATGATGTGAACTTGAGTAAGAATAATTCAGTATGATTTACCTCTGCTAAGGACAATCCTGCCCTAATGGAGTTTAACACTAATTCAAAATCAACACTGATGCAGACATGCTCATGTGCATAAATATGCCGTATTTATAAAACCAGAGGTCACAACTAGAACTGAAGTAGGCTGTGATGGAGCTGGTGTATGTGCTGGTGAAGTCTAATGTAGATCACAATAAGATTAGTCTCATTTGCACTTGTCAGATGTACTTACTGTATTTCCTTTCCCCTCCCTCTTTCCTCATGTTCCAGACCTCCCACTGTAAGTTGTGTAACTCCCTCACAATTCATATACATGACCTTTGGCCTGGAAACTCCTCCCACGCATCGCTGCAACTGTTGTCGGTGCTGGTAACGGTTCACATTCATTAACTTCAGAAAGCCTCTTTAACACCAGTTCTTTTGTGTGCACATGCTTTGAAATCTGAACTATAGGGTCTTTAAGGTTATTTATTTTTTTGTATCTTATTTTGAAGTTACAGTCACACTTACATAAGATTCAAAGTCTATGCTGTGCAAACAGAAAAGTAAAGGATCAGTTCAGAGATCTCTGGAGGCTTAACTAACATAGAGTACAGGAGCAAGGACACTAAAGCAGCCGGAGAGTGCACTGATTTTGTGGTTAAAAACACCTTTGCCCTCGTGTATACTTCCACCAACTCCCTTTCTGAATGTTAAAAAGATGTTTAAACAAGCTCAAAACTTGTTTTCTAGCCACAGGTATCTTGTTTGTACAATCAGAGCTCAGAGCCATGATCTCCTATCCAGTTTTCTGTGCTGAAAGATCTTCATCAAACGTGTTTTAATGAACAAAGAATCCATCCAGACTGTATATGTTTTATAATAATGAACAATGTATTCACTGCACCAAACAAGGCTGAAAGCTTATCACCATTTAGTCCTTGGATGGAGGCCACAAAGACCTTGTTTAGTAAAAGATGACATTGGGCTTTGAAAACACTATAAAATATTCATTTATGACATGATTATCTAATCCGGTTAACGTTGTGCAATATTAAAATGTGTTTGATGACATGAGTCATTTAAATGTGACAAATCAGGAAGGGGGCAAATACTTTTTTCACAGTGGCTACCTTAGCTGTGCCCAAATAAAACAAACATCTACTTACCACAGTTTACCATGTTACATCATGAAAAATACAGTAAATTACTTTGCAGAAACATGCACAACAGAATATAAGGCAAGATCAAGAAAAATGTGTTTAAGAGCCAATCTGCTTCTGGTGTTTTCTCTACAAACACAACAAAATCCCCTACACATGCATTTCACATCTACCTGCAGAAAGCTGCAGTGTATTTACTATATTAGATTACTATACATTCCTGCAGCTGACCTCACTCTCTGATACCTCCATAAATGGGAAAAGTGGAGGGAAAGGATTGAACCAGGAAAAGAGAACTCATAAATACAGAAAAAGACAACAACCACCATTATTTCATATTCTTCGAAGTACAGCTGAAATAAACAGGATATTCCAGAATTGCAAATCTCTGTAAACACATTCCACAAACGTATCTATCTATCTACCTATCAATCCTCTATATATGGTTAAATTTCTGAATCTTTAAAAATGGGAAAATGGAAATAAACTTACAATGTGCAATTCAATAGAGATCTTATAGAATTTATCGAGAATTATCGGCTGAATCTGCAGCTTCCTTTTGCTTTTTCAGCTCATTGTTTAGCTGCTCAGACCACAACCTCACTGTTCTGGTTCACCGCCACAGCTCTAAAAAGCTATTGTACACTCAGCTGCAAATAGTGGCAGGGTGTAGAGGGGATGTTCTGCATCAAAGCTTAAAGAGAGTAAATATGGGTCGATCCAAACACCACCTGATGCTTGTCCAGATGAATTATGATCTTGCCTTGTAGCTGATGGATGAGTAAATAAGCAACTGCTTAAACTCAATATATCAATATCAAATGTGATGATATGTCAATACTGTGTTTACTGTTTGTTTCTTAGACAAATCATTTGTAGGTTTAAAACCAAAAATGTGACCTTCTTAAAGACTGCTGTTACATGTCACGGACGTTACAAGGAAATTTAAAAGGATACGATAAGAGATCTATGAAATAAAGTGTCACGCAGCCTTGTTTTTTTTTCGAGGCACAGACATACACTCACACCTGGGCTGCTGGGTTCTGTTCAAAGTGTCTGTGATTAAGTGTTTAATGTCTGCTTTGGGAGAACTGCAGGATTTGTGTGAAGGATCAGCGCATAACCTCAATTGCACTCCGAGATTACTTGATTTGACATGATCCATGTTTGATCCCCGTTTTATTACGTTGGTTCTGTGTCAGCAGGCAAACGGCAGCCTCGGGGAAAGTTTGGAAACTATCTCTGCTGCACATTTTATTACAGTCTGCCTGGAGACAAAACAGCCTGAGACACAGCACATTACCTGGAGCAGCCATGAGGAGAAGAGATAAAACGCATTTAAACATCAACATAGAATGTAACTGATAGTCATTAAAGGAATAGTTTCACGTTTATTTAACACCCAAGATGTTAAATAAGATCGCTGAAACCATGGACACTCATGTTTACATTTAATATTATTCTAAAAGATGTTATGAATATTTTTCAAAGACACTAAAGCACAGCCCTTTCTGTGATAAACGCAAATAAAATCAATTTGTTCAAATACTTTAAGTACTTCTGCTGTTCTGATTTCTGCCTATCATACAGTACAATCAGTGAGGCGTCAAGTTGGTCCCAAATTCATTTTGAATCATGACAATGAGCCCAAACAAACAGTCAGAGTCATAAAGAGCTATCTTCAGAATCAAGAAAAACAAAGCCACCACTGAGCCCCGATCAACATCATGGAGTCAGTGTGCAATTACACAACCAGACACAAGACGCTGAGACTGAATAAATCCACACATAAACTGTGGCAAATTTTCAAAGATGCTTAAAACAAACTACATCTGACACATAGTGAAACTTTCTCTTTTGGCTTTTTTTGGAAAATGTTCATATCTTTTTTTTTTTTTTTTTTTAATGTTTTGTATAACTTATCCTGTTCATCACAAACCAGCCTGGACTGTAAGAGATTATTGCAGCTCTGCTTACGCTGAAACAACAGAGTGGATTGGCCCAGCGGCAGGAGCATCCAGAAACACACAAACACTGGCAACATGTAAGTTCGAGGCCAGCAATGATGTTTGCGTGTGTGTGTGGGTAGGTGGTATATTGCTTGTGTTTTTTTTGTGTATCCAGTTTGCTGCAGGCTTGATTTCTAAAGCCTCAATTAGAGCCATTTGTCATCTGCACACAACCATATAGCTTGTGTGCTCCTTTGGAGCTTTGCAGCATTTGCAGCCAGCTTGTTTTAAAAAAGAAAATATTTGTTCCACATGCAGACAAATGATAGTGGTGACTGTGATGTGCAACACAAGACCACAAAAAAAGTAATTAACAGCAGCAACCAGAAAACAACAACAGTTTACAGCAATGACCAAAGAAAATACATTTAGCTAATAAATCAGTGGGTGAGAAAACACAGAGTTACAGAGGAAAGTAATATCTTACAAAAATTAGTTTTATTTTTCTCATGTGGTGTTGTGTTTTGGTCATTTATTCTGTAAATGATGCTGTTTTTCTGTTTTGTCATGTTGTCTGACTTAGTAGAGTTACGTCTTTTTATGTATAACTAATATTTCTCTGCTGTGTTTTGTACCTCGGGGGCCAACAGATGGGCTCCTGTCTCTGAAGAATGAGGAGATATTTTGTAGTGTAAGAAGATAGATGGCAACACAAACAACTAAAGGGCAACTAACGACTTTTCTTTTTCACAAAAATCTGGGATTCGAAGACAGTTACTCTAACTGGACTTCTTTCCAAACACCGTAGTCTGTCATTTTTTAGGAGACGATATTCTATGTGCATACGTGTGCATGCATGGTTTACTAAATCAAATCAAATACTGGATTCTATTTGGATTATATTGGGTATAAAAAGCCTCCAGAAAGGTGCCACCTAAACTTGTAAGATGGTCTCTCAGATTTCTCACTGTGATGTGGTAATGTTTATTAGCGAGGTGGTTCGGTGGTACACATTCAGCATTTCTCGCCCTCACATCCTGCGCAGGGTCATGTTGGGGGTCAGGAGCCCAGTGCTCAGTGTGAAATCTTGTCAATACTTTTATGACCAAATACCTGCCAAGCTGTAGACATTGTAATCACACTCTGTACTGTACTGTACTTTGTGTTGTGCTAGAAAACATTTACCTTGATGATAACATTACTGGGTTGGTGGGGAATTGAATATTCACTGTGTGCTCCCACATAATTTAATTAAACATTCTGAACGGCATATTAACCTTTGGGAAGTGGAAAGATGTGGATTGTTATAAGGAAGACAAGATAAACAAAAGCCTCTTTAAAAGGGTGCAGGACAGTTCAAGGTGAGGCACGGATGGTGTGTGAGATGAAACCGTTTTCCATCCCAGGGTCACAACTCAGCCAACTTTGAGCTCACAAACTGAAACACGTATTGACCAAATCCAGTTAAATCATTAAATCACATTGAGAAAAATGTGGTAAAAAGTAGCTGCGGTATTCTAATATACAATAAACTAAACTGTGAACCTGTGTATATAACTACCAGATTCTTGCCAATACACAGTCCTAATGCTGATAGTAAAGTATCATAAGTAAATTAACAACTACAAGTAACGTAAAAGGAAAAAGGCTAGTACCTAAAAACTGCACTTCAGTAAATGCACCTGATTATTTACTACCTCTGCTTGTCGCTGACACCACAACAGCACATCTAATGAGTTCTTATGACCTCTTAATTTCCTCCATCCATCCACTCTACTAACTGCTTTGCCTGATAAGGGTCAGCTGACATTGGGCGAGAGGCAGGGTACAACCTGGACATGTCTCCAGCCTATCACAGGGCTGGCTCTTGATCACCTGATGGCTTTAATTGTTTCATGCAGGCAAATACTCCAAACAGGCCAATGGTGCTGCTGTACTATCAGATTAACAGAAAACTGACTTTTTCCATTTTCACACAAAAGTCAAATTTCAAATTTAATCAACTGAGTTGATTAAAAACGCAGGACAAACAACTCAGAGGTCCACTTTATAATATAAGGATGTCACTCCTGTTGGGATTTGCTGTAAATTACATGAGGAGCAGTGAGCAGCCACAGAAAAACAGAAGGTAATTGCAGCTGTAATTGTTGGCGGGGTGAGGGTGAAAAACAACCCATATCAGTGCTCCAGATGGGATTACCTGCTGAGCACCCACCTGCTCTAGAGAAATAAATCCAGTATGAATACATGTACACATGTGCATGCTTGAACCTCATGTTTTCAATAACGACACGTGTTTTTCTTGAAATCTAATTGCTTTCCTCTCACTGTACACTCGCTGATCAGCAGTTTCACGGACAAACAAAACTATTTTTAATGCAATGAAAGTCAAACATCCTCCACCCTTTTTTTCTCATGTCCTCCTCAAATCAAATTGCCACTGTGTTAATTAATCCCGGTTAATTTGCAGAGCTCAACACGTGGATTAATTTGATTTCAATCTCATTTTCCTAGCCTGAACATACAATGCTGGGGTAGGAAAAGACAGGCAGATCGATAGACCAGTGTAGCCCACACGTTTGTCTTGAAGCAGCAAGGGGCATCACAGATTGTGAACAAGTGCATTCACAACCTGTGATGTCAGGATTCGAAACCCTAACGGACTTCATCTTGACGCGTAATTTGTTAATGAAGACCTGTGACTTGAACTTCTCTTGGATCTTGAAACTTAAGATGTGCTTGACCTAGAATACTGTCTTCCTGGCATGTCAGATTGCATGTATTTAATTGGCCAAATCATTCTCTGCTGACGTTGGATGTTGGATTAGTGTTTGGCAGCGTTTAACAGAAGAATTGGTTTGGACAGTTTTCACAGTGACCAACTGTGTACACAATCTAATGCTGTTCACGTCTGACGATCAAACAAGTAGGCTCATATTGCACATAAACACATGTGCAGCTCACAGGACCCAGTTTGTGAGGCAAACCCAGAATCATTTTTTTAAAGGAACTTTTAACATTGGGCACTTCTCACTTAAAATAACTGAACTTAATTAATTTTAAATGAAAAAATAAAACATAATAATTAAAATAAACACTTTGGAAGACTGGGCTATCAATCAAAGAAATCACTCCAAAACCAAATCTCATGTATCAGTCTGCTCTGTGTATTTTGTGGCAGGACTTATATGTTCTCAACCCAACAACTGAAAATATTCCAGATCTAATTCTGGCTCTAACGTGTATGGTTGCATTTCAAAAAATGGTGTCGTGCTAAAAAAACGGTTTCAAACTAAGGGTCAAAAGTTTTTAAATCATTATTTCCTCATACATATTTCCCTTTAATGATTCTCAGAAAGGTTGGAGTTTACAGAAATAACGTTTATGTGTGAATCACCCTGGCTTATGTGTGCATTCTCAAGTAGGATAAAAAACTTAAAGGTACGTTCTGGGTCAGACATGTAAAGTTATAGTGAAGGGAGGATAATATGAGTCAGTTCATGTGCGCAGTTTCAAGTCTGCTGTTTTCTTACAGAGTTGCAGCAACACGCCCTGAACTGAACACTTTAAGTTTAATATAGAGCATTGAAATCCTAAAATTACCATTCTGATAATATCAATGTAAGAAAATTAGTGCCCTTCTGTTGGATTCTTGTGCATGTAAATGTATAATCAAAGAGCTTTAATGCTCAGATTTCAGTTCATTGACTTTTCAACAATTCCTCATCACGCTGCTTCACACTGATGCTGCTTCAGACTGAAACTAAGACTGGTGTCAAAAACGTCTTCTTAAGTGATTGTGTTCTCTGTCACTCGGGAAAAGAAGGAGGACGGCAGCTGAGATTTTTGGAAACACAATTAACAAACTCTGTTTCTGCTTATAGTGAACTCATAAACATATGAAATGAACACAACATATGTGTCAATGATAAAAAAAAGAATATTAATATGAAAATATCCTGTGGTTTAAAAAAATCACCATGCAACCACAGCATAAAATAACAATCTATTCTATCATGATATTTGATATTCCCTGTAGGCCCTGTTAATGTAGTCTATTTTCTAGTGGGAAATCGTCTTAACTCGCTCAAACCCAGAGCTGCTAATCCTCTTGACAGTTGACTTCGCTGAGGAATGTGTTTCACTGACCGGCTGAGGCATCGGCGTCAGACAGCAACACAGTCACACGTCCTGCAGCTAAGACAGCGCATCTTAAACCAAACCACTGACACAGAGGTTTCACAGTTTTCATGTTACCTCACAGCA
Source organism: Ctenopoma multispine (assembly GCA_034779795.1). Lineage (NCBI taxonomy): Eukaryota > Metazoa > Chordata > Actinopteri > Anabantiformes > Anabantidae > Ctenopoma > Ctenopoma multispine. Next base: position 12,059,767 of record JAUYWH010000015.1, on the reverse strand, counting down.
GGAATCTTTATTAAATATGATGAATTCTACTGAGGTATCACTGCTGCAAGTGAAAACTCAAACAGAAAACTCTTTTTTCTTTTTCTTTTCCGTTTAAAGTGCATTTGTGGATGTTTATTAACAGTGTTCACTGGATATAAGATGATAAGACCTACTAGTATTAAGTAGTAAGTCACACTAAATGACTAAACACTGCATGTCTGACATTTTACCTTAACCTCCCCTATATCCTGGTGACATAATGTTGATGAACAATCACATCAGCAGTCAAACTGCAGAGAACCCTGCATGTACTGGTCTCTTTCACTTCACATCAAACTAAACTAATAACTCCTTTACTCTGAAGTGACCCTAAAAACTCTGACATATCCATTCTCACTTGCACTGCTGTATTTGTTCTTTCTCTGTTCTCCTCAGATTTTGCCCCAAGGACTTGTTGATTTACTACAGAATTACTTCAGTATTGAACTGTCCAAACTGGACCCACTGAGATAATGAAGACTGACAACAGTTAATTAAAGTACAGTAAAAGCTAAACTCAAAGGGGCACTATGGTGGGATTTATTTACAGTCTCATCTCAGGAAAATGCCACATCTGTGAGCCCTGATAGCTTTGTAGAGCAATACCAACGATTCACCTGGGACAGATGCTGATACGTCTGGTAAACTCAAATAATCTGTTTTGGAACAAAAACGTTGCACCTAATGCTGTTTAAAAGAAACTCATCACCTGTAGACATCAGTGCATCCTGCATGTGAGTCAACTTCAGCAAAAAAGGTTTCAGGCAACAAACTGTTGTCAAATGTTCAATAGACTGTTCATAAAATTTTGTAATCATGATTTGTGTCGCACACACAACTACCATATGATATGACTAAATATTTCATAATTACAAGATCCTGATCTAGTTATTTTGGAAAAAAAAAAAAAAAAGGTTAAAGGTTAATGAATCATAACTAATCTTACCATAATCATACCATTATGGTAAATCATATATTTGTTCGTATGCCGGATTAGCTATTAGCAGTTCATTTTTGCTATGTGATGCCGGACGCTCTGACAACTATTATCAAATTACTTTGATACTGAAGAGATGTTAAAAACACAACAGTTCTCAGGTAAGTTCTGAAGCATTGAGAAAAATTACAAGAGCCAGGTCTTGTTATTATGTAATAATTTCTCATAATTATCATAATTGTCATAAATATGAGACATGGCTGTGATACTTATAAAATATTAATTTGTTTTTATTTTGTGAATGCAAAATGCTGCAAACTTGTCTGAAGATCATAAAAATTGTAAATCTCTCTATTATTAAAGTAATCCCTTGATAGTTGTCTGCGTATCCACTGATGTTAGAAACAGGAACTGCTAAATTAGCAGTTCGGTATATTAATTTGCCAAAATGTAAACACGCATAAGGAAACAAACAAGGCTCCACTGAGAAAACCAGTATCTCCCACTAAAACGGTCCATTTGATGAGCTTTTAGAGTCTTACTCTCTATATTTCGATTAGACTTCTCGTATTTTGATAGAAATTTCAGAAATAGAAATCTCACAACAATTTAAAATATTTTTTCGGTGCACCAGTCATTTCAGAAAAACAACAGGTAATTGGGGCTTCATATTTGGTTGGGGGTAATTTGGGGACAAATTGCCTATAACTGTTGTGGATGGGATTAAAATCACTGAATAGAGCAGGTGATGGTAAAAATCACCCACCGCCCGGAGAGAAATAAATCCAGTTCAGACTGAGGTTTAACGTTCATTATGTGTTACAGATTGTACAAGAAGACATAGTAGTTATGAAGTCAACCTAGATATTTATTTAACTATTGGTTTAACTATTAAGTTTTAATACGTTTTGGTCTGTGTTGCGTGTAGGACTGAATTTGTCTCTTTTTTGTTTGTTTTTAGGTGAATAATCAGACACATTCATTATATATATATATGCTGTTATATGACACAATGGGAACATATAAAGAGGAAAAATAAGTATTGTTTTGCTGACAGAACCCTTTAAAAAACTCAAACTGTGATTAAATACCTGTATCTCACATGTGCCTGTATCTGAGTATCTGAGTTCTTATCAGTGTTTACACAAGTCTGAGTATATTATTATTATGAGAGTCTGACACATTTCATAATCACGGCGTAATAAATCTATAACTCCTGACATCTGCAACCATTACCCACCATTGTTAAACAGCACATTATGTAACGGACTGCATCAGCGGCTGGCACTGCCTTTGCACAACCACTTGACATGACAAACGCAGTCGGCTTCCGTTGCTTCTGAATCCCTCTCTCCACTCACGCTCCTTGCATATAGATTGAACATTAAGATACAACATTGTGGCCATGTAAGGCAGCGAGTACAAGAAGTTTCAGAAGTTGAAATTCTGCCACAGATGAAAAAGTTACAGTGGTTTAGATCAACAAATAGCGTGTATGTACCTTTAGAGCTGCTCTATTTACTTATTTCTTATGGAGAAAAGTAAAAATCAACAATAATTTATCATTTTATAGGGGTATATATACATAATTTCAAAGCTGTGATCCAGAACTTCCTGGAGACACCAGCAATTTCACTTAAGAGGTGCTCTATGTGGATTTGTTACCTTCTGACAAAGCACAGCTACTGTTTACAGTCCTAATGTTAACAGGCTATCAGCAGTGTTACCAAAGGTGTTAGACAAAAAGATGTCATAAGAGGGATTTTGTTTCTCCTACATACAGCAATAAGTTAACTATCTAAACCGCAGTTGGATGTGAGAGGAGCTGGTGATGGATTATGCACTAAAAACTAAAACTTGTATCTAAAGAAACTGTATGTAGGTTTTTTGAAGGGAAGCAGTAACTTTCATACTCCACTGATGCTCTTCTCTCTCTCAGCAGAGCAGCTGTTTTTGGCGTCTCGCTCTCTGTGGGTTATTAGTTTACACACACCACCTCGCGTACAAACAGTATGTCATGGCCAGAATAAGTGAAAGGTTGAATTAATATTCAAGCGAGGGGGGGGACACGCTGCCCACTTGGAAATCATGAACACTATTTTCCATCAAAGAATATGAGCTAAACAACTGATTAATTATTTAAATAGACTACACTTTCTGGCTACTGTTCCTTCATCTTTTATAGAAAATGATGTCCCCTATATTTCTGATAAAAAGGCAAAGGATAATTAAAGTTAAAATGGATGCTGAAAATCCTGAAATGGAAAACCGAAAATGTAAATATAATTAAATGCCTAAGAATGAAAAGAAGACATAATGAAATCTGCGTTCTTTTCCATTTTACCAGTTAGTTTAAAGTCCGGCTGAAATGATTCCAACTATTATCTTGGTAAAAACACGAATTACATTTGCTGTGTCCACATGTTCAGCAGGGATTCCTCGCAGCAGGCTTCAGTTCATCAAGTGTGTAGTTTAGCGGGTAGGAGGAAATGCTTGTGTGTCAGGTTCGGCTGTGTGTAAGTGTTTCTAGAGAGTGTGTGGGTAGGGGGGGACAGGAGCCTTTAAAAGAGCCCGCATCTGCACTGCAGCTCCCAGGACTTGCTGTGCGCCTCGGACTGATAAATGATTGCTTTCTGTTTTATTTACGGTTCATTCTTCGTGTATCCTGCAGTGATCAGTCCCTACATGTTGCAGTAATCCAGGAGCTCGAAAGTCACAGTCTCCGGTGGTGAGAGTGACGCACAGACGCGCAGGCACCATGCTCTTCCCCCCGGAGATCTTCTGCAACATCACGGGCAGAAACGGCACTGAGTTTTTCAACTTTACGCATCGGCTGGAGACCGGTGACGCCGCTGCCGCCGCCGCTGATGGGAACATCAGCGCGAAGGGAAACGCGACTGACCCGTTTGGACGCAACGAGGAGGTGGCCAAAATCGAGATCACCGTGCTGAGCCTGGCGTTCTTCGCGGCAGTGGCGGGGAACCTGGCCGTGCTGCTGGCAATGTACAAAACTCGGAGGAAACCGTCGCGCATGCACCTGTTCATGAAGCACCTGAGCTTGGCGGACCTGGTGGTGGCCTTTTTCCAGGTGCTGCCGCAGCTCTGCTGGGAGGTCACCTTCCGCTTTTACGGACCAGACTTTCTGTGCCGTATCGTGAAGCACTTGCAGGTGCTGGGCATGTTCGCCTCTACCTACATGATGGTGATGATGACCCTGGATCGCTACATCGCCATCTGCCACCCACTGCAGACGCTCCAGCAGCCCACGCAGCGTGCATACATGATGATTGGCTCCACTTGGGTGTGCAGCCTGGTCCTCAGCACCCCACAGTACTTTATCTTCTCCCTTAGCGAGGTGCAGCCCGGTTCGGCAGTGTACGACTGCTGGGGACACTTCATGGAGCCGTGGGGGCTGCGCGCGTACATCACCTGGATCACTGCGGGTATCTTCCTGGTGCCAGTGGTCGTGCTCGTGTTCTGCTACGGATTCATCTGTCGCACAATCTGGAGGAATATCAAATTTAAGACCCGGTGGAAGAGCTCGGGGTCGGCAGCAGAGGCCACCAACAACGGGATCCTGAGCAGGAACTCGGTCAGCAGCGTCAGCACCATCTCCCGCGCCAAATTACGCACGGTAAAGATGACTTTCGTGATCGTGGTGGTGTACGTGGTGTGCTGGGCGCCTTTCTTCACCGTGCAGATGTGGTCAGTGTGGGACGAGAACTTCTCCTGGCACGGTGAGATTCCTGTTCTGTCTGTTTAGACTTCTTATGTTCGTGCGCCATCTCTCCCCACAGGCTACAGTATATTTGTCTTCTGACTTTATCCCCACACTTGTGTTGCAGCCATGTAGAACGCAGACACCACTTGAACATTAAAACGCTTTTTGCAGCGTTTTTTTCCAAATGTTGTCAAACTGGTCGATTATTTTATTAATGTGTTTGTATTTTTGGTCTGTTTAACATCAGGTGGTGGTGGATGATCACTCTGCACAAGGGGAAATCAGAACATGTTTTAATGTCTCAGCACACTGACTGCCCGTGTTTGAGTTTCATCAGCATTCTTAATTAATCTTTGGAACAGTTTCATCAAACATTTCTGTTTGAAATTTTGCAACAAGCTCTAAAGTGAATATTTAAAAGCAGATATGTGCCAGTTTATTAAATCTCAGGCATGTGCAGTCAGCGTAGCATTATTTTCATGTGATGGAAGTGAAGATTTGAGTTTTAGTGCACAGCCAAAAACGTCTGTAAAACCTGCTTCATTCAGCCTGGAGGAGCTGCTCACCCACCTGAGAAATCTCATTATGGGCTTCAGAGACAGTATTACTGACTTATGATGGCCCAAGTGCTGCTTTCAGAGATTATTTTTTAGCTTTTTGAACTGGACAGGAACACTGAGTTCCCATCCAGTTTCTCTTGGTGGATTTCTGATCTAAGCTTCTAAGACAAATACAACTGATTTAAAATTATAGGTCTAACTAGGAGAACACATGACCCAAGATGATTTCTCACTATCTCACTACTGTCAACAGTTGTACCACTGGCATAAAAAAAAACAACTGTGACAGGTCCCGCAAATCTAGTTGGAAGACCTAATTTTTATTGAGCTCATTATTAAAGTTGTGTTTGTTCATGAATCATGTTGTTGTAATCTTTTTGTGTGAAAATTAATTAAATAAAAATCCTCAGGCGAGGTCAACCAAGGAAACCGGAAAATATGAGGATTATTTTTTATAATTATTGCTTAAAAACAAGTAATGATTAATTTATGACTATTACGACAATTGTCAATTGAATTTTCTGTCAATTAACTGACTAATTAATAAACTAATAATTTCAGTTAGAGTACTGGTTGGTTTTTGGGTGCCTGGGGAAAATAATTATAGTCTCCAGTGTCACTTGTGTCAAAAGCAGCCTGGTATTTTTATCTTTCTAGAAGCTTAATCCAGCCACAGTTGCCTCAGCGTAGTATTCATACGCCAGCAGGACAGATGTGTTTAAAACTCGTCTGTGAGCATAAATGTAAATGTACTCATTAAGAGAGACTGAGACTCAAACTGAGGCAGGAGGTGAGAATAAACTTTTAACAGACAAGTTGATGACTCAGAGCAACCATGAGCTACAACGTCCTCCAGACGGAGACGTAACGCCTCAGATTAGTTGTTGACATCTCAGAGCCTGCCCCCTCTGTGTCCCTGCAGACTCTGAGAACACGGCCGTGACCCTCTCCGCCCTGCTAGCCAGCCTCAACAGCTGCTTCAACCCCTGGATCTACATGATCTTCAGTGGCCACCTCCTCTCGGACTTTGCCGGCAGTCTGCTGTGTTGCCGTCAGCTGAGGAGCAAGTTCGGCCACCAGGATTCGGACAGCAGCATCCGCCGGACCACGCTGTCGCGCCTGCAGGGTCCACGGCTTTCAGAGCCCTTTAGAGACCCGGACCCCGCCGCCCCCAAAAACTGTGCACAGGTCACATCTGCATCCTGACCACCGCAAACACTGTGTGGGTGATTAAGTAAGACGGCACAGAACATGGTCTGGCTTTATTCTGCTGCAGCAGCGAAGGAAGGTATGATTTTATCTGAGAGCACCATCAAACCCACGTGTGTGTTCGCGGATCTGAACCAGAGTGGAAAAGTTGGTGTGATGAGGTTCACATGCCTACTGGAAAGAAAAGGACTCATAACTCTTAATATATCAGGTTGGGAGCTTCTGGATGTGTTTTGTGATGCATGATAAAACTACTGGCTTTCATTTGCTGTTCATTTGGATGTTTCTTGAAGATTTTAGAAGTCTGACTTCTACTGAGCTCTCCAAGGAGACAGAGCTGTGAGCTGTTTGAGTGGGGGTGTTGTCTAAACCAGAGCTAGAGGAGTAAATAAATACTTTACACTGAGGATAAAATCGCTCCCATATTTAGTTTGAATGCACCAAGTGTGATGTTTGTTTGCATTTGCTTGATGTTTTCATATAATTTTTAAGGTTTGAGGCAAGTTTACAAGATTAATTTTTAAAACTTTAATCTGTTGTGGGAATATTCTTATTCATCTGTTAATCCCATGAAAAGACCAAAACTAACTATGCGTTCATCATTACACAGCTCACAAATATATACATATACACACACTTTCATTCCTCCTTTTAATTCCTTTCACAACAGGGTTCATTAGTTTTTAAATCAAATAAATCTGAGGAATTTGTCCATTTGTTGAGGACTGTTTTCAATGTCCACACTGGTGGACACACGCGTGTTCCTGGTGTTTACTTCACCTGCAAAGCTCAATGTAATAGCCATCCCTTACAATATACACATAGAATGATGTGCTCAAATATTTAAAAAATTTAAACAAAAACTGTTGATTAGTCATTCAGTCGGAAATTAAGTTTAAGTTTATGTATTCAAATAGTTTTACATTCACAGAAGTGGTAAAAGCTGTTGAATATTTCTGTTTTGTTCTACATTGTAATGCTCCACTAAAGCTTGACTTACTTCACAGTTAAAACATAATAAAGAATAAAAATAAAGAATAAACTACACATACAAAATAAATGCTATACTCTGACAATATTAAAACTATGTTATATATAATAAAATCCATGTTCAGTATGTGTTGGTGGTAACAAAAACTGCACTATGTTAAACATAAAACACTGTGATGATGTATTACTTTATCAACATAGGACGTGATGCTTTTTTCCTGGATGTGTGTTGTTGTGAAGATGTTTTATCGACGTATTGTATCCTGTCATCTGTATATTGCTGTAGTATATAATGTTTAAAAGACATAAATGTTTTTCCTGTATCCTCATATGATGTCAAATGATGTTTTTTGCTTCTCTCCGTTCGCAAACACAGAGACACGTTACATCACGGGGGGGTTTCAGGTGACGTGACACACCTGCTTTCAAACAGAACAATGGCAGAAGTTGAATATAATTATCACTAGGTTCTTAAGGTGTGCCAGCTGCACTGTGCTCTGTGGTCAACAATGTCTGTCCACAACTGCAGAAATATCTCAATAACCATAAGATGGATTTCCAAGGAATTGTGGGAGACATTCATAATCCTCTTGGATAAGTTGTGATGACTCTGCTGATCCCTTAAGTCTCCATCTATCAGATCAGTATTGTCATTTGTCCAACACTGATTTAGGACCAAATATCAGAAAACCTTCCAGCTTCAGCTGTTCTGTGAGTTAATGATAAAGATGGCTAACCAAATGATCAAATTACTTAAACTACATTTTTTTCTGTTGCCCACAAGCAGGACTTGATCCAACTTCCCTTAAATGACTCATTACTACCACTCAGACTTGCAGAGGATATCGCCCCTTTTTACTTAAACTTAAAAGTTGTTGGAGTTGTTGAGAAAAAGAAGATGGCTTCAATCTTGATTCATAACGGTAACGAAGGCGCAGGTGGTTTGTGATTACTTTCTCATGGCCGACTGAGGCACAGACAGCCATCGACTGTCTGGCCTTGATTTGTCTGAAATGAAAAGGGAAATAAAAAGCTGCCAGTGCTGCAATTACAAACTAATGTGCAGGGACAGAGACAGCAGCAGAAAGGTTGTCAGCTGCAGCAATCTCCATGTTATTGATGCTGCAAAGGCCACAGCGATCATCACACACCGAAAACATGGATCGTAGGAGCCATTATGCCGAGCCTGAGGGCTGAATTAAACATCACGCTCAACCTGAGAGATGGTGATGAAAGGAGCTATAATTTTTTTAATGTAAGTTGATTAGTTTGAAAGTTCCTAAACATGAAGTTCCTAGTGGCATTTTTTAACCTCCTCACTGCTGGACCACATCAGTTTTAAGCCTGGTTGGACCTACAATTCGCTGATGTCCTAGATCCAGTATTCACTGGTCCTTTAGACAATCCAACTTTCATAAGTGACATAGAATTACTTACTTTGCAGATGCTGATTCTGAATACACAATAGTCGTAACCATCTAGTAGTTCCTCAAGTAATTAAAATGAGCCATTCAGCAGCAGCAACCGTATTTTAAATGCTTTTAAAAAGAAAATCAGTTTCTCAGTCTAAGTGATGCTCTTTTAACTTCAGGTTTTCTGAGAGCCTTTCCCATTTTAGGGCCCTGACGGTCCCACTATTCACTTAACTACCACACTCCTGACAATTAGCAGCAAATTACATGTTGGTTTTCCTGTAAATTAACCAGTAAATTGTTAGGACACGACAGACCAGTAATTTGCACAGTGGGGTAAAATGCGTGTTTGCAATAGTGCAGTACCACTTTAAGAATTACTTTACCATAGCTCCTGAACCAAAATCCTGCTCCTAGTTTGTTGTTTTCATCTCCCACCAAATGACACTTAAATCTGTTTACGGGCTCCTTCTCTGACAAACAACTGTAACAGAAAACAAAACGTCCTGTGCTTGTTTGACCCTGTGGGTACATTTTAATTTGATGACACAAAGCTATAAGACAAACACACTCCAAAAGTCATATGTGCAGATCGAGCACCTCCACTGTTTATGTGCCGCGTGCTTGTGCGTTCAGGAAGTGGTTTCCCAATAACAGACATCAGGCCCGGGGGATACACAGACTGACAAGAGTCCATTTATCTAGTGGTTAATGCACATCTGAAAATCTACAACCACTGTGAGAGAAACTGTGCAGTATTTCCTTTAAAGGCATAAAAGCAATCTGTAGGAAAGTACTTTTTATTTGCTGTGCATGCACTTTACTCATTAAAACACAAATGATAATCTATGTATCGCTCCAAAACTGACAGTTCAGTTATTTCAATATGTTTTACTAATAAATGCTGGTCTTTCCCCTAATAACGAACCAGCAGCTGACCTGAAAGATAAGGTAAAGATGTTTTTGTTTGACAGAATGGAGGTAATAAAGTGCAAAACTAAACTAACACTCAAAACCATCAACGTTTTCTGCATCCTTGCACCTTAACAAAGCAATTTTCTGCCGCCTAAGCTGCATAGCTAACACACAGTATAACATATGAGGTTGCATACAAAGGAAATTAAAATGCCAACAATAACACGGCGATTGCTTTATGGGTGACACAAACATAACACAAAGCTAATATCAAATAAGACTCCCACACATCTGGGAGAAATCCTGACAAATGTGTTTTGAGGCCTTTTGCACGTCACTGTGAGTTTACATGATGAGGTTCTTGCTCAAGTGTGAGCAGCAGGAGGATAATCAGAACCAGGGCCACGGGGGCAGCAGTCTTATTACATCACAGGGTAACCGAGTACTGAACCTCCTCTTAAATAACACAAGATTTAACATCAGTGCTCCACAAGCGTTTTCTGACAGATTGGAGGAGGTGTTTCACTGGGAAAAAAAAGAAAAAGATAAGATAAGATACCATGTGCCCTCTGTTAAGTTTCATCTAAAAACATTCCAGGATATTAAAAGTGCTCAAGTGTTTCCATTAAAGCCACTGAAATAGCACGCAGCTTAACACGGGACTCAAGACACTGTAACCCAAGATACAGGAATAATAAAAACACAAACAGTGATGCTGAAGCCTGACAACAGTGCTCATGATTTTACAGGTCTTGTTCATAACCAAAAACATATGAATCACCTTACAATATTCTTCTAACCAAGAGATAGCTCCAGACTTTAATCTAGACACTCTAGAGGCAGCGTGTAACCTGTGAAATCACGAAGTTCCCCTGGGAACATTCAGGAAATACTGTTTGTTTATATCCTTGTTTTATAGAGGAACAGAGGCAAAATGAAATGTTTGACGAGATGCCCTTATACTATGCCTTCATTATTTATCACGTTTCTTACAGGAGAAACCAACACGCAGGACCTGAATACAAACACACTGGGATACAGGCTATCAGGTGCAATTTAAACTGAAAGCACACAGAAGTAGGCGTAAAAACGAAAACAACAAAGACAACCAAAGACAAGGTCAGAGTCCAGATCAGGGTCATAAACATGTGTTCACAAGCAAAAAATCAAGGGGGAAGAAACAATGGCAGAATTTAAGAAACAGGCAAACTCCAAACTAGTAGAAACGTGAGGAAAGAGATGTCTGGAAAACCAAGAGACAATCCAGCAAACAACCAAGCAGGACGTTATAAATACCAAGGTGATAACAAGTGAATTAGGCACAGGTGAGCAGGTGCAGGTGAAGATCAGCAGGCAGGGCAGAAAGCAACAGGCAGGTGAAGAGGTGAACTGGGAAAAGTGAAACTGACTAGAGTCATCTTCAGAGGCAGAGTGGAGAAAATGGAGGAGACAGAAGGGAACTGGAAATGCCGGAACATGGAGATGTTGGCTTTTGATGAAGGGGCTGAACTGTCCCCCACTCCAGAAATAAATTTCACCTTTAGGCTTTGTCTTCTTGTATCCAGTTGGATACCCAACAGGGATGAACCTTTGATGTCTGGCCATGCTCCTGTATTCATCTGCTGTCAGCTCTGTGTATCTGAAGAAATCTATATCTATGGAAATTAAGACAGGAATATGGCCCCGTATTTTTCCTCTCATAGGTCATTTCTAGGGCGTCCTCCTGTAGTACAGTCTGCTCCACAATATGCACCACCCACTGCTTTCTCGACTACAACACAAGATCTGGTCTTAGATTAGTAGTAGCTATCTCCTGAGGAACTATGAGCTGGTTTCTTTTCCATCATCTACTGTATCATACTCTGTCCCTGCCTTCAGATGCCCTTTGTCATGGATGTTCAAGGTGTGGTGTATGGTGAATAGGGGCTAAGGAGTGTAATATAAACAATTGTACAGAAAAATAAATAAATTTCTCTAAAATATTTTTTACATGTTATATGTATATGTGTTATACATAATAGGAACATAGCTGAAACCCACTGTTTTCTTCTAATGTACGAACATTGATTTAACTCACAGCGCCTGAGCCTCTGTCTACTTAACTGAAGACTCGTTTAATATGAGGTTGAAAAGTAAAATAACATCTTCTTCTTATCTCACCTCCTGACATTTCAATCAGCCAACGGTTCCATTAATATTTAGCTCTCCTTTCTTTAGGGTTGACTTTGCTATAGAGTCTGTTGTTTCCCAGCATACCTTAACTTCACAGGCGGCTCTCCTGACTCTTAACAAAACAGACATAATTCCAGGTTAGGTCAGGCTGAGTTTTTTGAAAGCAGCTGCTGAATCAGAACATTTCCAGTGAATCAGAGAGGTGCTAATAGTCCTGTTCTTGTCCTGTCCCTCGACCTATCAGTGAATACTTTTCATCATGACTCCATGACTAGTTTCTAACCAGACCATATGGTTAGCATGTTTAGCTTTCCTGCTGTGTTCAGGTTCCTGGTTCCTACTGATTTACTGTATACCAAATGACAAATGGTCTGTTTTTATCCCCTGCAGAAGAAAGTGCCTCAGGTCAGAGCTGTTTTCTACTGATTATCCAAGTTAAGCACCTTCTTAGCAGCAGAGCCACAGATACAGTATATCATCCATTTTCAAGTAAATTTTATCACTGGTTGATATGTTAAATGCAGAAATCCACACATGTACAACCCAAGGTTAGCTCGCTTTTTTCTGAAACCAAAAACTAATTTAGATTTTGAGGCTGAGATTTTGCCCGTTCCTCGGCAGAAATTAAAATAGCTTCTTAAAAAGTAAATTTATTCATCTGCTGCGAATATAACCATTGTCTGCAGTAGCAACATTGAAATCTTTAATCCAGTTACTGAACTTTTAAGGTGCAGCCCTTCCTTCCAAAAAACCATAAAGCTTTTCAGTATCTAAAAAGACACTGACACCGGTCTTTTTATTAACAAATGCCTTTTTATTGTGTTGATTCTGCTCAGCTGTTGTTCTTTCTAAAGCTAATCAACTCAAAATGAAGAAACCTGTGGGCAATTATCTATTCTATGATTTTGCAAAGCATTGATGTAAAAGATGCTTTGAACTAGGTTTGAAATTAAATCTTTACTAGGTTTCAATATTGGAACAATAGCAGCATGTCTGCTGCCGCCAAACAGTCCTCTGCGTAACGGAACAGATTTTATTCTAGCACCAAATCATCCTAATATTTAAATAACTCAAGACAGCACACCTCTCCTTGGGGAGAGCGTGTGTTCCCGTATGGACGGCATCCCTCCATTCATCAACACATTAATTGGTTTATTTTCCAAAACTCATGCCCAAGTTCCACTGATTCATTAACATCAATCTCCATTGCTCTCTCTAACTCCCACATCCTAAAAACCGTGCACAAACATTGTCAGTTGTTCCTCTGTTGGATAATGCATCAACCTCCGTATTCTGTAAAACTTACTTTATAACACATTCTGTGTTTCACTCGAATCTCCACCACCTGTGTCTCTTTTCATTTTAACAACTCCTAATACACTGCAGCACATTCTTAACTTTCTACATGCTCTATTTCTGTTTCCCCAGAGAACCGACACACACCTTTCTCAGGTTCTCCTTCAAAGGAACGATTCAATCACCAGTTATTCTTAAACCAGTTGTCCACTGAGTGCAGCGCTGGCATTTCAGTCTCTGACTCCACCTGACCACATGTTGAAATGTCCTCGAGCAAGTGGACCTGGCAGCGCCAAGCATCTGCCAATTGTAAAGGGCTTTTTCTGTTAAGATAGGAATGCACTATATAAGTCCAGTCCATTTATCCACATAACCCTCACAATCTATCTTCTGCTAAAGCTAAAGAGCCTTTTCAAAAAATATATCTCATCTGACCTGAAAAAAATCACATCTAAGAGGCACATCTTCTCTCATATTTCAATAAAGTCTGGATAAAATTGGATACTAGTCCATAATATCACACTCCACATCTCTGGTTAAATTTCCTGATGTAGTTGATACATCTATTAGGCTCAAAGTATTCTTTACAATATGACATCTGGTCAGTCTTCTGTCATTTATCAAGAATTATAAATTCATGACTATAAGTCCTGTCTAATACATTTTGAAAACCACCCACATGATCTGAAAGATCTTTCCATCGTCACACTTTCATATCATAGCAAATACAAGCCAAGTCTCTTTACTCACGTCCATTCTGGCTTTAAAAGCATCGATAAACCTCTTTACTTCCTGCACATTCTGGTGTTCCACTGAAGAATATAGATTATTATTATGTAATCATCATCATCCACATACAGTTCTTTCATATTGTGGCGCCTCTCTATGGTAAAAACTGCTTTGGGCCATTAAACCCTTCACCTATTCCAACCAACAGCGTTTTAGTGTCTGCTCTTTTGGTTGTTATTTTTGCTCCTATCAACACATCTGCAGTAAAAGTTGAAAATGATTCCCTGCTCAGCGTCATAATGTCAGGAGGAAACGGAGCAGCAGAGTTTGTACCTTCTCAACTCAATGCAACTCCTTGTATAATAATTGTATAATATCCTTCATGCTGATTTCTCACAGTGTGGACGGCCTCGGCCTTGTCAAAGCGCTTGTGTACATTTTACTCAATCCAACTCATCAGTGTGAATAAATTATTAAGTATAAATGACATATGTCCTTCCAACCACTAGCATACATAAATCATATTAATATAATTATATAATATTATAAAAACCCATTTTAGTCAATTAAGCAAGGAGAATATGAAATTTGTCTTTGTCTGCAAATCTACATCTTACCGTTAATTGTGTCTTGGGGTCGATACAGACAGTGGCGGCTGGTGAAAATATTTTTTTGGAGGGCGCACTTTTCAGACACACTATAACCACATATCACCACTAATATAAACCAAATCATCATTATCATGCGTCACACGACTTTAAAATAATTAATTAACGTGAAAATACACAGTCTTTGTTTTCATTTACTATTTTTAAGTACATTTCGCCTGTCTCTCCCACAACTGA
>JAUYWH010000015.1:12029861-12044860 GCA_034779795.1 Ctenopoma multispine | reverse complement strand
TATATATAGGCAGATATCACACCCTGAATACAGTATAATCATAAGACTTAATTCACACAGGTAAGTCAAAACACTCAGTAATAGTAATACAAAGTATAATTACTACATTCTAAACGTGTTCAAAATACATAAAAAAAGTAAAAGTAGTAACATCACAGTTAGCCTATTATACAATTATACATATTGACAAAGTTATTTCTTTGAATCTTAAATGCTGTGACATGTTAGCGTTGTTGTTGTACTGAGTGTAGTAGAGTGTACTGCCTATTGTAGTAGTCTTAGATGAATGTCACTTTAGCCATTACACCTTAACATTTTAAGTGTGTATCAATTTCTCTTTGCTTCATGGCTCCTGAAACAATAAATGAAAAAAATCATTGTTTTTACTCTGGAAAAATGTTGAAAATGTGGCAGCATGTCCATCATCATCATCATCATCATCCACTTGCTTCTTCTCCTCCTCCTCCTCCTCCTCGTGACACAGGCACAGAGGCGGTAGTTAGGATCTTAGAAGGGGAGCTTTGTACAGGGGTGAAACGATGAACACTGTCCCACACACAAAAGCACCATGAAGGAGATGAAGGCAGTTCTGTTTTAGGAGAAGAACACACTCAGTGTTTTCTGCTAAAGACTGGGTCTGGAGATACAATCTAGGTTCCGACTAATCTGGGTCTGGGTTTTAAATGTACTCGCTTCTGTATGAAAATGCTGTACTTAAACAGCACTAAGACGACATCACGGATAGATGATAACATAATGTTATCATATCATCATCATTATGTGTAATGTGTTTATCCATTTCTCTTTTGAAGACTTCACCATAAAATTTTTTGTCTGTCTTTGTTTTTATTTGGAAATCAAGGGTGTATAAACATTTCTTAATCATTTAGTTCTGGTCACCCGGCTTGCACTGTACCCTGGTCATCAAGATTGCGTGCACAGATGCAAGCAAAAGTCGTGGGCTGGGCGCTCACACTGGCGTCTTTGTTCTGCAGAAGAAGAAGAAAGCAGTCACAGAAAGAGAGAGAGATTATAGCCTGATGCCACAAACACAAACTGCTTGTGGCTGTTGTTTGACACTTTTGGCATTTTTGAAGGCTGATAATGAGGTTTAAAGTTCACATTTTAAAATGTAAGAAATGGCTGTAAAGCCACTGAAACACAGTGTAAACAAAGTTGAGCCTAATTTTTTTTTTTAAATTAAAATTTTATCCTAAAGTAAAACATGTTGTGAGATTTTTTTGTTGTTTCTTGATTTTAATGTTTTTTTTTAGTGTTTTCTAACATTTAATACACTGACCAATCAATTATTGCAAAAAAAAGAGCAGCTAATTATAAGACTTGCTGATAAAGTAATAAAACAACCTTGCCAGGTTCATTTCTGTGTGTTAAAAAAAAACTGCAATTTTAAAACAAGAGATGACAAAAACTGCATTAGAACAACTAGAGTCCAAGACCAGGCTCTGGTCAGGCCCAAAAACCGATGTATTACACTGAATGAATACTTCACGTTCTTGGTTCTGATGATATAAACGGTTTTTTGGACACAGAAACGTTGCCTGGTTTTAAAGTCATCAGCTGGTTTCCCTCTGTCTTTCACATCATTAGTCCTTGATTTGTTTTTTAACATTGGTCTTTGTCTTTTTCTGTAAAAAGGACAAAAGGGGGCGAATATAGGAAAAAGAAACAAAGGGGAGAGAAAAAAAGACAGAGAGGAAGACAGACATCTCTTTATCTTTGTCTCTTTTCCTGTAGGTGTTGATCATTTGTTTTCCACCCAGCAGGCGCTGATCGAGCCGAGCCCCGACAGAACCGACCGAGCAGAGGCGAACAGTAGCCCTACGGAGTGAGACGGCATTCAAATACACATATAGCCCCACAGATAAAGATATTTCATTGCTTATTAATTACTAACGCGTGAGAGGACACAGCGGGGATGGCTGCTCTATCCAGCTGGGAGCTGTGCGTCAAGTACGCAATCTTCATCTTCAACTTCATATTCTGGGTAAGTGTCCAACAGTTTGAACATTTGTAGACTATGCACCTGTGTAGAAGGATGTTTAAATGTGGTTATTTCGTTACTTTGATTAATCTAATCAATGAAACATCAGCTGGTGTTTAACAGTGCCTCCTTCACCTCCTTATTTTTGTGTTATGATTAAACAAGAACGACCAAATGACCAGTAACAAACGTTTGCCTCTTTATAAAAAAAAAAAAGTGCAATTCAATCCGTTTAACCTATGTAGGTTTGCTGTTTACTGCGCTTCTGTCTGTAAGCAAATAAGCTTTAAATGTAAAGATTTCCATTCGAGAGTCTGGACAGCAGCGCCGGGAATTGTTCGCATAGCGCCAATTACCGGAGAGAGACATGTGCAGATTGCTCAGTGGCTGCCACTTAAACCTGGTATGCCTGGGCTGTGGCTCATTAGTAACCAACCAGCCCGAGAAGAATGGTTTTATTAATCCTGACTGTACCTGAGTGATCTTACTTTGGCATGCCAATGTAATTGTTCAGCCACATCATACGTGAGGGAAAGTTAATGGAGCATGCGTGTTGCAGGTTGTGTTAACCATCAGTGGTGCTGGAATGTGACCGCTGTACAATAACTACATGTGTTTGCTTGACCAACTGCTGTGCGGTAATGAAATTACTTCCTGTACCAGCAGCAACATTAAACTAATCAAAGAGCTCACTTGTTCTGCGTAGTGAGTCATTTTACCTTTAGCACTTTTAAGTGTCTTTGAAGCTAACAGTACTTTTGTACTTATTGCACTGTCACACCTCTTTGTACATGGGGGGAGGAGGTGGAGGTTGTGTCTTTGGCGTGTACTTAGACACTAAACTTGACTGGTCAACACACTCAACCGCTCTGTACGAAAGGGCCCAGAGCCGACTGTATTTTCTGAGGAGGCTCAGGTCCTTTAACGTCTGCAGCACCATGCTGTGGATGTTTTATGAGTCTGTGGTGTTTTCTTTGCTGTGGTTTGCTGGGGCAGCAGCCTGGAGATGGCAGACACTAACAGACTTCATTGTTCATACTGTTCTTCCATGAGAAATACATCCCATAGATTGTGTGTGTAAGCATCCTAATACCTGAAGGACTGTGAAGAGCGTTACAGTAGAAGACAAAGTATTTTGTATAATCTATCTAGCTCTGTGCAGCAATGGCCACTAGATGGCCATGGATGGATAGAAACTAGAGGTTTTGCCCAGTGCTGCTCAAGTGGGACTGTTGGGTTTTCTACAAATGTTCTGAGGATGCATGTGTACATATTTCGTGTAAGGTCTTAAACATTAGACTGTAAAGTGCCTTGAGATGACTTATGTTGTGATTTGGCACTATATAAATAAAGTTGAATTGAATGTCCAGACTGATTTTCTAGACATTTATAGCAGTTTGTGTGTGAAAAGTTTCTGTACAGTACATGACACATGAAACAACTTTACTTGAGTAAAAATTATGCTGTAAATGTAGAAGACCCCTGTTTAAAAAGCAATGTGGATGTTAAACGTCGATTAAAGAACATTGGGAGGCATTTTGCTGGCTTTGCTTGGTTTATTATAAATATTCAAATCCACCATAATTAAGGATCAACTTAATGCCAACGTAATGGGGATATCAGTCTACTTTAAATGCACTTTCTGATGTATGACGTGCTTCCTCTGAAGCAGAAAGAAGAGCGGTGAAGGAAGAAGCAAAGAAACAAAGTGAGGCTTTGGCAGTTTGGTAAGAAAGCTGATATTTGGAGAGAAAGCACGAACTCGAGTTACCTCAGCAAACAATGAATTCTAACCCCAGGAGGTGTGAGTGGATCCACCCTTCACGGGTGGATCCTCATTTCTGCTTCATGTTGAGCTCTTATTACTGTGATACTTTCTCTAAAGTCTCTGAAGAACAATACATTAGAAATCCAGTCTGTAATACTGTGATGTTGAAATGATTAGTCCAGTCGTCGTCTGAGAGTAAAAGTAGGTCAAAGATGTATTTATCATTAACAATGACTCCTTACTGCATGTGAATTCATGGATGTTCTGCTGCTTTTATTTCCCACTTTTACATATTTTAACATGCTTTTATTGTGTTGTTTTGAATATTTGTCATTTGAAGACGCGATTTCTGGCTCTGGAAAATTAGCACAAGCCTCTGTCAGTATTTTTATGAAACATCGAAGAAAAAATAAAAAAGTGAGACTGATGAATCATGAAAGGTTTAATTAAACCTGATAACAAAACGTGATAAAGAGTTTTGCTAAGCAAAACCACAAAAGGTGTTTGTGTGTTCATTTTTTCAGTCTGGTTTCTGTTTCCTGCCTGGACCCGTATGTGCAGACTATGAACCTGTGTAGAATAATCAACCAATCATGTTCAGCCGGGTTGTAAATCACTTCAGGTGGAAGTTTCCTCCTCAGCCCCGCCCCCCCCCTCTCTTTTTCCCTCCCTAAGGAGCCTTTTACGTTAATAACACAGGCCAGGTGAACCGCAGAAGGGTGTGGAACAGCCTCCAGTCATAGTTTCCTCATTACAAGCTGCTCGACCCGCTGAGGAGACGTAATCTTTATTTTCTTCCACCTAAACGTTGACTTGAGAGCCATGGGGGGACAGCAGTGCCTCAAATACTTGGTGTTTGTGTTCAACTTTCTCTTCTGGGTATGTAGACACGTTTACGCACTGTTTGTGGTAGTTGGTACATGGAGCTGTTTTTGTTATCTCACAAGGAGACGACGGCAGGGTGCTGAACACGGACTTTAAAACCTCGTTTTAGTCGGAGTTGTGTTGGCTGTTCGATGGATGCGCTGTATGTTGAAATTATAGGAGGAATTAAAATAAATTCAAATGAAGCCTGATGTTTGACAAAAATGCCACAAACGAAGCTTGATTGATTGATTTGATAATAATTAGCCAGGGGAATCCACCAAGAGTCCTCCGACACACAGAAACTACATGTTTACTGTGATGTAAACTTATTAACCAGTTTTTCCACATTGTCCGAGGTCGTCTCATAGTGTTTACTTACGCACGCGTTTATTTCGGGCGCTCCTAGTAAAGAACTAAATGGCGTGTGGTGCGTGGAAGACTTTTCTAACACAATGGAGTGTGTGTCTGTGCCACTGTTGCTTTCCAGTGGTGAGCTTTTTAAAGGTACTGGCCATGTCTGGCTTCACACAAACTCATTTCTCAATCCCATCGCACTGGAGCAACTTGTGTCTGACCAAGTCAAAGTTGAAACTTGAGACATAAACTAGAGAGTTTTAGAATTTGAAGTTGCTGTTAGAAGATGTAGACACGAAGGAGAAGTCCAGTGTTGCATTGGGCTTAAACAGAATAAGATCTGACTCATTTTACACTTGCACACAGGCAGTCACAGGGTGATGGGTGTGTTTAACTGAGTATTTAATTCTAAGCTACTGTATAATTGTATTCAGAGGGGAATACTGGATGCTGTATGCTTCTACTCTTATCCAACCCCACAAGATTTGTGTGTGTGTGTACAGATCAAAGTAAAGGCCTCGCCCTCTCACACAGATGAACCCACTCAACTTGTGGTTGTGCAGGCCAGGCTGGGACTTTTTCACACTATTTCTTTATATTTTATGACATGTCTGTAGAACCGAGGAGATGTTTGATCATAAACAGAATATCTTTAGATTTTGACTGTTGGTCAGAACATTTTGTCCTTTAGTCAGTAAAAAGAAATATAAAAATGAATTGCAGCCCCTCATAGCCTGTGTGCTCAGAATAGTGTGAGCATCAGTTAAATGTTCTCGCACTGTATATTGAGTACTTGTATATGTACCAAAGTAACATAATTAGAACAATAATTTGAATACATGTTGTTTCTTTACTTTTTCTTGAGTAAAAGATGGGAACATTTCTTCCATTGCTGATTACAAGCTCAGTTTACAAAATACAACATAGAATTATTTTTATAAATTCTATTCAATTCTATTTTATTTTAATTTCATATTCAATATAACCTGTAACACATCTTCTATTCAGTGGAGTTAATAGTATAAAGCAGCAGAAAATGGAAATACTCCAAGCACCAAGTACTTTACTTATACTTATGTATAAGTGTATTTGAGTTATTTCCTACCTGAGAATATTTGGAACTTCTACTCAAGTAGAATTTTATATGCCAGGTAGAGCGGGGAAATTATTTGAAAACTTGTTCAGCAGTGGTGGAGAAACTGCTTCTTTAAGCGAGTGAGTGAACTTCCCACACTTCCTGAGCTCAAAGTATCCACACTGCCGGCTGTGTTATCACTATAATCACCTGCTTACTGAGTTGTTTTGACAACTTTTTGTTGGATTTCAGTGTATAAAGATGAGACACAGATATGGCGCCTTAACGGAAAACACATACATTGGATTAGTTTTAGACTTCTTGTACAGACTCATGACTGTAAGGAAGTCTGTGAAGATTCATCAGAGAGTCATGGATATCCCAAACAAGGTTATTCAGTGGCAACTGGATTTGTTTTAGATTCTTTAACTTTCAAATATTGCATATATTTTTTCACAGAGATTAAAATGGGACACATCTGGGCCGGTTCTAGACGGGCATATATGAAGGGGCAGACAGAAATGTGAAGGGGGCACAGGGTGGTGACGGAGGCGGGAAACAGGTGGAGCTCTGGATAACTGTTTTTGTTGTGTAATTGTCAGGCCTCTACCCTAAGACCTGTCCAACTTGGGTGTCCACCTGAAGGCTAAGCTTCTGCTGGTGTAGCTCTTAGGGTCACTGAGGCAGGCAAACACCCTGACCACAATAAGGTGGAATTCCCTCAGGGGAAAACTGAAAAATAAAATGAAATATACCTCATCAGATTATAACGGCTAAAAACATCACATTTAACTTAATTATATGGCCTCTAAATATCAAATACATCAGAACCCAACAAAAACTCTCACTATTGCCAATATTCAAGCAATATTCAATATTCTAAGCAGCAGACAGGTTCACAGTGGAGCTGCTGAGTGAGGGATCTCAAACAGAGCTCGGAGGGAAACAAGTAAACAAGAGGTCTCGACTTCTAAAAGTTTGATTTTAAGGAGGAGTTGAACACACTTGCCCCCAATGTAGAGCCGCCCCCGAGACACACTCGAGTTTCCTGTGTTGTTTTAATCCCCATGACCTTTCATTTTTGACTGTATTAATGTATTAGAATGTATTAATGTTGCATCCAAAATGTTTGTAGCCAGCAGCTGTTTATTTTTGTTTTGTTTTCTGCTGTTGTTTTATGAATTGTCAACCCGTCGTCCTGCAGATCCCTTGTGAGATAAATTCAGAAACGCTTCCACATGCACCTTCAGTGATCCTGGTACTGGAATTTGAAAGGCAACATGTTAAAAGACATTTTGAGTCCTGACATGTCAGTCTGAGGCCTGTTTTTGTCATTATCAAACTGTAAAAGACAGATCAGGATCCTGCTGCACATAATCTCCCAACAGAGAGTTGTGTGTATTGTGGTTAATGAAGATGCAGGTCATTCAAGTTGATGAGAGAGAGAGAGAGAGAGACACACACACACACACACACACACACACACACACACTCACTCACTGACTCACACCCACATCCAACATTCTGCATAAAGATCCATGATTTGATCTCGTGTAAATCAGTTAAGCTTTTGTTTCGAGTGGTCCTGGGAAATGCCAGAATGAGGGTACACCAAACTTTGACCTCTAAATATATCGAGTCATGAGCTCAAACATGATGGATGTTGTGTTTTAATGTTGCAAAAGCTGCTTGTTGGTATTATTGTGAATGTTGGGAGGAGTGATGATGCATCTCAGCATTGTTGCTGAAGACGTGAGTCATTCTGGCCCGTAATTTGATGACTCTCACTCACTCACAGCCATTTGGCCTGCTATACATACCTTTTCATCCATCCAACATGATCCATGATTTGATCTAATGTAAATCAGTTAAAGCTTATGTGTACTGGGAAATGTGGGACATGCCAGAATGAGGGTACACCTAAACTTTAAACTCTGAATCACATGCGCTCACACATGATGGAAGTTGTCTTTTTATGCTGCAAAAGCTCCTTGTTGTTGAGTATTTTAGTAAGAAATTCATGTTCATTCAAGTTCCTGAATGAGAAAAGAAACCTGCATGTACATGCTTGTGTGTGTTTTCATCTAAAGTACAGCAATCTGACAGTAGCTGTACTAAACCATAGGATTTTATATTTTGTACCAAAGCACATAATCAGAAATATCTGATGTTCGTTTGGGTTTGTCTTGATGTAGTTGGCAGGGAGTGGAGTTCTAGCTGTTGGACTTTGGCTGCGATTTGACTCCAGAACAGCGGGTCTACTGGATGGGCAGGAATCACCCACAGTCTTTGTCACTGGTAAGATCTTTAACATTAAAATTAATTAAAATACACACAAATAAAATGCTTTTACAGTTATACACGTGTGTGTTTGATATTCACGTAACCATGAAGTGGAAACTAGCTTTTTTAATGTCAGCTGGCAGCACAAACCCACACTGAGGAAAAAGGCAATTAAGAAGTGTCACATGATTGTAAGTTAAGGAAAAGCCCTACAACCCTTTACCAAAGCAGAATGTTCATAATGTTGGTTTTCTAGTTGATTGCCAGTTTAGCTAACATGATTAGTTGAAGCCAGGTTCTTTATTAAAGTTAAATAGTGACCTATGCAGTTTTTGTTGCTTGACTGTTGCAGCTCGTTTCCTGCAGCCTGTATTCAGTTTTGTCAAAAGGCCTTAGAAGGAATTAGTCTTTACAGTTTATAACAGAGGCTTCAATCTTTTTTTTTTTTTGTATATTTTTGGTCCATGTGTGTAATTTAATATAGTTAATAAATAATTGTAGGTCTGACGATTTAAATTAAGAAGAGTGTCTGAAATGAATGAATTTGAATGAGACCTGATCAGAGGACTAGGCAACAGGTAATACAGAGAGCAGCTGAGGCTAAAGAGGCTGGTCTACAGTGAGGTACCCTAACAGGGCCTCAAGAACATTGCTATCATTCTTCTCTAGTGGACAAAGGCGTCTTTGTGTTATCTGCTGCTCTTGCTCACCAGCTATGTCAGAGAGACATTCCCTCTCTGTGTTCCATCAAACTGAGAAGTAAAGTGCAGTCAGGCACCACGGGAATAATAGCTCTGGAGAAAAGAAGCACTTAAGGGGTATTTGTGTGTTAGGAGTAGTTAAATGTCCTTGCAACGTCAGTGCGGTTATGGTGTGCCGTCCTACAGTCATATTCTTCTAGCCTTTTCTTAAAATTAAGATTAGTCTGGAAAGTCAAATCGATTGATCATTATGACTTATTTATAAAGTATTTTGCTTAGTACAACTTGGCAATATAAACCATGTCTGGACACTGGTGTAGTGTTTGTGTTGTCATTTTTTTGTATTGCAATAGAACTGGGCTGTTTAACACGGTTGATAAACCAGCTTTGAGACATTATCTGCATGGGTCTGATGTATATTTGCATGGATGTAAATGATGAGAAGCACCTGTAGGGATGCAAGGAGTAATTTTTCTCAGCTGCCTACTGTTGTTTAGACCAACATGCACTTTAATTTGCTCTCGTAGGTGTGTACATCCTGATTGCAGCAGGGGCTCTGATGATGGTGGTCGGATTCCTGGGGTGCTGCGGTGCAATTAAAGAATCCCCGTGCATGCTGGGGCTGGTAAGACATTCTTTATTCTTTTCTTTAAGGTGGCTCAAAATGAAACTGAAATACAAGAGAACACATTCTCCTTAGTCAGTGTCTGTCTCTGAAGGATTTAGAACATTTACGTAACATAACGTTTGCACAGCCTCGGAAGATTGAGTCTTCCAGCTCATGATGATCTCAGAGGGGCTGTTCAGGGGCAGCTGGTCTTGTCTAGTTGCCAAGAATGTTCTACAAATCTAAAATAATTTCAAATACATAAAAATAGCAATTCAAACATTCTTTGTACTTGTTCCCATACAGTATGTGTATGTGGTGGATGGCTCTGACACTATTTATAAAAAATGAGGACACAAAACAACATGTGGGTATAACCAAGTACCACCTTATTGCTTTCATACAATTTAAGAATAAAAGCTGCATCCACAACACAATGCCAAGACAGAAGAACATAACCATTTCCAAGCTATTTGGAGTTTATTGTTCTACAGTGAGAATGATTAATTACAAAGGTTAACCCTTCAGGAGAGCTGCCAGGAGTGGATGTTAAGGAATACACAAAAAACCCAAGAGCTACATTTCAGACCCTTACAGGCTTATCTGGCTGTGTTAAATGCTCCATGTTCCAGACTGTTACCTAACAAATAGACGAAAGAAGAGTTTCTGGAAGGGTTGCTAGAAGGGAGGCTTGTTATGGGGTGAAAAACAAAAGGAGCAAAAACACAGCAGACGTGTTTCAGAGTGAAGCACGAGAAAGTGATGGAGTAACAAATATTGTATAAAAAGTTGGAGGTTGTGCAGTAAGAGAAATATGACTATTAAAGTTATGTAAGTATGTGAATCGTAGTTTCTAAACGATTGGTTTTCATGACATCATCTTCGAAGTAAAAAACACTTCATTTTCATAAATTACAGACCAAAGTGTTTGATATTAATGCTCAGTGCTATGTTTGGGTCTCAACATTACAGCAGGAAGGCCGCATTCACACTGCCAAGGCCAGAGGTGGAGGGGTGATAATTTTGGGCTTGTTTTCCAGCTACCAGAGAAGATTACATTCACTGAGATGACCATGAACTAATCTGTACAGCTGTCTGACTAAAGGCAAACATGACGCCATCTGTCTGAAACTTAAAGCTTGCTCGAAAATGGGTCCTGTGATTATTTGAAGCACAGTGAATCTACATCAGTGTCTGGGGAGAGAAAGAATTCTGTTTTTTTGGCCTAGTGGAAAGTTGAAACCTCAACCCAACTGAAATTCTGTGGAGGGAAATTGAAGAGAGCCGTTTATAAGGAAACGTCATTAATCTCATGAATTACATACATGAATCCTACAGTTGGAATAATATCTGCAGTACCACAAACGTGCTGAGAAATGTCTCTTGTTCTCTTCAGTTCTTCTTCTTCCTACTCATCATCTTCGCTGTGGAGGTGGCTGCTGGGATCTGGGGCTTCTCCAACAGGGACAAGGTAAACATGTGTACATTAATTTAGATGTGGGGTCAGTGTTTGTGAATACAAATTATTATTATTATTTTTTTTTGTCTCTAGGTAGTGGAGGACTTGACGGAATTTTATAAGCAGACCTACACAAACTACAAAGACACCAAACAGGAAGCACTAAAGGAGACCCTGCGTCTGATCCACTTTGGAGTGAGTAGAACCCAATGTTTAAAAATGTTGTAATGTTCTCCACCCCTGAAACATGGCAGTCGAGGTATGTGTGTTGTAAACAAAAACGTTACTGATAACCATTTGCACTTTGTGTGTCTGTTATCATTTAATCAGTAATTAATTATTGAATTGCAGGACTTTTCTGACCTCTGTTACCTTTCCTGTCTTTGTTTCCTTATCACAGCTGGACTGCTGTGGTCCGACAGGAACAGTGATTGATGCTGCTAAAGATACCTGCCCTAAGAAGACTGGATTGGAGACTCTTGTCACCACGGTAATACAACATACAGTTGTTCTTTGTTTTGTTTTTTTATTTCAAAATAAATCTCTAAAATTTGCATTCAGAAAACAAAAGAAAATCATGAGCTGCAACTTATTTTATCAGTGAATCTTTCTATAAAATATCAGGTGAGAAGTTAAAACTGGTTTAACAGATATCAAAGCACATCCTCAAGCAAATTGCTTGAATAAATAACTGTTAACCATTATCAAAATCTTTGCTCTCGACGTTCTGATTATATGAACTAATACTAGAAGTGAGCACCGTGTGATACAGTCGCACAGCACAGCTGAAGTTCATGTGTGTTTTTCTGTCAGAGCTGTCCGGCTGCCATCGACGAGATGTTCAACAACAGACTACACGTCATCGGCGGGGTGGGCATCGGTATAGGAGTCATCACGGTGAGTTAAACATGAACATAAGTAAAAATGTAAATATCTGAAATGCATTGGCATAGAATTATAAAGTGGTATTAAAGAGAATTGTTTATTACAATTCTTTTAGCTTTTACTCCAGCAGCTGGAGTGATTTGGAAACCATAAATTCCACTAAATACCAGTCCTTTTCTTTTTTTAGTCCACTGCCTGATTCACAGCCGAGATGATTATTGGTTGTGAGAGCTGCTCTAGAGTTTGACCAAGTTTAGACATAGTAAACAAGACAGAATATGCAGCAGGAGGAGTTAGAACACTGAGACATATTTTATAAGGTTTCTTTCTGTCTACATCATCTCTTTGTGACTTTCCTGCATCCTGCTTCTCTCCACAGATCTTTGGGATGATCTTCAGCATGTTGCTCTGCTGTGCCATCAAGAGGTCCAGGGACTATGTCTGAGTCGTCACAAAAACACACAAAACCCCTTCATCTCCCATAATCCTCACTTTCAGACGTGCTGCTTCAGAGTTCATACCCGTTTAATACTAACAGGAGTCTCTCAGTTTACATCCTGCATCTAGACTGGAGACTGTAGAAAAGTTTTTGTTTTTTTTTCCACATTGTCATCATAAATGTTTTTTTTTCTCATTTATGTTGTAAATCTAAATATTCTTCATCACATTCCACAGGAAAAAAACATTTATGACTCTGCTGCCCTTTAAAGGATCCTGTTTTGGATAATGTCCACTTGAGTTCAGTTGATGAGGAATGTGTTAAGTTTGCCTGTGGTACGT
Organism: Ctenopoma multispine; assembly: GCA_034779795.1. Taxonomy (NCBI): domain Eukaryota; kingdom Metazoa; phylum Chordata; class Actinopteri; order Anabantiformes; family Anabantidae; genus Ctenopoma; species Ctenopoma multispine. The sequence goes on along the minus strand of JAUYWH010000015.1, from coordinate 12,032,079 downwards.
TGTAATCTAACAGGCTTTTTGCAGTTAACGCAATTTTAATGTGTGCCTTCGTTTTATTTTGATGGTTAGAAGCTTTGATTTTTATAAAAGACTGAGCTGTTGCATTTTATGCATATATTTTGATTAAATGAAACAAATCTATCTTAAAAATGCCAAATAAATTAACTAATAAATACTTATGTGTTAAGCTCTTTTTGAAATGTACATTTTCAGAGGAATGTTCAGACTGATTATTGCTTTGTGTTGAAAATTATTATAGGTTATTTGTCTAAAAGGAAGCCTGGGTTGAAATTGTCCCAAATTTTTCAGAGACTAAACTGCCAGAATGTTCTTCCTGTTCTGTCCATCAATCCTGCTGCATTGCGGATCTTGTCAACATATATCATTATTACTCAGAAGCACATCTCTAGTAGTTACTGAGGAATGAGTAGGTCTTTAGATTTCTGGCTTCCTGTTTGAAGTTAAATCTTCACATTTAAAATAGTATGTCTACCAGTTACTGAACTTCACAGTAATAATGAAAATGAACTTCACAGTAATAATGAAAATGACAGTGTCCCAAAATAAGTTTAATTGTTTGTGTACAAAATACATACAAATACAAAAACTTTCCCCCACGGTTGAGGCTGGAACAGAAGAGCCTCCATGGAAATTACACAAAGCTGCTGTTCAGGTTTTCACTGACGTATTTATGAAAGGTTATTTAATCTACCCAGTGTAGATTTCAACTGTGAAGCCGTTTCTCAAAACACACTAAACTTTGATTTGTCTACTCTGATAACTAAAACAGATTCTGTGAGAGTTTTAGGTATTTTTTTTTTTTTTTTTGCTTTAAGACCTTAACAAAACTGCACTGTAGCTTGTGTTAGCACCTGGCTAACTTAGCATAAAGACCAGAAGCAGGGGCTGTTTCACATGGCTTCCTCTGTTTCATAAGCTAACCGGCTGCTAACTGAAGCTACATTATTATAATTCATTTTTAATGGACAGACATGAGTAGCATCAAGATAAAGATCTCACTCTCCATCACAAAGTCGATGTGTATTTCCCAAAATATTGAACAATTCCTTTAAAAAAAGCAACATCATCAGACTGGCTGACTGAACGTACATGAACTTGAACATCTATTTTTAAGAACCACTTTGGAAAGGTTGAGAGGAAGTTGGGTCTGTTTGGGTTGATGCTGCGATGATGGTTATCGTGAAGAGCTGCGTCACTGAGAGTTCTCACAAAGTTAGAAATACATAAACACAAGTGTGTGTGTGTGTGGGGGCTTTTGTTATTCATCCCAGGCAAAGTCATAAGGTTGGAAGTCATCTCTTAGCTGTTTGCAAGAGTCTTCCTCCTCCTCTCTGCTCTGCTTACACTCCTTCCAGTCAGCTCGGGTGGGGATGTTCAGCAGCGCCTCACTAGCCAAAACCTCCCTATGTTCGTATGGTGGAAAATCAAAAGATCATTATAATGATTCCAAACTTCCTCCCAAAGCTTTAAGTCTGTTCACATTTCTTCAGATTAGTATAGTATGGATGTTTTTTTGGATAATATGACTTCACATTAGAAATGTAAATCATCGTGTAAGGTTCACGTTTATGATGTTAAACACACACCTCCCAAACTGCAGAGGAAAATGTTTCTGGATACGGTAGAAGAGTTTCTCCCCGGAGTCTAACTCCACGTAGAAGTACGGCGTCCCTGGAGGAGCAATCTGAGTGCACGCACACGTACACGCACACAGTGCAGCTTTTATATTAACTATACAGTGTTTACAAATCATAGGAGCTTGATATGAGAGAAAGAAAGTGGAAACAAACAGCATCACAGGACATGAACACTCCTACAGAGTTTGTAGTGTTTGTGCTGGAGATGTGTGTGTGCGCGCTCTGTTTTTACCTGTTTGAGATCAGTGTGTTGGGGAATCTCCATCAGCTCCATCTGTTGTTCCTGAGCCTGGACCATGAATGCCTCTTTGATGTCCTCCGTGGTGCAGCGGTCCAGCGGCACTGGAACGACCTGAGAAATGTTTTGAGGTTTGTTTGTTTTTTATAGTATATAGTAGGTTTTCAGTTTGTTCTAAACGTACTCTGCTAAAACCCATTTAATAAACATATATATATATATATATATGTACGTATATATGTATATATATATATATATATACACAGCGGGGGAAATAAGTATTTGACACATCAGCATTTTTATCAGTAAGGGGATTTCTAAG
>JAUYWH010000015.1:11994047-12027321 GCA_034779795.1 Ctenopoma multispine | reverse complement strand
AAGAAAGAAGTCCAGTTGCCATGACTCAATCCTCAGACTACTTTACCTGGATGACTGAGAATCTTCACAGATATAGTGTCTGTAGCACACTGTGAGGAACTCAACATTCACTGATGTTTTTCTTTACTGATTTGAGTATATCTGATTTAAAGTCTGATGAGATTTAATATGTTTTATGGATTTTATGTACAGCTACTGTGTGTTGATCCATCTACTGAACAAAAATGTAAAGATGTGATCGTTCTGAGGGACGTCAATCTTCCATCATGTTCCAGTTTCTCCTGCTGTAAATAAACAGGTATCAGTGATGTTTTTTTCTAGACCGGTTAACTCACGGTGCCTGCGGGGCTGTTTGGGTCCCTGATGATGTCTGTCCCCATCATGCTGCTGGTCCCGTCCTCGCCACTCTCCGTCTGGATGCCTCCTTCTGCCGCGGCCCCTTGGAGCCCCACCCTGCTTCTTGCTAAGGTCAAAGAAGAACTGGTGGGGCGGCTCCTGAACGGATGAACGGAACGGCGGCGAGAGGGGTTGAGTTTTCAAAATATAAATGAATTACACACAGATGAAAACGCAGACACACAGACAGCGTACCTCCTCCTCTGCTGTGCTGAAGCTGGACTTCTGTGTGTCTGTCCTGTCTTTTGTGGCACGTTTGTAGGGGTTTTCTGTCACATCCTGTGGCTGTTTCACCAGCTCTGACGGATCCATGGCCTTCATGGGGATGATGTTGAAGGCGTACAGATACTGCAGGCGGAAAGAGGAGCCATGCAATCACCAAGTTATGCTGTGGACTACAACTTGAACCCTGTTATGCATTTACGTTTTGTTATCACTGAGTGTTATAAGAAACATCTTTCTCTCTGGTTCCTAAATGGCTTTGTTGACATGTGTTCGCAATGAAGATCAGAGATCCTGGGGCAAATAAAAGTCACACCAGATCTAAAGATATGAGCATAAAGTCCAGATATGACTGAGATCTAAACCCATGTGTGACTTTAGGTTCAAGTTGTCGCATCGGAAGTTCGAGTACCAAGATTGTGTGCTCCATTTCACATACATTCCAGCCCCAAACAGCTGACACATAGATAAGCAGACAAAGCCACAGTAACTGACTAGTCATTAGCATTCAAGTGTCTTTAAGTTCATCCAACACCCTTGACAGCTCCCTCCCACTCAGTTCTCAGTAATGTTTTTAAAATCAAAAACAGAAATGCTGACACTCAACTGGCTTTGTCAGAACGTAATCAACTTATTGTTTAATAAAAAACACACACACACACCTTCTTCTTGCCAGGGTTGTTGACACTTGCCAGGGCGATGAAACGACTGACGTGCTGAGCATTTTCCTGAAGAACAACATGATTTCTGAGGATGGAAACAGAAACACATACAGAGGCATCTGAGAAGTGTGAACCAAAGGGGTTTCATAAATCATATGACGTATTTAATTCTATTTTGTGCATGTTGTTATTCAGTATTTTAAAAGTGTTTGGTTAAACTTTTAACATGTTAATACTTAAAATACTTAAAAATTCAAAACCAAAAATACATCTTCTATTCTAATATATAAGCTTTATTCAGACATAAATTCATTGCTTTAGAGGAAGTGGAGACATTTTTTAAATCACCACCATTAAAATGATGCTGAACTAGTTATTAAGAGTTCCTGTTTGCAGTGTAACAATGGATGTAATCACTGGATTACTTTGATTCTGGAGGAAACGTGATGTCAGAGCTGTCCAGCCTACCTGTACGGGAGTCTTTCATAGTGAGCGCCCTCTAGTGCTGCAAAATGGTACCGTGGTTTCAGCTTGTCTGCGAGGTTGGCAACAGAGGTGCTTCCACAGAACTTTGTGTTCACTTCCTAAAGCAGAGGGACAGAAAAACAACAGCACAGTTTTTACAGTATATTTCTAATTTTGGGAACTGACACTGACACAATAATGTCACAACAAGAGTTTTCAGTGACACCACACAGTCTTCCTCAGCAGATGGAGGTTGAAGTATAAAAACTTTATATACACTGCTCAAAAAAAATAAAGGGAACTGCCATTAGGTACCACTTTAATTTTGAGTGTGACTCCAAATCCAGACATCCATGGTTTGATACATTTGATTTCCATTGATAATTTTTGTGTGATTTATGTTGTCAGCACATTCAACTATGTGAAGAACAAAGTATTTAATATGAATATTTCATTAATTCAGATCAGGATGTCTTATTTTTGTGTTCCCTAGTGTGTTTAAATTATTTAGGTAGAACATTTTTAGTAGTATAAAGGTTTATAAATAACTGTCATTAAATTCAGTGTTTAGATGTTGATGCAACTTAATGAAACAGCAAAAGCTTCTGTAACAAAGTAATTTTTGTGTCAGTTACAGGATAGTAAAAATACTAATACCTACTATTTATACAGTCTATGTAAACAGTATGGTAACATTTAGTATTAATATTTCTATGTTGTGGACCTAAACTCTTTATTACCGGGGTGTTTCCATAGTGCCACACTCCTCTAGGCCACTGTGACGTCAGCAGGATGTCGACTCCTCTGAACTTGGTGCTGCTGGTCAGCGGAGCCACGAGGGCCGACAAATCTTTGGATGTGAAGCAGTGAGCCGGGGCCGGCTCCTGCAGGGCCTCCCTACCACTGACGTAGGCGATCTGTAGTCCAGATGCACCTGTGAAAACACCGCGCCGACCTAAGACACACACACACACACACACACACTTTAATAACGAGAAAAAGCTCAGAGAGTCAGAGAAGGGCAGCGAGGAGCCTTGTTAGCCACATGCAGCAGACTCTTACCCAGATACGTGATGTTTTCAGCCAGCTCACAGCCAGCATCACTGGGGAAGTTCTTCACAGTCTCCTGGCTCGCTGCTCCGAGGATGTACGTGTGGATGGGAGCTGATGAAGCAAAAAGTTCTCAAAACTATTAGATTGAAAGGATTTCTGGGCTCAGCAGTATTTAGCATGTTTATATAGATTATTGAAAAATATGTTACTTGAAAACATGCTGAGGTTCCACATTTACTTTTAAAAATGTCGATCGATATTTAGAAGATCTATACTTCTGTGAGATTAGAATAAATTCCTCTTTAAATGTGTTTTAAGCCAGAATAACTGCTGTAATAAACTAACATCCCCCTGCTGTGACGTACATGGTGTCACATTGCAACCCTAACCCAAGCACCTTTCTTGGCTCCGGTTTTGTACTGCTGCCACTCTGCTTCAGCCTCCGGTGTCGTTCCAAAAAACTCTCCAACGCACAACAGCAACTACAGAAAAAACACGGCACATCAACACGATGATCCACAACTTTACACACAATACATCATTACCTGCTACTTTCTAGAATGAAGTATTACCATTTGGCAGGTATATCGACTTTACATTAAAATATAGAATAAGCTTAAAAATAGAACATATTTTCAAATATTTGCCTGTGAAATCAGGACAATGAATGTCTCCTTCACTGTTATAGGGTAATTATAGGGTATAGGGTATAATTTGATAATGACTAACGCCACAAGGGCTGCACCACCAGCTGATTTTGCTATTACGATTGCATAATTAGAGTAGACTTTAAAAATGAGATCTCACATCAAACTGTCCGGTTTTCTTCTGGATGGTCTGGACACGATTGAACAGCGCGTTCAGCCTTCCTTCAACATCCCCACACGCCAAGCTGCAGACAGACACACGTTACAACCTTAATACACACTGCTGTAACTAATAAATAATGCCGAATTATTCGGTCCCAGCTCCCCGCACCGTTAATGCAACTGGATCACGTATTATGTTCTATATAAATGTTCCAATGTGTAACGCAACTTTAAATTAGAAGCATTTTAAAAGAGGTTTGTCGAAGTCGGCGCGTTTCGTAAGGATGTATTTGGATCCCCGTAGCAAACGGGTCAACTAGACCCCCTGAATATATATCACGGTTTGAAAACGCTTAGAAATCCTCATTTATTCTGCATATGAACAAAACGTGTATGAGTGAGATTTAACGTAACGTTGCGCTCAGTCACATCGTGGTAAAGATCGAATAAACGACAGCGACATGAAGCGTTTTTTAAATCACACATAACATATTTGAAATCTTAAACTTACACTCTCACTGGCTGTTCGCCCATGTCTTGGCTAAATCACAGCTGTAAGTTTTAAAATGTGTGGTTTTAATTTTTGCAACTTGACTGTTACGTGCGTCACCAATAATGGTCCGATCGAAACAGCAGCGGAACCATTTCGGTCTCATTAAATCACGCATCGTTTACCTGCTAAACGTACATGTTGAACATACAACAAAGTTTATGTAGCGCTAATATCCATTTATCCACTTCACATTTTTTAAGTAAATCACAAAGCGTAACATTATTATAAAAAGTCTTTGGTTATATAGTCAGGTTGTTACCCGAGCAGATTTTGAAGCGGCGTGGTTGCCAGGTTTTCATCTAACAACAAATTAATTTAGTTTTGGACTGTAAACTACACTTCAAACACATAATGTCAACATAAATGCCACGTAGCACCTTTTTGAGTACTGGTTGATTAAATGTATTTATTTTTCTCTTGGAATTATACCGTGCGTGATAATAAAGACCTCAAACAAGGAATTAGAAAAAGATAAGGTGAGTTAGATTTCTGTATGAATGCTGCTTATTACAAATAAATGTTATTTGCTCTGTTCTGCCTAAAACTGGGCAAAATAGACCAGTATTAGATAGGTACATAAATATTATGAACACATTACAAAACAATGCCGCCCTTCACCTCACTTACAGAGCAAAACTGTCAGAACAAGGGACACTAATACTAACGTTTTTCTCTCTTTGCAATTGTTTTGTAATTTTGTGATCTCTGTAGTTATTATTTTCACTTTGTATCACATATCTACCGGTTTGTGATAGTGTTTTGTCTGTCTTTTTGTATTGCCTGTCCTTGTCCTACTATCGGTGTCTTTGTAGTCATTTATTGTTTCTTTGTGGTTGTTGTGTGTGTTTGTTTTGAGTCTCTTTCAAGTAATTTTATATCTCTTTTCAGTTGTTTTGCACCCCTTTCTAGCCACCTGACCCACTGGACCCCTGGACCTGTTCTGCTGAAGGACACTCAGTAATGTAATCATCAGACTAATCAATATTTTTTGTGTCAGCACTACACTATTTCATAATGTAACAAACAAAGATAATTCTACAAATGCATATGTTATTTTCATTTTGATACTTACAACCCCGCAGTTTACGGAAAATATTTTTATCTGGCAACCACCAGCTGGCCCTCGGACGGCCGAGCCTCCATCCTGGCACTTAACTTCATCCTGGTAACTCGCAAGTCCCCGGACCAAAAACAGGAAGTAAGTATCCAAATCAAAAGTAAAATTCAGTTTCTGTTTGGTAGACGAAGCCCGGGGTATGATAGGGGAACATTAAAGTGGGAATAATCACCACAAAAATAGAAGGAAAGCACCAGAACACCGTCAAACGCACAGACGCCATAAGCTTCGCCTTGTCCACTAACATGGCGCCGGAGATTTTTCGTCTTTCATTTGGCTGGTTAGCTTGGTGGATGCTAACGGTTAGCATCGTACCGGAGCCTCGGAGATGACGGGATACTGTCACTCTCCTGTAAATATAGCTAAACACATTTACAAATCTGTTGTTTAGTACTGAAACTTGTACGTTTTGTCCATTTTGTGTAAAGCTAAGCACATTAACCACGCATCCATCTCTCTGCTGAACCCAGTGTTCTAAATCCTACCCCAAACTCCATTTGAAAATAGGCAAATTCTACACATTCTTGCGGATTGTGGGACAGTACACTCACTACACATTTTAACTTGAAGTAAAACATCTTATCTGTGATCCCGCATATAGTTTGGCATACATACTGTCCAACAAGCACAACGCATTGTCACAAATTATGGCCAAATGCAGTGGGGGATTTTCTGTTTCTCTACTATTGTTTACTTCCGCTGGACAACGGTGGATGGCGGTAGCCAGCAGGTTAACGTTCCTGCAGACGGGGAAATTCAGTGTTTTATTGATTGTTTTAAAATGAATAAATAAATAAATATTACAAAACTAATAGAAGCAATAATAAAAAATAAACGCAATTTAACTTACTAATTTAATTAATATTACCTATAAAAAGATGAAACAACACTGTGGCTGTGAAATAGCAGTGAATGTATTTTACTTATCACCAGGTGCAGGATGAGTTCAGCAGCAGAGGAGGAGGAGGAGGCTGCAGCACTAGAAACAGTCAAATCTGTCACACTCACTCAGGACAGTGATGGAAGCATCATACTGCACTGTCCCCCTAGTGGTGAGCCTTACATGTTCATCTTTCCTTATGTCTGATTCCTGGTTAAAGTAAAACTACAGCTTTCATCTTGGTTATTGTAGTTGTGATACTAAAGAACAAATGTTAATTATGTGTGTGTGTGTGTGTGTTTAGATGAGGACTCTGAGCCCCTTCAGAAGAAACTACGTCTCTCTATAGAAGAACAGGAAGACCCAAGCGCACAGCAGTTCTCTGTGGTCACGTTACCAAGTGAGACGTACACATTTTTCCATTTTGTGTCAGTGACATGGTGGCAAACGCCAACATCAGCTAAATCAAACCTTCAGACTTTCTTCTCAGAATGTCCTCATTTGAAAACAATATGTTTTTATATGTAGATTTAAACTTGAAGGAACATTTTTGAGCGTGGATTGGATCAAATAGTGTTCTAATTTAGAATTTTATCTACTACTATTAGTAGTAGTACTCATGTTAGTAAAGTGAAGCTACAAAGCTAGAAGATACTTCAGTTAAAGGCTTTTAGTTTTATAAACCAATTAGGCTTTTGTTATTGCTAGGTAAGCACAATCCAGTAGCCTAACTGTGGTCCTAACAAGCATTTCGTTTTTTCTCATCAGTGTCGGAGAACGATGAGGGCTTCGAGGTGACGATGACGGCCACAGCCGACGGCGACCTCTCCGAGGAGGGCGTCGCTCAGATTCAGGTGGAGGTAAAACTTTTCTCAGCACCTTAAACGAACCAGCCCTTAAACAACTTTTTGGCTACCTTTTTCACTTTTTTACATTTTTCATGCATACATGTCTAATAGAGCTGTAAAAGAACTGACTTAGCTGGTGGCTAATCAGGATTTTAAGGATTTTTAGTGCAGCAGTCACTCAGTAACAGAAAAGATCTGTCTCAGTGTGGCTGAGTAGTTAAGACATCTACGACTGTGTGGTTGTATGGGGCTGCATATTTAATACATTTGAACTTTGGCTTGTGATGTGGGAAATTCCTTTGTTTTTGTGTGGATGTAGATTCTGCAGGAGGATGAAAACTCTCTCACATCCAATCAGAAGGCAGAAGTTTCACCTGTTAGTCAGGCCTGGTTCACGACAAAAGAAGACAAAGACACACTAGCGAACAAAGGTAAATACAAGATACAGTACATGTACAAATTTTTACCAGGGATGGCGGAGAACGTGCCTCCTTGATTTTTGTTCTTCAGGTCTTTATTGACACAGCAAAAACAAATAAACAAGTGAGTGCAATGCACAGAGCTGTTTAAAAGAGACGACACATGGAAAAGCTGCAATGTGTTTCATTGTTTCTTCCTGTTCAGGGCATAAGTGGAAGCAGGGCATGTGGTCTAAAGAGGAGATTGACATTCTGATGAGCAACATCGATCGATATGTAAAGGTAGATTACAGTCACCTGAAGATGTCTCGTTCTGTTCTGTACATGTTACACATATTTTGTTCGACCCCTTCTGTCTGTCTCTCTCAGGGCCGAGGCATCGACGACCCTGCAGAGATCATTTTTGAGATGTCCAAAGAGGAGAGGAAGGATTTCTACCGCTCTGTGGCCTTGGGGTTAAACAGGCCGCTGTTTGCCGTCTACAGACGGGTTCTCCGAATGTACGACAACCGGAATCATGTTGGCAAGTGAGTTTATGATGGGAAACATGACAGGAAACACAGCAAGACTTTACTGTGCTTTCAGGTTGAATTGTAATCTGTTTTATTTCCTTAAAGGTATACGCCTGATGAGATAGATAAACTGAAAACGTGAGTGAAACCTCTTTGTCTACTTTTCACAATAAAAAAGCAGATTTTATTAAGATACACAAGTATGTTGTTGTTATATATACTTGCAGATAAATATGTCCCTTGAACCAAAGTTGTAATTTGAGATATAGTGATATATAAGCATAAGTAAAATCAGATTCCTCTGATCTGTGTCTTCAGGTTGAGGGAGAAGCACGGGAATGATTGGGCGACTATTGGAGCAGCTCTGGGTCGCAGCGCCTCTTCAGTCAAAGACCGCTGTCGACTAATGAAGGACACGTGCAACACAGGTACAGAATGTCTGAAAGGAACCATAATCCAGTACAGAGATAACTGGGTCAGTCATGACAGGTTTGGAAGTTTCCCAGAGCTCCTAGAATTTGTCATTGTTATTCTGTATTATATCTTTCAACATTTGATAGTTGCTTTGGAGACTGTAACAACACACACCCACAAAAAACGGAATTGAAATTTCATGTTATCACTGAATAAGGCAGAATGTACATGTATACTAAATATAGAAGGTTCAGTATGAAGTCTGAACTGTAAGTGTGTGAACGTGAACAACTTACTTTCGTTTTCATAGCGCTGCTGTAAACACATGCTTTGTATTACGAAAAGAGCAGAATCTCTGCTCTCAGAAACAGACGGATTTAAAAACCTCGGTTCAGTTTGAAAGGGTTAACTAATTCTATCCTAAAAAGTTTTTTTTTCCAATCTTAATACAGGTAAATGGAGCGAGGATGAGGAAAGACGCCTTGCTGAGGTCGTATACGAGATGGCAGGCGTGTCACCGGGATCGGCAGTCACGGGAGGCGTCTCCTGGGCGTCAGTCGCTGATCGGGTTCGCACGCGCTCAGAGAAGCAGTGTCGGTCGAAATGGTTAAACTACCTGAACTGGAAGCACAGCGGAGGAACAGAGTGGACGAAGGAGGACGACCTGAACCTCATACGCAGGTATAGTGAGCGTGTGTACTAGTATAAATGCACGTCATAAACTACACAAATCTGTAACGTTAAACAATGTCTTTCAGGATATCAGAGCTGGAAGTGGAGGATGAGAATGAAATCAAGTGGGAGGATCTTGCAGGCGGCTGGAGCAGCGTCAGATCGCCTCAGTGGCTGCGGTCTAAGTGGTGGAGCATCAAGAGACAAGTATCTAATCACAAGGAGATCCCCTTCAGCGGTACACAAGAACACACACGCTCTGCCCAGTGAACAGGCTTGAAAACATCAAACAGACATAGTTGGTGAACACAGTGGAGCATTTAGCAGCTCAAGAGCCTGCACCTGTGCAAAAGAAAAACATTTTGGTGACTTTTTTTGTTGTCTCTGTTGGCAGTTAAAGACGTGTGTGTGTGTATATGTGTGTCCTCAGTCCTCTTGAAGGGCCTGCAGGAGCTGATGTCCTCACAGACAGCATGTGGACCGGGCAGCCCGTCGTCCTCTTCGCTCCAGATCCGAGTCACCCGGTTGGAGGAAAGCAGCGGCAGTCCCGCTCCCAGCTCTGTAGCTGCGCTGCAGATCCCTGTACAGATCCCGCTGCAGATCACACACCTGGGTGAGAGTCACTGCAGGGTCTGTGTGTTTTGTTATGTAGATATAAAGCGACAGTATGAAACCGTCAAGCTAGTGGTAGCATGAGACTCAAAATCTGTCCACTCCTCTTTGCCCAGCGCTTCAAAACATTGTCATTGTGAAATTACAACATATAAGAATTACAGTTACACTTTGTACATCTGGCACTGAGCATTGTCTTGAATGTCACTGTGTATTTCCTTGAAAGCCTCAGATTCATCAGTAGTAGCCAGTGACAGTGAAACCATCACTCTGAACACAGGAGCACTGCAGACCTTCGAAATCCTACCTGTAAGTTTTTTTTTTTTATATATACAGCCGATACATTTGGACGCTATAGATAGACTATATTAAAGCTTGTAGATGAATTATTCCAAAGTGATGCTGTGAAAGAAAATCCAGGATGAGAGAATCTGAATCTCTGAAGTAGGAACCAGGTATAAGACATAACAAATCACAGTGTATTTTTACCACATGATTGAAACTGTTGGCTTCCCTCCCAGTCTTTTCACCTGCAGCCCACCGGCACCCCGGGGACATATTACCTTCAGACGACGCCCAATCAAGGCCTGCCTCTGAGCCTCTCCACCAGTCAGGGGCTTCCGCTCAGTTTAACCAATAACAGCACGGTTACCCTGACAACCGCCTCCTCTCCCTCATCACAGGAACACATCATCCTGCACAGCCTGTCGGTCAGTTTTATTTTCTGTTTATTGTCATCTTTGTTAAAGTGTGGTAATGTGTGTATGCTACAGTTTAGTGGGTAACACACAGTAAACCACTGAATTCAGTTTCATCCCAATGATATGCCATAGAGAAGTCTGGTCTCTGTACTAACACTTCGTAGAAGAAGTTCGGACCCTGCAGCGCTCTGAAGCTTATAGCACTTATGTACCGTGGAGAACTGTTTACACAGCAGCTGTTAACTCCCTCCTCAGACGGACGGCCTCTGCTCCAGTGATGGAGTCATCATTCAGACGATTACCTCTGACCCCGCCTCTTCAGACCCTCTCAGCCAATCACAGTTGGTGGTGGAGACAGAGGGGAGGGGTCAGGACGACCGCCTTGAGGCGACAAGTCTCCTTGAAGCATCAGACAGCATCGTCGCGGAAACGCAAGAACCGATGGCAGATGACTTCACTGATAAGGTTTTTTAATTTAATAAATGCAGACTTCTCACAAATAACTATTAGTAATTAAATAATTAAAACAGATTGTTTGTACTTGATATGTTAACATAGTTTTTCTGTTTTTAATTAGACAATTTGTTGTTGTACTGTTATTAAGTTGTTGCATTACTTTAAATGAAGTCATGATGTAACTAATAATACCACCACTCACACTATGCACATTTGTGTGTGTCAGGAACTGAGTTCACCCTCTGTTGAGAGTCCAGTGGAGATAACATCGGGCAGTGCCGTGTTAATTGTGTCTCCTCCGAACATCAGCAGCACACTGACCGGTAAGAAACACACACAGTCCTGATGTCTGCAGGTGATTACACTGACCAGACTGGGCAAAAAGAGCCTGAAAGCCCACAGTAGAAGAGGAGTGGAAAAGTGAAAAACTTTTAATAAATTAGCTAAATTATTGTGAAACTCGTCTAAGTTTCTTCTGGTGGATCTTCATAAGAATCTGACCAAGAAGAAGATATGAACTATTGTTACTAATCCAAGTCTGTCATTTTCACATTCTGTCTGTTCTCAGATCCGATCCTGGAAAACCAGGAAGGCCCCGACTGAGCTGGACTTTGATCACGGCAGACGGTGATTCTAGGATGAACTAATGAAGAAGACCGATGAAGACTTATCGTAGCTGCTACACAGGAAAACACTGCCAATAAAGACAGCATCTGTCTGTGAGTTGAAGTCTCAGACTGCTCTCCTGTTTCAAACCAGATGTCAACACTCAGACTCGCGTGGTTGTAGGTGAAACACAACTTCTGATCTGAACCCCTGGATGAAATGTGAATATGCTCCACTGGCCCAGCTGTCAACGGGCATCCTCACTCTGCAGTGCCAAAGAGACTCTAAAGGCTGTGATGGATGGAGGCTTGGGCCAAAATATGAACTGATTCAACAATTAAATAACATGTTAATATTTATACATGCATACAATTATGTGAACACGAAGAGGAAGTTTTTAGTGGCAAATTGAATGATTAATAAAACCTCTCAGGAGAGATGTCCTTGCATCCATTAATCTGATGGATGGAAACGCTTTTAATACCAACATATATGTCTGTTTGGAAATCAATACGATGACTGATATCACAGCAGTGTATAGTACATGATGTTTTTATGTTTGTTTCTCAGCTCCTCAGAGTTCAAATCAAACTCTCGTCTCAGTTTGTCAAAAATGAAGAGGCAGTCAGGACACACACGTATTTATTCCATAAAATATTAAATAAAAAAAGAAACACATGGCTTTGACAATCCTAGAGTCGTGGCGAGGTTGGCTTGTGTTGTGGAAGTTTATTCATTAACCCTCATGCTACGGTTTACCACCGAGCTTTGCTGCAGATCATCCAAACAAAGCTGACAGCCTGCTTTTAAAGTTTGGAGATACAAATTTGGTCTTTTTTTTATGACATTTGTTGACGTTAAAAAATACACAGTGACACCAGTTTCTCTTACAAATCTTAACTTTGATCAGTCTTGTTTTCTTTGAACAACGGAAACATTTATCTTTAGTTTCAGACACATTCTCTTGATTTTGGAAGACGGGATAAATCTATAGGCTCTTAATGGCCCTATCAAACGTGCTAAGTTGTTTTTGTCAATTGGAGCCCCGTGTATGACCTCAGCACACTGATTTGTGATTTGATCGCAAGCAATACCTTTTGATGCTAACCTACTACAGAGCCTGAAGTTGTAGCAGTAAACAGCTGCAATGCAACTAGCTGAATCGGTTCTACCAATGTAGAATTTATTTTAATGTAACAGCTAGCTGGGGTCCATTTGCTGACATTCCCTCGAGTATTTCACCAAGTGGGAGATATCGTCATCTCTCGTGTTTTATCTCTGAGTAGGAGGCTCACATAATATAAATGTAGCTTCATAGAGCTGCTAGCAAATCACAATGTAAGGTTCAGAATACTGAGGTCACAAAAGGGGTTCCTGGAAGCCAAACTCTACTTTACCTTCGCTGTTACGTAGACATTTTATTTCACTCTGCAACAGCCCGTCTAAACCTTTCTAACATTACAACAAAAAAACTTCATGATTCTAATCCCCGTTCTTGATGAAAAAGTGGTAACAGTGCAACAGAGAAGAGATGCCCAGCTCAGATTTATAAGTCCTTTAGATGGCAGACACATCAACATGATAGAGAAACCTTCACAGGGTTTTGTGCAGCTTCGCTGTAAAGCCCCACAGAAGGCTCCTAATCATTCATCATTGGTTGCTACAGCAGGCCTGAGTGTATGTGTGCATGTATGGCTTAGACTAAAGTGTAATTCATCCATGCTTAGTGCAAGAGTTGGCAGTCAGTGTAATTCTGCATTAAATCAACATTTTAAAAAAATAATCCTCTTAGTGAGGCTTGATTTGGAAAATTAATTAAATCCAACCAGGATCATTGGATAAGCTGAAGAAGCAGAAAGAAAGACAAAGAAAACACACAAACGGTTGCATACGTCAGCCACAGAGCCCTGATGCTGTTTGTGCTACTTCTGTGGCAGCTAGTTTGTACTTCAGTACTGAAGGGAAGAGGAGGGACCACCACCACCCTCCTCCTGCTTCATGCAGTGTGTTTACATGCTCATAAAGTTCATTCTGGTTAAAGGAAAAATCCACCATTTTACAATCTGAACATGTTGGTTAAAATTCTGTACAGCTCGATTAGACCAGTGAATACTTGATGCTCCGCCTCCCTCTGGGATGTTAATCAAGGCATTTCATTGGGAGTCTACAGAGGAGCGTTTGGAATGATTGTGAAGTAGTCGTCACAAAGTTGGTCGAGAAAAACAAACTTTAAATGTGACAGAACCTGTGTCTCATTTATGTGGCACGATTGACACGTTTATAACACTTTGCTCCTTTTCTGTGACAGTTTAAAAGATATAAACATAGTTAATCCGACACGCAGCTGAGGCCTGGAGTAATAAAGAGCTGTTTTTTACTTTAACTATTGCTTCATTACAATATGGAACAATTAAGTCTTTCTGCTTTTGGTCCTAGAGGTCAAGTGGGAAATTCACTCAAGTTAGTTTGTAATTTTTTTTTTTCTCCTTTGGGTCAAGTGTTTCTTTCACTGTTGGTCTGTCTGTCTTTCCATGTAGTCCTTCCACATGTATTTCTGTCTGTCAAGGCCATGTCTTCCCTTCTTTCTCCTCCTCATCCTCACCTCTTTGTTGACCCTACATTATGGAAGTAGAGGTTGGCACATAGACACAGCAGCACGATGGACGCCAGCATGTAGTAGATCAGGTTCCTGAATTTTGGCTCCAGATTGCCCTGTCGGTACCAGAATATCTTGAGGGAAAGAGACATGGATATAACCCTGGATTATTTTCATGTAAGAATTTGAACTTTTTCCTGCTCATCAAAACAATGTTCTGTTTTGCTGTTTACACTCCAAAGGGAGGTTTGTGAGTTACAGAATATAATTTAAATAGTACAGTAATCTGATCAGAAAGTTCTGCTAAAGGCTTCATTTTTAGAGAAAAAGTCTGCTCTGCATATGTGTTATTTTAATGTCATTAACTCAAGTTCAACATCAGCATTTCAGTGTGACATTTGAACTGTTACCAGCACTATGGTTGATCCACAGGCTAAGAGGATGCACACAGCGAAGAAGACATTAAGCGGTCGCGGAGGCAACGAGGGGAACACAAATGAACTGATCACAGTCACCTGCAAGACAGAAAGAGACAATGATTATTAAACGTGTACAGTCGTGGTGATGATTTACCATAGAGGAGGTGAAAAAATGTGTAAAGAAGTACAAATAGTCAATAGCCGTTACAAGGTAAGTTCCTATCATTAGGTAGCTACAATAAAAATATGTATTATCTGCATTAAAAACTAACATAAAATCATTTACGACCATTCAGGACCTACACACACTGTTTAATGGTAGCAGCTATTTGAGAATTACACTCAGGACTCCTAAAGTTAGGACTTACATGCCTTATTTTTTCAGGAATAAGAACAGTCTTTGGATTTTTGGAAATGTGAATAAGCTAATGTTGTGTTTTTTTTACCAATATTTATTTGTGATATCCAACATAACCCTTGTCTAAAAAGAAAATAACATGTTAGTGTTCATTTTTTTTTCTGATTACAACAAATATTACAATAAGCTTCTCGAAAAATCCCAGACACTTTTATTATGTTGTTGTCAGGTGAATTTTTAAATTAACTTCTGCACTTCATGTAAACCCACAGGAAATATGCTTCTATGCAGCTGTGGCTCTTAGGGTGGAAATGAAAACCTGTTGATTTTTAGGTCAGCGTGAACTAAATAGAACAACATCGTACAGGGACAGAAACCCCCACCCCATGCACAAGTTTTTTTATACTTACTAGAACAACCAATGACGTAAATCCCCCCACTGCCAGGTTTATGATTCGGTCCTGCAAAAAAACACATTATGACACGTCAGTTTAAACTAATTTAACTTTTTGATTTTTTTTCCCCTTATCACTAAGTTTTCAGCTGTTGGTTTAACTGTTTTAAAGTGTAAAAGTGTACTGTATAGTTTACAGT
This sequence comes from Ctenopoma multispine, assembly GCA_034779795.1. Taxonomy (NCBI): domain Eukaryota; kingdom Metazoa; phylum Chordata; class Actinopteri; order Anabantiformes; family Anabantidae; genus Ctenopoma; species Ctenopoma multispine. The sequence continues at coordinate 12,011,957 of JAUYWH010000015.1, read as the reverse complement.
ACAGAGAATCTAATCTCAACACATCACTACTAGGTCTGGACTATTGGTCCAGAAAGTGTAACTATGATGTTATTACATATTTATAAGTATACAAATCCCAGAAAAAGACCAAAATCAGCAATGATTTGTTTATGACTTAAGTGTTGTATTTCTTTGTGCCATACAGCAGCCACCGGTGTCCATTGGACATTAATTTTCTTTTAATCCATTTTTTTAATTTGAAATATGTCATTATTAAACCAAATGTATTTTTACAAGAGTCCTATAAGTATTAAAAAACACTTTTAGCAGGTTCCTACCCGAGCTGAGGTCTCCCCGAACAGAGGTCTGTTGTCCAGGGCGCTGGTGCCGTACGTCCTGGTGCTGAAGTCATCCATGGTGAGCTCAGCAGACGCACACTCAGCACCAACCAGTCACCTCTCAGCACTGCTGCTTCCTGGCTACACCAGGGCAGTGCAGCATGCTAGCGGGCTAGCTCCCAGCTGCCTCTCTCCGCTCAGTGTCAGGGAAGCTGTCAGTGCTTACAGGCTGATGGAGACATCATGGAGGGGGCCTCTGCTGGCCAGTCAGGCTTGTTACTGAACCTGTGTGACAACGAACACACAGAGCATGGTACTGCTATTTTAATTCACAGCATCATGAGGGTTTCGTGCCCTGACTGAAAACCCCCCGTAAAATCTCCCCATCATCATGACATGCATCTTGTTATGTAATCTGAACTGTGGAAGCAAAACAGTAAGGTCAAAAACTTTGGTTGCTTAAACTCAGATACTAAAATCCAAACTATTAATTTTAATTTTGATCTGAACATCAGGAGCAACCTGGGAGAGGACAGAAAACTCTTTACCTTTTAATGAATGAAATGAAAAGAAGACACTAATCAAATGAAGTATTTATCATGCTTTCATCAGATTAGCAGTTTCTACAACAGAGGAAGCTGGTGGTTTTCTTTCTGCTGTGGTCAACCGCTGCTGATTAAACGCAGATTCAACAGAAACCAGGCTTTCGCTAAAGTTCCTTCTGCTTTACTTCCTCTATTTTCAGGTGCAAAAACAAACCACAGTGAGTTCCATCTTTGAGACAATTATTTTAATGACAACAGATAAAAAAAGAGGAAGCTGAAATCAGAACAAACTAACTTTCTTCATACTCATCTTAGTCGCTCATGTATTCAAGTATTTGTTTGACAAAAATCTCAAAACATGAGGTGGATTCTGAACGGTTAGTTGGGCAAAACAACACATTTGAAGATATAGCCATGGTCTGAGTGAAATTATAACAAGCAACTGTCACTATTTTCTGGTGTTTTATAGACTAAATGTGTAAAACTGTGATAGAAATTGTGCTGCTGACACTTTAAACAACAAGAAATCCCTTGGATTTACAATACAAACCATGTTTTATGTTATTTCTGCATTTAATTTTAGAAGAAAGAACTATGTGGTTCTCTTTAGCTCGTGGAATGGTTTTATTATTATGCCCAAATTTCGCAGTGAACTCCATGACATTACTGAAGAAACCAGACAAAGAGAAATATTCGTAGCTCTAAGCAGAAAAAACTGAGAGGTAAGTTAAGGCTCATTTCAATGTTAGAAACTTGCCCACATCCCTTTTTTGTTTGCACACCTGGTGGCATCAGAGGACGATAAGTGGTTTTATGCAAAGCCAGAAAAAAGCGAAACCCAAATCCCTTTATCCAATTCTTTTTCAGAGAGGAATCTGAAGTACAGAACTGGAGGGGGAGCTTTACGGCATAGAGGGGGGACAATGTAAAGTTTTTCTCAAACACTAGGTCACAGTGTCACACCACGTCTATACGCACAGTTTACTGCTGGTTACAGCCAGCTGTGGTTCTTTCTTCCTTTCTGGGTGAGGAGGCAGCAAGGAAGGAAATAAAAACCCTTGTGGCGCTTTCTCAGCAGAAAACTCAGAGTGGAAAACAAGAGCTTCATTATAAACTAGCATAAACCTGGCCTAAAGCTACATTCCTCCAGAGCCTTGTGATTCAGTAGGCTCCTTAAAAAACAACAACTACTTCACTAAGCTAAGAAGGAAAATATTTGGCTCATGTATAAGCCCAAAGTACATCCCACAGTGTAATGATACTGTGATTAATCCATGAATCTGAAAACAACTGAATTTGTTGCTCAAAAAAATTAAGTAAGTCAGCCTAGAGTTGCAGCTTTTTATTCTCAAAGAAATTTAAAAAAGGTTAAAGATTACTTTCTGAATTTTACAGTTAATCTTTTAGTAAACAGTAGGGATTTATCATAACCTTAGCATAGAAAGGGTGGAATAAGACTTCACTAGAGTCTAATTTCATTTGCATAATAAAAGGATTTAACAAATGCTAACCTGTAGAGGCTAAACTAAATGTGTAAATTACTCGCAGATTTGCCTCTAAATGCTTCTCGAGTAAAATCATGCTTTAGTAAATCTTGGTAAGACAAACAACAGATACAATCTGCGGCCAGACTGACTGTCAGACACAAACACAAAGAGGCTGAGTTAACCACTGAGTCATTTGATGGCTATCTTTAACAATTCACTTCACTTGTAAATAGATTAGCACGCTAGCAAAAGCTAATTAAACACCTTTCACTTTAAACAAACAGCCTACTAGCCGAGCAAGTTCACTTTGGTTACACCAGTGTAAACAAACTAATCACACATGTTACCAACACTCGTCACATTTTATTATCAATAGTATTAACAGTGTATGGAGTGGTGAATGAATGTTAACATTAAACCGTAACATTATGTTCAATTAAGCTAACCTGAACTTCAACGCTAAGGCCAACTGTAAAGCAGGTTCACATGCTAACGAAGCTAAGCTAACTATCCCCACAGCTCCGCTCTCCCCCCAGAAGACTCAATGCATTTTCAAAACGTCATTTAAGTAGCTGAACAAATTGATTGTTTTTCCTCTACTTGCCTCAAAATCCCTGCGTTGTTGTCTCCACTGGAAACATGAGTTAACTTCAGGGGAGTCGAGCAATAGGGTCGACGCTGAAGGAAATAAGCCCGGTCGCTCCGGTTCAAGCTGTTTAAAGGCGAGTTCGATTACTGTTGAGCCGACCACAACGCGGCGCACGCCGCTCGCCAAACTCCGTTCAAAAATCGACCGATTTAACAGTGGGTTCAATACGGCTGAAATACCGGGTGTTGCAGTTTAAGAGCAGACTAAATATAAGATGAATAATTTGACTTATTTATTGATCATTTCAATACATTTCCGCTGTAAGTCTTATAGCTTCACAGCACCGCTTGGTTAGGCAGGCTTAGGCATGCAGCTCACCAAACTTTAATTCAAAAATCTAATAATTTAACAGTGGTTTCTATGAGGCGATATACCGGGGATCCACTTTTTTAAAACTCAAAATTATATTTTGAAATACTAAGCTGCTGCCTGCGACTAATGATAAATGTGACCACGCTCATTAGGCTTAAAATATTTACATAGAGATAAACTTTAAGTCCGATAGCACCAGTTAAACACAAGTTTAATTTGCAACTCACCAGTCTTTGTTAAAAATAAGTGGATTACAATCAGCATAGACACTAAGATTTTCCTTCCAACATAACATTGACATACAGTAGCTTTAATTACCAGCAGATATTTTCACATAATTAAGCAGAGTTGATGGTTCGACAGGTATTGAAACAGAAAAGTTTAAGTTGTAATTAAGTGGGATAGGCCCAAGTCGTTTTGTATTACTTACCTGCCTTCCTGTAGCAGCAAGGTGCAGTCAAATCATCTTATAAATCTTTCTGTGCAGCCCCAAAGAGGTCAGCTTTCTTTCTAATAAAACGAGTTAAGTCTAATCTCTCATTACAGAAGTAGTTAAACAAAATGATATGTTATATCGATATGCGGGGAGAAACCTCAGATCTGAGAACCAAAGGTATCCAACTGTAATCTCACCCCTCATGTTACCATCACATGAGGAGAGTGTGACTGGCCCAGCGTTTAATCTCAGTAAAAGAAAACACATTTTTAAAGAGATGATGGATTTTACAGTGGGTCAGCATGAGATCTTTCTCCCTTAAGCCCTAAGTTTAAAGGAGAATGTTTGGTTACTGCAATGATAACTAAAATTTAAATGTTGCTACACTTGTGGAAATATAATTTAACCAAGCTGCCATGTCATATTTTAGAAGTGCTCTGATCTTTCACTTCGGTAAAACTAATAGAAGTAATAGTTCTGTATTCAATTTTTACTTAATGACAGATACACTACTGGCATGTTACAGTCACATTACAGTACCAAATGTGAAAGTAATACTAATGCAACAATCACTTCTAATTATTACATATTTAAATAAATATGAATACTTTCTTGATGCAGCTGGTATAATCTAATATAATAAAGTTTTTTATAAATTTGAAACTACAAGTTACTAAAAGTATTGAATTGAAGCAGTGAAGTAAAAAGTACAATATTTTGCCTGTAATTTGGGGTGTAGTATAACTACATTTCAAACAGCTTTTAAAGACTAATTTTTATAACTTAGCTTTTAATTGATTTTATATTATTGCTGCCTGTTTGTGTTGTAAAGCACTTTGAACTATGTTTTGTATGACTTGTGCTCCATAAATAAATGATTGATTGATTGATTCTCCTTTGCCTTGCTTCCCCTGCATCACCTTTGATTAATTTCTTTCTACGACTCCAAAAACCTTAGATGTGAAAAACAAAACACACAGATCCCTAATATAAATTAAATATGGAAATATGGATCAGCTGGTTAGCTTAGCATTAAAACTGGGAATGCAAATGTAACAAAAATCAACCTTTAAGAATCTCTTCATATTTTATAGCTGTTTGATAAATTTCATGAGAAACTTTACTGAGTTTGATTCAAGAACCTTAAGCCAGGTTTATCTGTACATGAAGAATGAGTAGATGGTGAATGATAAAATCCACCAATGCAGAAGAAGCGCACTGTGTTTATCTAGCCTCTATAAAATAATCACCATTTGCAGTTAAAAATATATTTATTGGAAACAAATAAGCTGTTACTTCTACATCAGAGGGGGGATAATCTGTGCCCGGCGTGTGAGGATCGAAGATTCCAGACCACTTTAATGTGCATATACTTTGACTTTATGGACATCATGATCCTGACATTCTCTTTTCCTGCTGTAGTAGTAAAACGTGTTGTCCCGACGCTGGAGCTTCTTCACAAAGCCGGTCTCTGGCCATTTGTCTATCTATGATAGACACACAGAAATCAACCACTGGATTAAATTTGTGATTGTATAATACACCAAGATGCCGTCAGTGACGTTAATTGTGAACCTCTGCATTGTTAGAGCTCTTAAATGCTGTGGAAAATTTGATGGGCATTTTATAGACCAAACAACTAACTGAACAAGCAGCTGCAATACCAGTTAGCTTGCAGCCTCACTCTGAATGATATATACTGTCCAAAAGGACATATTTATGAAGGGGTAGACCTGTGGAAAACTCAAATTCTCCATACACATTCAGTTCTTTTAATATTCCTGTCTTCGCTTTTTGCAACTTATGCTTGAAAAACGACACTAATCATTAGCCACTTGTCAGAGATAAGTCTCTAATACCTTTTATGTCACATTATTACAGGCACAATAACACATGCAGTGTTTCATGCAGCACTACCAGACTGCCATTACCATGCATAACGCAACTCAGATTCAGAGAGGAGAAATATTTACCGAAGCCCCTTGTTTGACTTGTATGTACTCCAGTTCATCTCTGTATCCTGCCTGTTGGAATCTGAACAGGTTTTCCACCTCTGCAGTCCATCCTTTGGCTCTGCTCATGGACTTTGGCTTGGAGTTGTTATCAATAGTGCAGGACATTGTGAAGGGACTGCTGTCTGGTGACTGACAAAACATTACAACTTTAATACTGCTTCCAAACATCTGTTTACTGAAACATCGGTCAGTTTACTGAACCGTCGGTTGGTACGCTCTTTGAAACAAGATGTGAGGTTTGAAATATAAAAAACAGACTTCATTCAACAAGTTTCATTCAGAAAAAAAGTTTTTTTTTTTCCAAATGTATTTATGCCGAACTGATATTCTGACACTAAAACTGTAAAATACAAAAACAAAAAATCGTATGTGTCTCAACAATGATCTATGTGCTGTGAAACTTTAAAATGCGACATTCGTGAACCGAGATTCGCGCGTAGTACTTCACAAACGAAACGCATTTTCAGTGTAAAGTGATACTTTTACCAAAATTATAAATGCTGTTTAACGTGTTCAATATGCTCATTGAAACCGCAACACGCCTAAAATAAAATCTTATGAGTTTCCATATCTTTATAGCGCTGGTGATGCAATGCAGCGAGGCTTTAAAATACGACATTATGGAATAGAGTTTTGTGTGTCGAGCTACACAACCGAAAACGTAAACGCTGATTGAATTTAAAAGAACTCAGACACAGTTATCCGCATTGCAGTTATCTTCCTGTTAATTGCTGACAAAAACACAGAGACAACATAGAGTTTACTCACCTAAGTTTTTTAACATAAACACTGGATGTTTCAAAAAGACGTCAGTTGGCTAGCTTGTCTTTAGCATCTTCGGTTGCCTGGTTACCGTGTGCCTTCTTCTTCGCTGTTGGAGGACCGTCGCGGCTGATTTAGGGCTCTGCTACTGATTCACTGCTGCGCTGATGATTCCCATAATCTTGAATCATGTTTAATTGCCTGGTTTATGCTTTGTCTGCATCTAGGTGACTTCTAAATTTGAGAGGAGGACTCACTGCAGATACAATCATCCAGACTTCATAAATCTTTACGGAAGGAACCTCTTAGTGTGTGTGGAGGAATTTTAACAAACAAAGTTATTGCTGATGAAGTGGAAGCATACTGCAATCATTTGAGTGAAAATATGGAAAAACAAGTCACTAGATTGGCTTCTGTCGTGTTATTGTGAGCTGATCTCAGGCCAGCTTAATCTTGCCAGTAATATTGCACAAGTCTTGTGATGTGACATGTGCATGAAAACCTAGAAAAAGAGTTACTTAAAAAATAATTCAACATCAAACCCCTGGGAAACTAAGTTATTTAGGTGCCAACATGCCTCAAAATGCCGCTTGTTGTTAACCCTTTTGCAGCCAGTGTAGCCTCCTCTACAACACCCTTTCCCACCCCATCCAGAAAGATGTCTGTCAAGCTGCATGCACGTCTCAAAGAGAGAAGGAGCACATGCACAAATGCAGACAGCCCAGGAGTGCACTGAGCCATTGAACTGCCATGATTATTTGCTGAAACGTGTGAGAGAGCTGGCTTTGTTCCCTTCCCAGGCGGGGCGGGTGGGGTAAGAACCAATGAGGGGAAGAAAAACATGCATGACAAGTTGGGGGGAGAAAGGGGCCATGTTGTGACTAACTTTGCCTCTTCTTACACCAGCATTTTTGACAGTCACTACACTGCTGTAAACCGGTGGCTAGAGGGGTTAGAATAGCAGTAGTAGAAAAGATTTTGTTGATTGCTGTTTTGGGAAAACGTATTGGAGGAGATGTGGAAAGGATTCTGCTGTTGTTAACCAACAAATTTCAAAACCAGACCAGAAACAGGTAAGAGACTTGAGGGCATACACATCCAGGACAGATGCAAACTTCCAACAAGTAGAAGAACACAGGATACTAATTTAAAGTTCGACCAGTTTGAAGGGTCAAAGTGAAATTTAAGCCTCAGAGAAATGGATGGGGCAAAAAACGTGGAGAAAAAGGAGAGCAGCAAGACAGAGAAGACAGAAGATGAGGTGGTGCACCTCCGGAGAGAGATCGGCTTGCTGCCTGCTGTGTCCTTCATCATTGGTACCGTGGTGGGCAGTGGGATCTTCATTGCACCCAAGGGAGTCCTGATGAACAGTGGCAGTGTGGGGCTCTCTCTGCTGGTGTGGGCGCTGTGTGGGGTCCTCTCAATGTTTGGTAAGAGGCTTTATCTGTGGTCTCTCATGGTAAAAACATATAACTGTATTTTATTAACAGTATTTCATGTCCTTATTTAAGAATATATCAAAGTATTCATAATTTATAGATCAACGATGAAACAAAACAATTGGCACAAAATCATTTTATTACAGATTTAATTTTAAGATTTTTATTACCTCACATCTCTCTCATTCTTGAGCTCACAGTATCCCAGGAGCATACAGTATATAACAGCCTATATTCATTCATACAAGAATAAAAAATACTTTTAAATACTTAGTAGTACAAATATATACTGTATGTGCAACAATAACTTCTCACACTAACACTAGGCAGTAGCACTAATGCCATAAAACTACTGACTAATACTTATGTTAGTGTTGATAATAATGTTCCTAATTTTAACACAAGTACTGTTTGTCACCACACGATAATCCCCTTTACCAGAATCTTGGGGTTTTTTATTTTCCCATACTCCCATGCTGTTTTCTTGTTCCATTAGGAGCGTTGTGCTACGCTGAACTGGGAACCAGTTTTACAAAATCAGGGGCCCATTACACTTATCTCCTTGAGACACTGGGGCCTCTGCCTGCCTTCTTACGACTCTGGGCAGAGTTCTTATTCATCAGGTTGGTTTTGTTTTTGACACCATGCAAACACTTAAAGTCAAATCTAAAACATAATAAACAGACGAAACATTTTTTTTCCTGTCCAGACCAGCTGTGACTTCCTATGTGTCTCTGGCTTTTGGCCGCTATGTGGTGGAGCCATTTTTTGCTCCTTGTGTTGCTCCCACGGTGCTAATCAAACTCGTCAGCGTCCTCGCAGTGAGTGAGTGGTTTCGTGCCTCCTTCGTCTGCTCACAACACGACTCTGTGTGTCTGTGATCCAGAAACTTTTGTTTTTACGAGCTGTTTGTCTTTGTGTCTCTGAAGCGTTTGTTGTGGCAGTGAACTGCTGGAGTGTGACCATGGCCTCTCGAACTCAGGTCACACTGACGTTCATCAAGATGTTTTCCCTGGTCCTCATCATCGTACCTGGTGTCATTGCATTGGCAAAAGGTGGGAGGACATAACTGTTACTCTTGAGGACACAGGTGTAATTTATAGATTGGTTTTGAGGTTGTCCCCTTTACAGATTGCAGGTTCGATTGGTGATTATAACAAGCTACTCTGCCCCTCTTTTCCAGGAAAGACGAAAAATTTTGAAAATGGTTTTGAAGTTGACTCATTAACACTGGACCGGCTGCCACTTGCCTTCTATAATGGTCTGTATGCCTACGGTGGATGGTAAGAAACCTGCTGTAGCCTGAGCGCTGGTGTAACTCTTTACTTTGTTGTTTAACACATGTGAAACTTTTTCACACAGATTTAGGAACAGATTTAGTTCTGCTGACTGAACAACAATCAGTCTGTGTCTGAGTGTTTGAACTTTTCGTTTGTCCCTCAGGTTTTATCTGAACTTCATCACAGAAGAAATCATAAACCCAAACAGGTATTGAATTTCTGATATTTGTTCTCCAGTTAATCAATTTCTGTAAATGAAGTTGTCTATGAAACCTCTGTGTGTTTTGCTTATCCTGTCAGAAACATCCCTCTGGCAATAATCCTGTCCATGGTGACAGTGACGGTGTTTTATGTGCTTGTTAATGTGGCCTACTACACCATGATGACTCCCACTGAGCTGCTGATGTCTGATGCTGTGGCTGTGGTTAGTGCTGCACTGTACAGTGCTGTCAAATCAGAAGTTATGATCAGATTTAATACATTTGCTACTTTACATTTGACTGTTGGTTTGATCCAGCGTCTGTGTCTCTGCAGACATTTGCCAACCGTGCTCTCCAGGGTTTGGCTTCTGTAATTCCTATTCTTGTGGCTCTGTCCTGTCTTGGAGCACTGAATGGTGGATGCTTTGGATCACCCAGGTATTCTGGGCACAGGAAGATTATAATGTATATGGTATTTGTTGTGTGATTCGGTTTAGCTGAGGTTCATAAGTGCTACCGTCTGATTTGAAGGATGCTGTTTGTGGGAGCCAGGGAGGGACAGTGGCCACCGATCTTCTCCATGATTCACATTCGCAGACACACACCTTTACCTGCTGTGCTGTTACAGGTGAGTTTTTGCTTGTTTCACTTTTGATTATTGGTGTATTGATGTATCATGTCATCACTGAAGAAGCGTTAGAATAGTGATAAGTCATTTATCGCTGTATCTTCTGTGTCTCCAGTACCCCTTGGTGTTGTTGATGCTAATCAATGGAGAAATCTACCAGCTCATCAACTTTGCCTCCTTTGCTCGCTGGTTCTTCATCGCCTTAGCAACCTTGGGCATGGTCATCCATCGTTATCGCTTCCCCCTCCACCCCAGACCTTTCAAGGTCAGTGTGGTAGTAGTTACTGTGATTTAAGCGTCTTTATTTGTCATATACATTTTTAACCCAGTAAAACAACACGTTTTTATACTTCTCTACCTCAACGTGACCAAATACTGTTATATTTGTTCTGTTCACCTAAAGGTGCCCGTGGCCATTGCAGTCGTATTTACAGTGGTTTGCTTCTTCATCGTGGGTCTGTCTCTGTATTCAGACCCCTGGAACACAGGGCGAAGCTGCGCTCTCACGCTGACTGGAGTCCCAGTTTACTATCTGACTGTTCATCGCTTTCGTCTGCCCAACAGGTTGAAGCACATCTTCAGTAAGTGAGAACAAAGTCTGTCAACTTGTTTATGCTGAAATGTTTTGTAAGAAAAACAAAGTCTGTGAAATGAACGAGTCAGCAGCTTGAGGAGCAGGTACAGATTTGTTTCTAACACTGTGGAAATGCAGTAAGCTTCTTACACAAGAGGGCAAAAACCCTGCACATTTTCCGGTTAAGGTGAAAAATGCAAACCTAAATCAGAAGCACAGAATTCATTGAGAATGTAGGACAACAAACATCCACACTTACTCTGGAATTCTAACTAAATCAATCCTGGGTTATTCTTTCATAGCTAAGAGCTTTCGTTATACCAAATAGACCACTGTGAAAATCCTTCTCAGCTTCACGTGACTGTGTTTCTCTTCTACATTCACAGACTACTGCAGCATGAAGATGCAGATCCTTCTGGAGGTGGCCCAACAGGAAGTTCAGACATTTTGAAGACGGCAAAAAGATTCAACATTCACGAATCGAAAACCCTAGTACACTAACGCTCTATAATATACAACATCTCTAAGGGGGGTCTATTATATTTTCAGAAAGATATTTTTCATCAAAATATATTAAAGTACTTCTATAAGGAGTACCTTCAGTCACCTTCAGTGATGTCAGTGAGAAGCATGGAGCTACCTGTGGACCCAAGCTAATCAGACAGCAGCAACACAAAGAAAGCCATGTGAACAAAATCTGATGGGTGAAAAATCTCCTGATGATAGTGTTCTAGGGTTTATCCTAGAGGGAAATAATTTTTCCATGTCACAGCTGCTCACAGTTCAAAAGGAAAGAACCATAACCAAGAGACCAATGCAAAAATACGTAATACTCATATCCAGGATACACAATAAATAAAAAATGGTCATTATTATTATCAGTATTACATTAACTGCTCTTCTTCCACCGTTTGTTTACAGTTTTCAACTAATTTACAGTAATGGTTTGTTTTGTACTAAAATAATTCACATGTAATAAATCTTACTCAAAGGGACATTTTAGTATGTGGTGTGTGTGTGTGTAGAGGAATTTTACCAAGCCGAGCTATCGGTGGTTAAGTCAAACTAGGAAAAAACAAACTAATTGAGTGGACATTTTTTGTTTTCTGTTTCCTCTCATACTAAGCTGCTCTAGGGCCTCGAGTGCTTTGGGTCCAGCTGAAGCCACGTGTGCATAAAATGCTTAACTGAAGGAATTCAACATCAAACCACTTGTAAAACAAAGCTTCAGAGATGAAAATAAAACAAACAGATGGAAAAGTAGCCCTCCTGCTGAAGCTGCAGCTGAATCTACAACACCCTGACCTCTTCTCCCCTGGAAAGATGAGCTGAGTCACAGCTGTATGCTGGATTTAAGAGCACATGCACACAAACAGTGCAATGCAGGAATGTGTGAGGCCTTTAAACTCCTGCTTTGGTCCCTGTTCAGGCTGGGTGGGCGGGGTAAGAATAAATGAGGGGAGAAAAACATGCATGATAAGTTGCGGGGGGGGGGGGGAACGGGCCAAGATGTGGGCAGTGTTGCCTCCTACTACCATAGTTTCCTGCACAGTTACTAAACTCTACACCTGTGTCTAAAGGGATTAATATGAGCGATAAAGAGGACTGTCGATTAAAGGAGTCTGTTGTTGTGTTGTTGAAGAGCACTGGGCAACATATTCATAAGCAGATGAAAATTGGGAATAAAGCTAGCAATAGGATGAGACTCGATCAGTCCACTCTGCTCCACTTTGTGCTACCTTGAATTGGGCTCCAGTTTTACAATCCACTGGACACACCGGACAGTCTGCTTCTCTTCTTAAGACTTCAGGTTAGTGTTGTTCTGGATTCCATAAAATACATTTTCACTAAAACACTTTCTTTCTCCAGGCTGTGGCTTTTGGATGCTTTCCGGTAGAACTGCTTTTTGCACCTTGCGTTGTTCCTGCTGTGCTGATCAATCTTGTCAGCATCCTGTCAGAGTGAGTGATTGATATTTTCCATTTGGAGAGAGGAAAATCCTGCTGACAGTGACAGGAGCACAAAGCTTTCTGGAATGGTGCTCATTAAACAAAAATGTGGCAAATACAATGCTTTGACCCACAGAACGTATGCCCACGTTTGGCTTACAGAACTAAACAGAACTGTGTTGGAAGAAATTCTTTGACATATTAACCCTGGTTGTTATTATAACCTCAGACCCCCGGCCTCTATAGTAGAAGATTTGGGTCAGAAGGTATGAAAAGCCTTCTCAGCTTGATATAACTCTGATTCTCTTCTACATTCCCAGACTACTGCAGATCCTTCTAGTGGCCCAACAGGAAGTTCAGACATACTGAAGACTCCAGAGGCATTCAGCTTTCTAACGAAAACGTCCTGCATAACAACTTAACAACTCTTGTTATGGAACTGCAGCTGCCCATTTAATACGAAAAGAACTTTAAAATACAGGCGCAGATGAAGAAAGAGAAGACAGAAGATGATGAGGTGGTGCACCTCCGGAGAGAGATCGGCTTGCTGCCTGCTGTGTCCTTCATCATTGGTACCGTGGTGGGCAGTGGGATCTTCATTGCACCCAAGGGAGTCCTGATGAACAGTGGCAGTGTGGGGCTCTCTCTGCTGGTGTGGGCGCTGTGTGGGGTCCTCTCAATGTTTGGTAAGAGGCTTCATCGTCTCATTTATCTGTGGTTTCTCATGGTAAAATTAGTCATTTCATCACAAACCTATCAGTTCATAATATTCATAATTTATAGACAATGCAATACAAAAAATAAATCAAATCTAATCAATCAAAAAATAATGTTTTCAAACAGTCTATACAGAGATTTTTGATAGTGTAATTCTGTCTTTTATAGATAATAGAGATGTCTCTATCACGTGCCCTTTTCAGCCCAGTGCGATCCAACACTTATTTACCTGCACTGTACAACTTCATTAATTACTTGTATCTCAATTTAAACTACCTACAATATACATCTCAGGCTAGTGCTCGTTCAGTGTTATTTTTTAAAAGCTAAGTGATTCAGATGCTGGTTAAAAATAGTAAATTTATAATAATGACCAACAACGAATATGACACGATCCAAGATGTATCACCCTGATGTAAGTTCTTCATCTATAGGACAACAGTTTTACAGAGTGGAGCATCTTCACTCACAAACAACCTTTGAACTCTTTTTCTTGTTCTATTAGGAGCTTTGTGCTTCGCTGAACTGGGAACCAGTTTTACTAAATCAGGCGGCCAGTACACGTATCTGCTGGAGACACTGGGGCCTCTGCCTGCCTTCTTACGGCTCTGGGTGACGTTCATATTCACCGGGTTAGTTTAGTTTTAGACATAAAATGATTATTAACTTAAAGTTAAATCACATAACAAAATAAATACATTTTAATCTTCAGGCCGGCGTCGACTTCCTATGTGTCTCTGGCGTTTGGTCGCTATGTGGTGGAGCCTTTTTATGCTCCTTGTGCTGCTCCCACAGTATTAATCAAATTGGTCAGCATCCTCGCAGTGAGTGAGTGGTTTCCTACTTTCTCCTTCTACGCACAGCATCATTGTAATAATCTGTTTGTCTATGAAGAGCCATAAACCTTTGTCTTACCAGCTGTTTGTGTCTCTGCAGCTGTTGTTGTGGCAGTGAACTGCTGGAGTGTGACTATGGCCTCTCACACTCAGGTCACGTTAACTTTCACCAAGATGTTTGCCCTGGTCCTCATCATCATCCCTGGTGTCATTGCATTGGCAAAAGGTGGGAGGACATAACTGTTACACCTGAGGACACAGGTGGACCGATTCTAGCGTGTTGGGGGCCCTATGCAAGACCATTTTGGGGGCCCCTGTCATGAAATATATGGAAATATATTTATAATGAAAATAATGAAGTTAAAAAATTCTCTCCCTATGACCATACAAGATTTAAATCAGATCCATTGTGTCCAGCAGGGGTGTCCAAACCTTTTTTAAAGACGGATAGATTTGATGATGTGAAGATTCCTGTGGGCCTCTCAGAATAAAGCCACACAGAAATGATCAAATGAATAAAACTAATAGAAATATATCACAGCAAAGCTGGGTTGCAAAACCACAACTGTAGCATGTCATCGCGTTTTGTTTTCTTTCAACATAACAGAGCAAATATTGAATTACATTTAGATCTACAAAAATATTTTGAGACTAAACCGGTAGCTTGGGGGCCCCCTAGTGGCCCTATGCCTGTCAGGTCCTTCAGCAAGTTGTTGAATATGTTGTGCATCTCTCCCTCTGTGTATCTTTTTCTTCAGGAAAAACAGAAAATTTACAACATGGTTTTGAGATTGAGTCGTTAACACTGGATAAGTTACCACTTGCCTTCTATAATGGTCTGTATGCCTACGCTGGATGGTAAGAAACCTGCTGTAGTGTGAGCGCTAGTACAACACTTTGATATGATTTAAAAGATTTTTTTTTTTTTTTATTTGATATGGTTACCCTCTTTTCATCTCACACCGATTTGCTATATTACTAATAGTGCTGGGCAGCGATAAATGTTTTTAATCGCGATTAATTGCATGATTTTTCTGTGATTAACTGTTGTTGTTGTTGGTCGTGTCCATTGTTTGGGTGATTTGCTGGCAGCAACAGTGTGTATCATAGTTTACATCAGTACTGAAATAAGAGCTATCATCATAATAATAAAACTGCGTTAACGTGTGATAGAATAATTGTTGGCATTAATTCATTAATTAACTCGTTAACGTGCCCACACAACACACACACAACAACCAGAAGTCTATGCCTGTGTGTTTGAGCTTTTTCTTTTTCCTTCAGGTCTAATCTGAACTGTGTCACAGAAGAGGTCATAAACCCAAATAGGTATTTAATGTCTGCAATTTGTTTTCCGCTCAATCAGTTTCTGTAAATGAAGTTGTCTATGAAACCTCTGTGTGTTTATCTTGTCTTGTCAGAAACATCCCTCTGGCAATAATCCTGTCCATGGTGACAGTGACGGTGTTTTATGTGCTTGTTAATGTGGCCTACTACACCATGATGACTCCCACTGAGCTGCTGATGTCTGATGCTGTGGCTGTGGTTAGTGCTGCACTGTACAGTGCTGTCAAATCATTTTCTGCCTCAGTGTTAGACAGATCAACAGCTCCCGTGTCTCTGTCTCTGCAGACATTCGCCAACCGTGCTCTCCCAGGATTGACCTTAGTGATTCCCATTCTTGTGGCTCTGTCTTGTTTTGGGACGCTTAATGGTGGATGCTTTGTGTCACCCAGGTATTCTGAGAGCATGAGCGTTTTTTCTGTATTTCACATTTAGGTTTGCGATTTCTCATTTATAAGTCCTACCGTCTGATTTGCAGGATGCTGTTTGTGGGAGCCAGGGAGGGACAGTGGCCAACGATCTTCTCAATGATTCACATTCGCAGACACACACCTTTACCTGCTGTGCTGTTTGAGGTGAAATACTTTCACCACACTGCAAAGCAGCATTATAAGAAACCTCTAACTGTTTTTTATTTTACATCTGTGTCCCCAGTACCCTTTGGTGATGTTGATGTTAATCAATGGAGAGATCTATCAGCTCATCACTTTTTCCTCCTTTGCCGGCTGGTTCTTCATCGCTTTAACAACCCTGGGGATGCTCATCCATCGCTATCGCTTCCCCCTCCACCCAAGACCCTTTAAGGTTATTGTGCCGGTAGCTACTGTAATAACGTTTCTCCCTTTCTGCACTAATCTGAACGCGCACTTACGAGTTTGTCCTGTTTAATTGCCTTCAGGTGCCCGTGGCCATTGCAGTCATCTTTACAGTGGTTTGCTTCTTCATCGTGGGTCTGTCTCTGTATTCAGACCCCTGGAACACAGGGCGAAGCTGCGCTCTCACACTGACTGGAGTCCCAGTTTACTATCTGACTGTTCATCGCTTTCACCTGCCCAACAGATTGAAGCACATCTTCAGTAAGTGAGAACAAAGTCTGTCAACTTGTTAATGCTGACGTGGATTATTATTATAACCGCAGACTCCTGGGTTCTACAGTTTGCCTAAGATCAAAGTGAACAAAGTATGAAAAGCTGTTGGTGTAACTCTTACTCTTTTCTACATTCCCAGACTACTGCAGCATGCATCTGCAGATCCTTCTAGAGGTGGCTCAACAGGAGATTCAGACGTACTGAAGATCTTAAACCTCCTGGATTTAACGCATCTACAAAGTTTTATTTTTGGTTTACATTTTCAAGCAGTATGTTGTAACTATGTTTAATACTAGACACATTTTAAGGTACTGCTGCAAAAAAAAAAGGATTTTAAGACTGAATAAGTTTTCCTGAGTTTTTCTCTGCTGTTTTTTAAACAAAGTTCAAAAGTCATTTTTGAATTATTATCTATAAAGTGTTTTAAAAATAGGCAACTTTGTTTTTCTAGATACACTACAGCGTACAGTGGTTTCTACCTGACTGTACTAAACAAGGCAGATTAAAGCAGTAGAACTCGGGATAAGGTTTTTGGTCTGTGGCCTGCTGGTGCTGGGCCACTGGTTGACCACAGGAGAGGGTGCTGTTCAGTGGCCTGTTTTAACTGGCCCACAGGTGTATCATATGATGTGACCTGCAGGAGGTGGACTCTTGTGTGGGAATGAGCTGGAGAAAATAAAAACACTATTAAAGGGCCAGTACACCATGCAATCTGTGTCATTGCTTTTACTTCTACTGCAACTTAAACTGACTTTGTTGGGAATATAATGCAATCAAAACTATTTCTGATTAAAGATATGTAAACAAATGTCATTTCTGTTCAATTTCATTGAAAATACATATGGGTCATTTTTATAACCCTCTTGTGTATTAACAGGGCAGTGATGCAAAAATGCTTTTTACATCAAAATAAAATGTGATAATTGTGATAATAAATAACAACTTGATTGAGGAATTAATTGCATTGCGTGACAACATGTGTTAAATGCAACTGCAACTTTTGACTGGTCTTCGGCATCTCAAGGGTTAACACTGCAATTTGCTAATTTAAGCAGATTTAAACAGGAAATAGAATAAATGCAAACTATTTTTTTCCTGCTCTGTTATTGTCTCAGTCATTCGTATTTCAACAATCTCCACACAGACACAGACACCAACAATGAATTACAGTTTAACATGAACTAAAACGTACTTTGGACTGTGAATTCAAGTTCTTTGACATATTAACTTTGGATTGGTAATAGAATCTCCTGGCTTTTATAATTGAAGATCTGAGTATGAAAAGCCTTCTCAGCTTGTTATAACTCTTATTCTCTTCTACATTCTCAGACTACTAAACCATGCAGCTGC
>JAUYWH010000015.1:11917438-11986012 GCA_034779795.1 Ctenopoma multispine | reverse complement strand
TCCCACTGAGCTGCTGATGTCTGATGCTGTGGCTGTGGTTAGTGCTGCACTGTACAGTGCTGTCAAATCAGAAGTTACATACTTACATTTTCTACTTTATGTTCGAGTGGCTGATTGAATGTTTTCGCCTCTGCAGACATTTGCCAGTCGCACTCTCCCGGGATTGACCTTAGTGATCCCCATTCTTGTGGCTCTGTCTTGTTTTGGGACGCTTAATGGGGGCATCTTTTCAACACCCAGGTGCTGTGAGCGAAGAAAAATTATTATTGTACTCCATACGTTTGCTTCAGGCTTCTCATTTAAGTCCTGCCGTCTGTTTTGCAGGATGCTCTTTGTGGGAGCCAGGGAGGGACAGTGGCCACCGATCTTCTCCATGATTCACATCCACAGACACACACCTTTACCTGCTGTGCTGTTACAGGTGACGTGTCCTCCACACACTGTACAGCAGCAAATCAACAATATCTGAATAAATTATATAAAAAAAGAGAAAAAAAAGTTATATCTTCTGTGTCTCCAGTACCCTTTGGTGGTGTTGATGCTAATCAATGGAGAAATCTACCAACTCATCACTTTTAGCTCATCTGCCGAATGGTTCTTCATCGCCTTAGTAACCCTGGGGATGCTCATCCATCGCTATCGCTTCCCCCTCCACCCCAGACCTTTTAAGGTCAGTGTGGTAGTAGTTACTGTGCTCAACTGAAGAACAGTTTTCATCCCTCTATAAACAAGTGTTTTCATATTTGTTCTGTTTACCTAAAGGTGCCCGTGGCCATTGCAGTCGTCTTTATAGTGGTTTGCTTCTTCATCGTGGGTCTGTCTCTGTATTCAGACCCCTGGAACACAGGGCGAAGCTGCGCTCTCACGCTGACTGGAGTCCCAGTTTACTATCTGACTGTTCATCACTTTCACCTGCCCAACAGATTGAAGCACATCTTCAGTAAGTGAGAACAGCTTGTTTATGCTGACATATTTATGACGAACTAAATTGAATTAACACGCCAGCTGCTTGTAGAGGATGATCACGTTTGTGACAGTGATGAAATTTATTTTTCCACAAGAGTTAAAACAAGACCCTTTAGTTGCCCAGTTACAAATGTTTAAAAGTTTGTAGTTAACACCAAACACAACTTGCTTATAGGAAAAGCACAAATCTGGAAATGTTCTCCAGATGCAGTAATGTATTAAATAAAATACCGACAACAATGAAAACAAAATGTAGGTCAAATAGACTCACGCTTAGTTCATGCTTTACTGAAAGTCTATTTGCTGACATATTAACCCTGAATTACTATTCAACCTCATATTGTGACTCTTTTTCTCAGACTACTGCAGCAAGAATCTGCAGATCCTTCTAAAGGTGGTTCAGCAGGAGATTCAGACGTACTGAAGATCTCAAAGACGTCCTGGATTCCACCGTAATGCGTCTGAGAAGCTTTATATTTGGGTTTAAAATTTCAAATAATGTTCATTGTGATAGAAGAAAAAATGTAAGACACAGTGGCAAGAAGAAAATTAGCAACAAGTAAAACCGTTCTGGAAATAGAATCTGATTTTAAGGCTAAATAAGACTAAAGAAAGTTGTGAATATTTGACAGTTGTGCAGTTGTATCAACCATTTTTTCAATTAATCTTCTCTTTCTGTTTTTTTTAACTAGGTTGTGGAAAAACAAATAAAGTTACTTTGGAATTACATATCCATAAAGTGTTTCGTCCTTACTTTAGATTTGCTGTAGAGTTCTTCTAGATATGTATGTGTATGCATGTTTGTAAGATCCTTTCTTTGGCCACAAAACAGGACAACTATCATGATCATATTTCTGTTATCAGTTCCCTACACTACACCGTGCTCTGTTAATCCACTGTCCATCCTCAATATGAGTTTTTAATATTTTGATCTCTGCGTTATGGTTCTTTCCTTTCTTTCCTCTTGAACTGTGAGCAGCTGTGACATGGCAAAATAATTTCTCTCGTGGGGTTAATAAAGTTTTTTGAGGGTTCTGTGGTGGAGAGGAGAGGGTGCTGTGTAGTGGCCTGAGTTACAGAAACCACATGTACGTTGTATGGTCTGACCTGCAGGAGGTGAAATCCCGTGTGGGGATGAAGTAGAGAAAAAAGTTAACTCTTAAAGGGCCAGTACACATACAGTATGTAATCAAAAAGGCAGCATGAAGCAATGCAACCACACCAGCAGAGAGAGCCCCACACTGCCACTGTTCATCAGGACTCCCTTGGGTGCAATGAAGATCCCACTGCCCACCACGGTACCAATGATGAAGGACACAGCAGGCAGCAAGCCGATCTCTCTCCGGAGGTGCACCACCTCATCATCTTCTGTCTTCTCTTTCTTCATCTGCGCTTCTTTTCGTATTAAATGGGCAGCTGCAGTTCCATAACAAGAAGACATTACCAGAAGAAAACTGGATGTCTTTGGCACGTCAGGAGCTTTGTGTCACCTGTCAGACATGAAACAACATTACAATCCTACCTGTGACTGAGTCCATTTAACACATCAACACATAAACAGGAAACAGAATAAATGCAAACTATTTCTTTCCTGCTTTGTTATTATCTCAATCAGTCATATTTCAACAATCTCCACACAGACACCAACAATGAATTACAGTTTAACATTCACTAAAACGTACTCTGGACTCTTTCTACTAACTTTGTAAATTCAAGTTGAAACTAACTCTTTGACATATTAACTTTGAATTGTTGTTAGAACCTCCTGGCTTTTAGAATTGAAGATCTGAGTCACACCAGAGTATGAAAAGCCTTCTCAGCTTGTTATAACTCTTATTCTCTTCTACATTCTCAGACTACTAAACCATGCAGCTGCAGATCTTTCTACAGGTGGATCAACAAAAGGTTCAGACATACTGAAGACTCCAAAGACGTCCTGCTTTCCTCTGTTAATCTCCTACATACCACCTGGACAGGACTGTGATAAAAAAAAAAATTAGGATACTAAAACAGATGAAGAAAGAGAAGACAGAAGATGATGAGGTGGTGCACCTCCGGAGAGAGATCGGCTTGCTGCCTGCTGTGTCCTTCATCATTGGTACCGTGGTGGGCAGTGGGATCTTCATTGCACCCAAGGGAGTCCTGATGAACAGTGGCAGTGTGGGGCTCTCTCTGCTGGTGTGGGCGCTGTGTGGGGTCCTCTCAATGTTTGGTAAGAGGCTTCATGGTCACTTCATTGTTTTATATTAATGCAAGAATAGCTGAGAAAACTGAACACCTGAAAGTGACACTGCAGGATTGTTCAGCATGAAGATGTATCACTCTGCTGGAAGTTCTGGATCTGCAGTACAGTGTCACTTACAGCTTTAATGGATTTTTATATGTTTTTATTGTAACTCTGCTCTTTTTCTTGTTCTATTAGGAGCTTTTTGCTTCGCTGAACTGGGAACCAGTTTTACTAAATCGGGGAGCCAGTACACATATCTGCTGGAGACACTGGGGCCTCTGCCTGCCTTCTTACGGCTCTGGGTGACGTTCATATTCACTAGGTCTGTTTTGTTTTAGATATAAAATTGTTATTGACCTAAAGTCACAAATCACAAAACAAAATAAATACATTTTAATCTTCAGGCCGGCGTCGACTTCCTATGTGTCTCTGGCGTTTGGTCGCTATGTGGTGGAGCCTTTTTATGCTCCTTGTGCTGCTCCCACAGTATTAATCAAATTGGTCAGCATCCTCGCAGTGAGTGAGTGGTTTCCTACTTTCTCCTTCTACGCACAGCATCATTGTAATAATCTGTTTGTCTATGAAGAGCCATAAACCTTTGTCTTACCAGCTGTTTGTGTCTCTGCAGCTGTTGTTGTGGCAGTGAACTGCTGGAGTGTGACCTTTGCCTCTCGCATCCAGGTCACATTAGCTTTCACCAAGATGTTTGCCCTGGTCCTCATCATCATCCCTGGTGTCATTGCATTGGCAAAAGGTGGGAGGACATACTGTAACTGATCATCTGTATCCTGTCTGATGGCAGCAAGTTGTTGATTATGTTGTGCATCTCTCCCTCTGTGTATCTTTTTCTTCAGGAAAAACCGAAAATTTACAACATGGTTTTGAGATTGAGTCTTTAACACTGGATAAGTTACCACTTGCCTTCTATAATGGTCTGTATGCCTACAGTGGATGGTAAGAAACCTGCTGTAGTGTGAGCACTAGTACAGAACGTAATGGTTTACTTTTACAACAATCGTCTGTGTGTTTGAAGTTTTCCTTTATTCTTCAGGTCTAATCTGAACTGTATCAGAGAAGAAATCATTAACCCAAATAGGTATTTAACTCCTGAGTTGTTCTCCAGTTAAGCATTTTGTAAAGGTTCAACTACCTATTAAAAGTCAGTGTGTTTATCCTGTCTTGTGAGAAACATCCCTCTGGCAATAATCCTGTCCATGGTGACAGTGACGGTGTTTTATGTGCTTGTTAATGTGGCCTACTACACCATGATGACTCCCACTGAGCTGCTGATGTCTGATGCTGTGGCTGTGGTTAGTGCTGCACTGTACAGTGCTGTCAAATCAGATTTATCTACCTTATGTTCAAGTGTTGGTTTGATCCAGCATCAATGCCTCTGTCTCTGCAGACATTCGCCAATCGTGCTCTCCCGGGATTAACCTTAGTGATCCCCACTCTTGTGGCTCTGTCTTGTTTTGGGACGCTTAATGGGGGCATCTTTTCAACACCCAGGTGCTGTGAGCGAAGAAAAATTATTATTGTACTCCATACGTTTGCTTCAGGCTTCTCATTTAAGTCCTGCCGTCTGTTTTGCAGGATGCTCTTTGTGGGAGCCAGGGAGGGACAGTGGCCACCGATCTTCTCCATGATTCACATCCACAGACACACACCTTTACCTGCTGTGCTGTTACAGGTGACGTGTCCTCCACACACTGTACAGCAGCAAATCAACAATATCTGAATAAATTATATCTTCTGTGTCCCCAGTACCCTTTGGTGGTGTTGATGTTAATCAATGGAGAAATCTACCAACTCATCACTTTTGCCTCCTTTGCCGGCTGGTTCTTCATCGCCTTGACAACCTTGGGCATGGTCATCCATCGCTATCGCTTCCCCCTCCACCCCAGACCTTTTAAGGTCAGTGTGGTAGTAGTTACTGTGCTCAACTGTAGAACAGTTTTCAACCCTCTATGAACAAGTGTTTTCATATTTGTTCTGTTTACCTAAAGGTGCCCGTGGCCATTGCAGTCGTCTTTATAGTGGTTTGCTTCTTCATCGTGGGTCTGTCTCTGTATTCAGACCCCTGGAACACAGGGCGAAGCTGCGCTCTCACACTGACTGGAGTCCCAGTTTACTATCTGACTGTTCATCGCTTTCGTCTGCCCAACAGATTGAAGGACATCTTCAGTAAGTGAGAACAGCTTGTTTATGCTGACATATTTATGACGAACTAAAGAAATGAGATGGAAGGAAATAAGAGAAATAATAAGCTTCTCACACAATTAAAACAGAACATGGACCCTGTTAGTTGCAGGTTTACAATTATTACTTATTAAGAAAATAAGCGTTCTCCGCGTTAGTGTAACTCTTATTCTCTTCTACATTCACAGACTGCTGCAGCGCGCATTTGCAGATCCTTCTAGAGGTGGTTCAACAGGAAATTAAGACGTACTGAAGATATTCAACACATTCTAATGAAAATGTCTTAAAAACTTATTTGTTCAATCAATGTGTTCTAACCCTTCATTTTGATGGTGGAAGAACTTTTGCAAAAATATGAAATTGAATTGAAGTAAAACAAACTGTGCATTGAACTGTAGCTTTAGCAGAGACGGGCACTGGAATAAGTGTTTTTAACGTGTGAAGTCTGTTTATACTGATGACATGTAATCAAAAGGGTAATAAAAAAGCATTTCATGCTGCATGAGGCACCAACACCATCAGGTTTATTGTACAGCCATAGACATACCAACAAAGAACAACGCTTTTCACTACAATACACAACGTTCTACTCTCAATACCAATTGTAAACAGATCAACTTACTGCAGTGTAAAAACTCTCACATATGAACATGCATGCTGACAAACCTGCAGGAACTATTAAAGCCATACATTATTTTGTGGCATCTTCAAAAACTGGCTTCATCTCACATTCTATCTTCCAACGGTGGTGCTGCGAACACTTTCCTGCTTAGAGCCAAACATGTTCCCCTGTTTTCCTGTTTGACAGAAAACTTAAAAAACTTAAAAAAAAAAAAAAAAAAAAAAAAGTCATATTATAATTCTACAGGAAACAAACACAATCTGTGCAAGATGGGTAACAAAATATTTGACATTTTGTTCCCAAAGCTGATATGAAATGTGGCCTTGATGTAATGTCAATGCATGTGAAATGCGCCTCTATGCAGGTACAAAGTTTCCTGAATGTGATACTGAAGAACAATTACTGAGAATTTATAAAATCAATTTGGAGACAGTTCTACAATTAATATACAAAAACAAGCCTATTGCTGTTAGTGCTATTTGTATTACTTAGCCATTGTTTATTGCTAGAAATCCTGCATCACAATCTAAAAGTCAATCCCAGGACGACGACTGAACCAGATGGTACAGAGGCAACTCGCTGGCTTATTAAGCAATATAATGTATTTTCATTTACATATGTAAAAGCTAATTATATATTAAAATGTGCAAATCAACATACATACTTCTCTTCTCTAGCGATTCCTTCAAGAGTACAGACATATGACAGGAGGGATAAATGTAGACTGAAAATTGGACCATGTGTAAAATTTTCCACATGAAACGTTTCCACACTGAACTAACAGAGACGCCGAGGCAGAAATAGAACGACGGAAGCAATGAAAAACAGGTGGAGAGAAACCTCTAACGTGAGGGACGAGAAGTGAGCTCCTTGCTTATTTGACCTGGTAGCTAAAATTAAAGTGCCTCCGCCACTCCTAAAATTAAACTTCCTAAAAGCAGTGAGAAACAGCCAAAGGAAGCGGACGGTCCTAAAAACCTCAGCCAGTGTTCAGTGAATGACATCAGCACGGAGGGCTGCAGTCTGTAAATTTAGGCAGAACGACAGACTTTGATATAAAACGTTGTGGCTTCTACTTTAAAATCACTTTGTTTATTATTTATCTCTAAGCCAATTAACTCTAAATCTAAAAATTTGCTCAAGCAAATTGTCCTAAATACTGATAGCATTCCAGGAATACAGTCTATTTTCCTTGTAACATTTTTGTTTGGATCTTCGTGTATTTGGTGCGACTCTGATCAAGGTGACTGCCTTCACTCCGTGTAAAGTAATGTTCCATGTACATTTTTTGTTGTACAGATTACTTTCAAAGTACATTTCCTGCACTTGCTTTGCTGTTTCTATTTGAGCTTCACTGCTTAGTGTTTTTAAACATGTCAATCAAAAGAAAAATGTGCTCTTGTACTCTTGTGCTACTTCAACTGAGGAATGAACTCGGACCAACTAATGTTAGCCATTCCTAGGTCCTCGTCATCCAGACCAGAGAAGCTAATGTCCACCAGTATCTTGCTCAGACTGTCGTTCATTGTATCCAGAACGAGACCCTCTGTGACTGAGCGGTTAGCGGGTGTGGCACCTCCTGCCTGAAGCAGCTCCCTGGAGCAACTGCTTCTGAGGTACTCTATGGGAGAGTCCGCTGGTCCGGTGGCTTTGGAGGGAGCGGATGTGAGCAGCTCTCTCGGGGAACTAAAGAGAGGCCAGTCTTTGAAGGGTGTGCTGCTGAAGCTGAAGGTGGTGTAGTCGTGCCGCGGTGTGACTGCAGGACCACCTGGTGTGCGAATGGGGCTGAAGTCCAGAACATTCTGGCTCCCTTTACCCACTGGGGTCACTTTCCAGGGCTCTGGTAGGACATTAGAGGGCGGTTTGCTGGGTGTGGAGGAGGTTAGATGGTTGCTACTTTTAATGGGGGTCTTGAAGGAGAACTCCCGGTCGGGACTGTGCTGCTCTTGCCGGTGCTCATCCAGCTTAGTATCGTGCGTGTCATGGAAGGTCGAGGCGTCCGAGGCTACGCCGGAGTCAAAGAAAGTATTATCAGGACAGAGGAGAACAGGCTCCTCATGTCGAGAGTGAACAAGGTGCTGTTTCCGTCGAGAGCTGCTGGTTTGTCTCTCTGGAAGAGCTTTAGGAGACTCGCATTTAATTGGAACACATACTGACTCCTCCTTCACCTCCACCTTGTGGTCTCCGTTCTTCTGAGGATACTCTATTACAGCTGGGCTGTCACTTTGTGTCACCTGTTAGACATAAAACCACACACTTTACAAATAAACCCTGTGTCCTACTAAATCTTAAATCTAGTCCATCCTGAATATTATTTCATCTGCACTTTATATAAAATATAAATCTAAAATATCTATTTATGAAATGTAGTACTTCTGAAACCTAGTAATCCTGACTGCAAAACATCTGAGACTGCTGATTTCTAAAATGATAAATTAGCCAATTAATTTTTTTTACTGCCAATTTGGTGGCAAGAAAACACACAAATCTTCATTAAATAAAACAGAACTAACTCAAAGTTAATGATATATTTTTTCACAAAAAACCCAAACCTAATAAAAACTTTGATTATATCTAAGGCTGTAACTGACAGAGGTAGAAGTGCAAGTGCACCTATGGTTTCTTAAACTAAAGTAATAATGCTGTCTGGCACTGTCCTGCTGTTGCTTAGTTACGGCGGTCACTTCCTGACCCTCTGTATCTGCAGCTGTCACAGCCTAGAAATCTTGGAAACATGAAATAAATGAACTGGATAGAGAATAGATAGATAGATAATGTTAGCCTCACTAGCTTGGCTTCCTAGGGTCCGTTGCGTATGTGTGAAAGGGAAACTAAGCTAATCTATCAAATAACATTATACACATTTTGGCACCAGCCATTTCCATCTCATCTGCAGATGGGTCAATGCCACTTAACAAGGTCATAAATAGGGAAACAATAGAAAGTCAGCAGGAAGTTAACATCAAGAGTGAGCATTTGGATTTGGCCACAATCCTTCAGCGTATGCTTTTTACCTTAGGAGCTATTCGGACTCTCTTGGCTCCTCGTGAAGTGTTGCGTTTTTGCTGCGAACAAGCTGGGGTAAACGAAGCTGATGAGCTCGGCAGGTAGACAGAGGAGGTGACGGGCAGCTGGATAGGGACCAAATAGGAATCGGTTCGAGGGAGAAGAGGTTTCATCTTTCTCTCTGAACACAGAAAAGACACAGCATATTAAAGTCACAATTTTCAAACTCGAACAGTTACTGACATTTCTGTTTTTTCCTCTTCTTCTTCTTCTTTTATTCTGTCAAAGTTCTTCACCTCTGTTAACTCACCAGAGCCAGTTGGTGTTTTTCTTGCATCAGGAAGCATCCTCTTTTGTTGCTGTGAAAAGCAAGAGAAGGTGACGTTATCTTTTGTGTCATGTCATAAGAACATGGCCGTAACATTTTCTCTCCTTCCTGACTACACTTGAGTGACAACCTGTGTTCTTCTCTACATTGTTTATGGTCTGAAAAGTCAAAGTTAGACAGTTGCTACACATTATGAAGAAACAATGGACACTTATGAGTGTGCACATGCCCGGCTGGCATTTTCTTATAGCACACTGGTCATTCAGAGTGACCTCAGCTTCTCTGCTATCCTGCTGCCCATAACATCTCCTCCTGTAATGAAAGAAATTTACCCAGGCCTTATATTAAAATCTGCAGCTGCACTCTTTGGGTCCAAATAGGCATTGAAGCTGAACTTTTCTGTCCCTTTTCAGCTTTCTGTCGCCTGACTGCAAAAGTGAAAACAGATAATGGTAAATCCGTCTTACTTTATGGGGAAACAAAACCATTGGCACTGGAACTGGAACAGTCATGGGGTCACAACCAGGCTGCAAAGTGGGATGTGGAATGAGAAGAGAAGAAAACAGTGAATATGACAGAGGGTGTACAAATTATGGCAGATGAGCTGGAAATGATGTACTGTTGTGTGACATAGCACAGGAGTGGCTAAACATTAAGAGCAGAGATTTCTCCCGAAAGTTTCTTGTTGTTGAAAAATTGCAAAACACAGTGACGATAAAGAAATACACAAAAAGATAAACAATTAAACAGAAAACGATATACAACTTCTCTTTTAGTGGAGATGTAAAAACGTGAAAAGAGTGAAAATGACACAGAATCATTTGTGCGCACCTTGTAAACCTGATCAAGAGTGAGGCATCGATTAGCCTCAGGCCGAATGGTCCAGAAAGAAATTTTACCGTCTGGTGACGTCTCGCGAATGAACATGTCGTGCAGAGAGAGGTTATGGCGGATAGAATTCTGCAATTAGAAATGAGCAAAATTCCTGTTTCAGTATAGTCCAATACTTATCCATTATCTGCTACAGTACATTATCCCGATTTAAAGTACCTTCCATCCTGGTTTAGCCACCTCTCTGAAGTAGGGGAAGTGGTCCTCGATCCACATGTAAATCTCTTTCAGTGTCATCCTCCTGTTCTTTCTGCTGTTGATAGCAAACTGGATCATGGCCATGTAGGAGTATGGTGGCCTCTCTGACACAGGTTGCTGAACAGCTTCTACGTTGATTTGGGGATTGTGTGGCTGTAAAAAAATAAAGACGACATCATACATGTCAGATGCAGCTAATGCTCATGTCTGAGGGTTTTTTGACAAAAGTCAGCTGTGTTCCCACTACATGAGCATCAAGACTAACAATCACCATGAGGTGACAGGAGGCAGCAACTGACCTGGAAAGCCTGTGAAGGTGTGTTTTCATTCTCCTTGTTGATCACTTGCTTGGTAGGATCTGGTTCAAAAGCACATGTGCTCATTCTGCCGAGCCACTGGATGTTGGTGAGGCTGTCATCTAAAGGACCACATTCAAGTTCCTTATTCACTTAAAAGAGAAAAAAAACTTATTGCTTAAAAAACCAAAAGATTTAACACAATTTTTTGTTAGTGCTATTAATGAGGAATCAAGAAAGAAAATTATACATTGTTTAATCACTGTAAGAGGCTTAGCATCCGGAGAGCTGTGGGTCATTTCTGCTTTTGCTGGATGTCCAGCTGCATCACTTGTGGTGACATTATCCAATGCAGTAGCATGGTGACAGAAAGATCCATTGTCGCTGCTGCCATTCTCACTCAGAAGGATGAACTTGTTTGGTCCCTGGAGGCCACTCTCTTTGCCTTTTGCAGTGAGGATCCCGATGACACTTTGAAGGTCTGCTGTTTTGGGAATAACAACCACCTGAGTATCAGACATTGAAGGGTGATCCATAATACGGATCCCATCAGGGAAACACTGACTGGCAGCTGGTTTTGAAGTCTCTGTGGAGGCTGAATCCTCAGATCGGCTTTGTGGTTCAGCCATGGGCGGATCATTTTGCTGAAAGGGCAACTTTCTTCTTTTGAGAATCAGGGGTCTCCTTGGGCTCCGTCTCATGGTCATCAGATCACTGCTAAGCCCCTTGGTGTTTAATGATAATCTGGACGACAAAAGAGATACGAAAATACAAATTACTAGTTCTGAACTAAGTTTTGTTACAAAGCCTGTTAAACATTGGAAAAATATCACGCTTTTATTTTGCTAGTATGTATTAAGTAATACCAACAAACCGTACAAACTGGAATAAACGGTTGATTGACGTTTTCTTGGCAGAAAAGATGAAGGCGATGCTAAATCAATAGCTAGCTAGTCAAACTATTAACCTGGCTAAGTGGTTCCTCCGTATGCTAATCGATAAATATTAATTAAAAACCGGTCAGAACACACTACACACTGTGGATACAGGCTAAATGTTCAAATGGATCTTAACTTCAGGTTCACATTATCCGTTCACTTTTTTTAACTGTGCAGTTGTTAAGCAGATTAGAGTCAGATATCAGTTGGTGATGTTCACTTTCACCTTCTAGAACAACTGTCGTTGGCTTATTACGGTTGACGGACCTTGTGTAACGTTTAGCTCCATCTTCAAAACATGTATATTCAGTCATACTGTGTTTTTTAGCATTAGGAAATCGTTAGGATTGAATCTCTTTAAAAATACCCAAAACTGCACAGCACAGATTAGCTTTCTATCGCACACTAACGAGAAGTGACAACAATGGACGGTATAATTAAAGAAGTACGATTTTCTATCAAACACGCCTTCATTATTTATATATGATATGCCGAATTGTAGAGTCGTTTATACCATTTGATTAAAAAAATATTGTAATATAAGTTTACACTTGAATAAAAAGCAATGAATAAATCACAATAGGATACTGTATAAATTGAGTTTGGTGTCACATTAAGCTACGCTGACACGCACGTAACCCGCATCGTGCGACGAAATTAAATCTTAAAAATTATGCAGAGAAAGATAACAAAAAGCACATTAGCTAATGCACCAGTCGAGCCTAACTTAGCTAACAGGTTGCTCTCAGCTAACGTTAAGGAAGCTAAGCTAAGTAAGCTAGGTGGGGAGTCGTCATGTAACGCTAGCAGCTAACGTTAATGTCAGTAAATCAAATACAGAGAAAGACAAACCTTCATATTACTGCAGCATTTCAGACAATTCCGCTCGACTGGACTCCTGCTAGACGTTGATGCAGTCTATTCATAGTCGACGCTGAATCAAATAATCCATTATATGTAGAATAGCCTTGTGATTTAGTGTTATTTACATGCCGTCTGGTCGACTCAGAAACGTTTTTGAATTTTGGCGCTGCCCCCGTCACGTCGATCACGTGGTATAAATGCCACCAATAGCAGCCACACAAAATAGCGGAAGGAACCAATCAGACACGACCATGGCGGAAACCGGGAAATGATAAGTAGAAGACGGAAAACGAAAATCTGAGTAGACGACAACAATGGATGAACTAACTTTTAATAAATGTATTTACTGTATATAATGATTACGGAAAGAAGAGTACACATCAAGGTACGTATAATATTGAGCCAATTGTTATGAATTAAACGTAACGTTCAAAGGTAATCAGATAGCTGCTGACGTAAATAATACTGTGGAACAGTGAAGGTTTGCTACTCGAATAAGACAGTTTCACTGATATAGTGATGTTTTTATTCCACCAGCTGATCAGCAATGCTATATATTAATGCCCCGTAAAGCCACAAATACAGATAAGCCTTCCCTGCTATTCTTGGAGCGACCTTTGTGTGGAGCCAGACTTCAAAATGTGCCTGAAGTCCGAGCAGCACTTAACCCCAGAGGATTTTTCAGAGAGACACAAACGCACAACAGCTCAGCTCTGACTTCTTGGGTAAGTTGTGTGTATTCTGTGGTTGAAATAATTGTCCTTCAGTAACAAAGCCCTTGTCTCTAGCCTTTCACTGAATGTATTCTAGCTTGGGTTCTGCAGATAAACAGTACAGTTACTTCACAGAATAATAAATGTTATATTTTCCGTTCTCATTTTGTTTACTATACTTTAAATCTTTCAGGTAAGTCCACAGTTTGACAGTTCACTTACAGCTGCACCTCCAGTGCGACGAGGGAGAAGAAAATGCCAGTCTTCCACAAGCATCCTTGACAGTTGCACTCAGTTGTCCAGGAAAAACAGTGTGTGCAAATTCCCCTCGCTATCGTTTCTTTCAAGACAAAGAGACCAGTCTCATCGCCCGAAGCTTACATGCGGAAAGAAAGCTGCAGATTCTGCTGCTGTGTCTGACAAGGGAAATAAACCACACGGATCATGTGAAACCAGAAGGACCTTTTCAAATGCACAGTTCGTAGATACACCAAGGAGACAGCCGGCCTCAATCAGAAAAAGGAATGTGGAGAGATTATCTGATGGTGCTGCATCCTCCAGGAGTTATTTGGAACAACCTGAAACTACATCTATTCAAGTAACAGAGAGATGCAGGATTCCAGCAAACAGTGTCTCAACACCTGCCTCCACTGAGGTCAGCAGTGCACCTGATGTGGACACTCCAAATACAGTAGAAGACAGGAGAAGTTGCTCTCCCTTCCCCTCTGTACACTCATTACTGGCTCAGCCATGTACACCACCGCATAATCAGCCACCTGAGATTCTGGTGGCTGACACACCAGAGAGAGATTATGGGTTAAAGGTGACATGGAGGAGGAGGAGGGGTTTGATGATGTTGTTAAAGGAGAGGGGCCATCTCTCTGATTCAGATATGCTAATTCACAACTGATGTAGGGAGGTGTTCAGAAGAGGATTAGGCAATGATGTCAAGAAGGAACACTGCTTATTCACAGGACCAGTTTTTGTTTAGCAAACCACATAATGATAAGCCAAGGATAATATGAAATAACACTTCTTGGCCACCCAGTCTGCACAGTTTTGGTAGTTCTGATTGTAACAATAATCAAATACTGAACACATCCAAATTGCAGTTCATTACTGCAGCGTTCAAATAGCAAGCACTTTCCATAAGTGAGAATATGTTTAGACAGATTGAAGTTATACTGTGCTCTTATAGATAATGTTGCAAATCAGAGGCTTATTAAAATCCAGACATGACCTCTAAGATTTTTAATGATTCTGCATTTAAATGGAAGTTACATGGAAAATTACTGTCTCCAAGGTCTGTAAGTGATATCACATTGCCCGTATTTATGAGACACTATCTTGTCAGTGACATGAAATCTTGAGTCACTAGTGTCATTTACCTAAGGGGACTGCAAAAGGGTCATTTATACACTGCTTTATGATTGTGAGCAATGCTGTGTAACTAAAGAGAAGCAATTTAATATACAGTGTTTAATAAAAATATTTTGGGTAAGAATTTACTTAATTGTTTTTTCAATTAATTATAAAAAAATAAAATAATTTAGTTAATTAAATATTCAGTAACCATTCAGAGAGAAAGGACATGTGAAATTGTAACATGCAGAATGAATGTCTTGCTAGGTTCAGAGAGTTGACTGATAAAGTTTTCTTTGTTTAATTGTCACATATAACCAACATTAGACATACTGCAGTGTCAGAACATAATGTAAAGAATATTCATTAGTGTTTTACTGGTCAGCAAAAACTATTTAAGTGCCATGGTTGTATTTCTCACTGGGCCTAGTAGGTGCAGGCCAGTGGGTCAGAGATCCTCTGGTTAAATGTGCAAAATATCCCTGAAACAAAACAACCAAAACAGGTTTGAATGATAAACAACTGCAAAACAGATGCAAAGTGACCATAAAGAACTGCATAAAAAACATCTGCAAAGAGACATGTGACCACAAGAATTGACTGTATGAATGCAACGAGATGCGAAGTACCTGGGAAGAGACACAAAAGAGATGCACAGAGGCAGGGTCCAACAGGAGACATCAATGAGTCCAAGTAACCTTAAGGAAATGCAAGACAGTGCCAAACCAGCACAAAGAGTGTAAAATGTCATCAAAGATACACAGGACCATAAAGAGACATGTGGTTTGTGGTCATCTTGAGTAATTATAACACACAGACTTAACGTGAGAAGCAAATGTGGCTCAGATAGTAGGGCAGTCATCTTCAAACGCCAGGGTTGGTGGTTTGAATTCTGGCTCCCTGATTTCTGACCACATGCCAAAATGTCCCTGTACAAGATACTGAACCCTGAACTCTTGGCGACTAAATTGCAGTTGCCTGCCCACAAAAAGCTTCCCAAGGGGAATAATAATGTATCGATTATTGTTTATGTCAGGGTGGGTTCACTTAATTTTTTTTTTTACTATTTGTTGTCATGGTTACCGGTCACAGTAGCCAACCAAAACCTTTTGTATTCAACTTTTCTGTGACAACAGGTTTGCGTTTAATGCCTGACAGGCATCCTCACAACTAAGCGATAGCTGAAAAAGAGGCTAAAGGAAAAAAAAAAAAATCTAGAACCCTATACATAACACGACCCTCCTCTTCTCTTAAAACTACCCGCCAATCAAACCCCACCTAAGTCATATGCCCACCAATAGGAAGGCACGTTGTTGGTGTGTTCGGTAACTAAGGACCGAGTAACAGTGTTCTCCTCAACAGCGTCCACAAAAAGTGTACTGCCGCACGAGGATCTTCCTTAGCAACCGTGGATAAACATGAGTTACTACAGCATAAGGTAAAATAAAACTAACTCTGCTTGTTCATTGTGTTCGTATTTATCCCGTTTGGCCAGCTGTTGAATGAGGGACTCGTCGGTGTGGCTACCATTTTCTTTAACCCGAAAAACTTAACTGTCGCCCACAACTTTTAAAAAGGCACCATCGCATACAGCGGAGCCTGGCTGAGGCAGCTAACATTAGCTTCCAACGGCAGTAAGCTAGTTAGCTATTACATTCCACAGCTGGAAGATAAACAAAGATGACATTTAGAATGTGTAATTTTGTCATTTTGACGGTAAATCCTTGAACTACAATCTTTATGAGCACATAATCGTCTCACAAATGACTCTACCTTTTAGCTTCACAGCAGAAATGGCAAAGCATTCATCGTTATCTAAAAGTAGTTAACATTTAAATAGTGCTTAGCTTTATTCGCTGATAACTGTAACGTTTTTATCCGCTATATAGTTCGGATGCATTAATGCTCTGGAAACGTAACAACAGTGGTCGAACTAATTATAAATAATACTGTAAAATACATGCTTTGGTAAGTGCTAGTCATTATTTATTTAACCTATAGTGAGTCTTTTTTAAGCGTTTTTGTATTTTGACAAACACTCCCTGGGTTAACGTCATTTCCTTCAATACAATTTAGGTGAAATAAGTCAAAACCCCCACCTTACTAAATGTGTATCTAAAATTTAAAGGTAGAATAAGTTGACCGAATCTAGCACTCTCTGTTTAATTATTTTTAGAGAGTATCAAATGATCTGCATCACAGATCGCAGTATCCGCAGTCAGGAACACTGACACAAAAAAAGAAATGTTTGCTTGTCATGTTTGAGCATGCCTTTCTGTAGCTTCTGCCGGGTTTTTTTTTAATGTCAAAGCATTCCCGTAGTACTAGCAGTATTCATCTCCAACCAAGCTGTGGACCCTGCTGACAAGTTAGTCAGTAAATGTAAAACATGGCTGTTTTCTGACATGCAGTCATCATTTGAAAGTAGCCTCACAGTGTCACTCTGCTGCTCACGCAAACAGGTGCTGGGGGAAAGGGTTGTTTTTGTTTGTTTGTGCGTGATGGAAGGCACTGTACACGATTTCAAACACCGGAGCAGAGGTCTGCTTTTATTTCATGGAGATAAAAATCAAAGCAGCTCCCACCCTTTCCTGTTACAGTCCCAGACTCATGGTTTGATTTTATCTGTTTGTAGACAGCCATTGTCATTCAAGGCACATACTGTACGCCTAATACAAAGTAATGTTTAAAAGAGTTATAGCGTTTTTGATAGAAAATCCTGTTTATGCTTTTCCCCCCAGATGTATAGCAAGCACTGTAATCTTATGCAAGGAGAACTCTGAGAACTGTGTCATTATAGTAATGTGAGCCACAGCAACAGACTCATTCCTGATCAGCACGCCAGCTGTGATGCACACTGCTTTGTAGGCTCAAGAACTAATCCAGATACTTTGTGTTAAACTTCAGGGATGGCTGGCATTTGTAATGCTCTTGGAAGCTGGTTGAATAAGGGACCTGTTCTGTCTTCTCTACTTTTCATGCCTTTTTATTCATCTTGAATATCTAAATTAATATTTATTAGTGTTATTATAAATTTTATGAATCTTATTTACTCTCTTTCTCTTTAATTTATGCCTGTTGTTACTCAGCAGAGTGGAGTCTGCCTGCAGAGCTGACACATTTGAGAGGAGTGACAGTTTTCATAGCAGCCTCACAAGGGTAATGTTGGAAAGACTGCTTACACGAGTGTAGAGCGTGGAGAGTGGGAGGCTGATGAAGTTGTCTACACTGTGTGCCTGGGTACAGTGTTGTACATAACCAAATATAAAAATATAATTTAAAGAAGTGCAGTGTCGTTTACAGAATTAGCGACTGAAAGGTAACAATAGCTATTTTTTGCTGCAACTCGGTTGCTGTCTTAGCAGAATTTTATTTATTTACCAGAATTGTCAGCACAGTTGGAACATGTGATTGGCCAACCAGCATTTGGCTGAACAGTCATCTTATCGGAACATTGTAACACCATTGTCATAAATCAGTCAATTAAAAAAATTCTCCACAAAGATGTTGGTTGACCTCTGCAGCTACAAGCATCACTTGTGGTTAAGTTGTGATTTACTGAGGTTGTTCAGTGGATTCCAAACACATATGGCTCAGCTGGCCTGAGTAATCCACTCTGTTTCTCATGCAGAGAATTAAAAAATGTTCTGGGTATGTGTATTGAACTCAGTGTCCTCTTGTTTAATGCACGGCATTACACACATTTTATGAATGTAGTTTCTGCTGTATGTTCATGATGAATCAGTGTTTCAGCATGATGTTTACTCCTAGTTCCTGTGTATGCTATTATTTACCACATTGCTGCTTTTTCCATAAGATGATTCTAAAGGTCAAATATTTAATGGACAGTAGCTTACAGTTCTTTACAGCTGCCAAAGGAAAGTAAAGCATCAGTTTTGGAGAGTGTCCCTTGTCATCCTCAGGGGAAAGGTTATTATTATCAACTGTTAGCATAGCATATTTCCATCATTAGTTTTGAGCTCAATAATTATCCCCTCTGGTGATTGATTCCCCTGCTTCCCATCAGTTGACTTATATGCCAGTTTAGCCCTATCTCTCAGGACAAACATACACAAACAAACTCTTCATTTTCTCTATGCTTTCTTTCTCTCCTGCAAATAAGAATAGAAAAACGATTAGGGAGGCTCTGGTCTCCTAGCAACTAGATTAAGTTCCCCACACGGTATCTGTTTTTGGAAAGAATAATCTATAAGTTTCAGTTTATTGAGTTACCTTTTTAAAACAGCATTATACAGAACACAGACTGGAATATATTACTCATGTGCCCACACATGATCATAGAGTTACCCAGTAATGTTGACTGGACAATCATGTTTAGAGGTCAGTAAAAGTCCACTCTTGCCTATAACTCAGATGCTAGACAGCATGCATCTGTGGTTTGATGTATGCAGTATCGCCTTATGATTAAGAGGAAATGAGCTGCGACTGATTGCCGAGCTTCTCAGAAAGTTACTGAAAAGTAGTAAGGCAGGAAAACTAGCAACTAGTCTAACTGATATTTTATGGATGCTTCCCAGCCCCTGAGTAGGAATGACTTAATATACAAAAATAAACTGCCTCAATTATCTTTGATATTCCAGGCAAATTTATAAAATGTTTAGACTTTGCTGTGTAAAGGTCAATCTTTGTCACTTTCTCACCTGTCTCTTGCTGAATCCTTGTGCGTCGCCTGTCATGGTAACAGCTACAAGTCTTCTGACCTCAGCCTGCCTTAACATTGGTAGCTGTCACTCCCGTGGGTGGGACATGGCTACCCTTTCTCAGCAGAGATCTTGGAGCCTGTAGAACATTGTTGGGTAGGACTATATAGTATCTCTGAGCTCCAGTGTAAATGAAGATTTTTATTGTACTGTAGATAGGAGATCCTTGGACTAGCACTTCTGCAGCTGCATCCATGGACACTGTAAAGAATGAGGGATCTCAGCCTGTCTACAGTCGCTGGTCATACAGGTAGCTGCACACAGGCACACATACAGTACTATATCTGTGTAATATAAGTCATAGACAGTAAGTAGAGGTTCTTTTGTTCATTTGATCTTTTGTGGTCCTACACCGACACATACACACACACAGACAAACACATTTTTGCTTTAGTTCTCTAAGCGGTATTGTTTTTTTCTGAATTGAGAATTGCAGAGGCCTGTGACAGGATGGAGGTTAGCTGCAGTCAAAGATGTGGCTCATGCTCATGTTTCTGGCACAATGTCTTTACTTATTCAGAGCATCAGACTGTGACTGCGTGCTGTAACTAGAGTTGGTGATTTGCGTGTTTGTCTGTCCGTCTCTCCATCGTGTTTTGGCTGCTTGATTGGCACACTTTTGTAACCAAGTGTGTCTTTAGAATATCTTTCCAACTGATTATGGAAACAGCTGTAATACTTTGTCTCTGAAAGTTCCCTCTTACTATTGTCTTTTTTCAAGGCTCATGATGTCTAGATTTGATCTAATAATGCTATATTCAACTAACCTTTGTCCATGGCATCTGACAATGCCCAGGGCATCCATTAAAGGTTTTTCCCATCTAAGGTTTACCCCAATTTTACCCCACTATTTATTGTTTCAGGGGAGGTTACATACAATTTACGTGACTTTTTTGAGCAAACAACAGCGGGTGCAGTAACTGTGTGTGGCTTTTCAGTCTTGCTCTAAAAGAGAGGTTAACAGATTTGATGCCATTGTGCCTGTAGAGAGGTATAGTACACTTAAACCTTTGATCCTCGACAATAGCTGGCACCTCAGTGTTAGAGCTACAGATGAGGCAGTGCTCACAATTTAGGATGTGGCTCTTCAGTTTTACTCAGTTTAACTATTTAGGTGAAAACTTAAAGCCCCGCTGAGACTGCATGGCCTCAATGTCAGATACTGTACTTGTTCTTCTTTCATGCTTTCATATTTTGGTATATTTTCTTTTTCTGGTAACTGTGCACTGAGCCTCAGGGAATTAAGCATTTAATCTTATCAGTCTTCATTTTATTCTTTGCCCTCTCTAAGTTGGAAGCCGAATGGCCTGTGGCAGAAATTAAGTTATGCTCATTTAACTTTTAAATCCCTTTTTGAAGAGGCAGAGTGGAAGGCTTTTAATTAAAATGAACAACTGACAAAATGGAGTGTGTTCTGATAATAAGATCCTGCTGCTTAATGGCATGCAATTTTTAAATAAGCTTTGATATTGTCGAGTGAATAAAGTAACTGGTCAAATTGTCCCTTTTTTACATCCTAAATCATATTAGACCTGAATAAATCCATTGACTTTGCAGCTCAGCAGCAATTCCACGCCTTGGCGGAGCCCTCCCTTTGTCGCTCTGTAAATCTTTACAGCGCAGCGCTAAGGCATCCAATTACAGTGAAGCTCAAGAACTGACTGCAGGTTTTTAATCAATGATGGTGGAGGTGCACTGTTGATGCTGGTGAAATCTCCATGGTTACTTTGGTGTGACACACAAGTAAGCGTCAACAGTGGTGTGTTCGTCTCTTGTCACCCAAGCTGTGACGGACTAATGAAACATTTATCACACGCTGCTGTGATGAGGCACCCTGTATGTTGTGTGTGTGTGTGTGTGTCTGCATATATGTATGCAGTAGAGGACATTCTCTTGACCGCTGGCAGGTTGAAGTGTTGATGATAAAACTGTGAAGGATATCATCTGTTCTCTAAAAGTGTAACCTCTGCTGGCACTCAGACTCTAATAGCATTCTTGTTATATTTGACTTACAAATAAATCAGTAAACTCATAAATGCTAATTTTTGATCTTGTGCTTTTTTTTCCACATGTCCTGTGCTCCTGTCTGCCTTCGTGCCATTTTTCCCTGAAGACCCTCCAGTTCTACCAGCTTCTCCACTCACTCAACAGCAAGGTAGAACGCCATGCACACCCACAACAGACACTCACACACATTTTCTTTCACATCTGAAACAGCACTTAGACTGTGCTTAGTAGTGGGGAAACAGTAATATAAAAGACACAGGCAAATAGTAAATGAAAGTAAATCTAATATATAGTCAGTTATTTATGCCTTTGCTGTGGTTATTGGATGTAATCACATTAGTTTGACTCAACAGTTTTGTGATTCTGCCAGTCCTTTGGCAAAAGCCCCATTTGGCAGCAAAAAACAGGCCATAGTATATATAGTATAGCATACTTGCCCAGTTCCCCTGAACAACTTTCACTCGTTCTTTTAATCAGTATCCCAAATGAAAGTCCTTCATGTGTTATTATTGACAAAAAAAAAGTTCTGTCACCGTCCACTCGGTTGCCCCCCCCCGTCTGTTGTTTGCCAGTGTCAACAGTGAAGACTAACTGAGGAAGAATTTACATGTGATGACAAGGCACATTGGTGCGAAATGACTAATGTTGATGTCGAATGGACAGATCATGACTCAACTCAAGTGCGGGCTGCTGGGCGACAGATCATGATGATCATGATGATGGGCTTAATAAGAGTGGTACAGGCTCACGAAAGTACTTTTGTGCTCCTTGGTATAAATGGGTTTCCGGCACTCACCACCTTCAGCGGCCGTCCTTGAGAAATGAGCTGTGATGTGAAGCGGCATCGGTCTTGGGGTCCTTAAGTGGTGTGTCATCACCTACACACTAGCGCTGTGCACAGGCAGGATGTGAGAGTGACTAAGGGAGATGGAAATAGGGAGTGAGGATGAGCAAGTGAGATATCTAATAGGCAGGATAGTTTGATACTTCTCATCCCATACCCCTAATCCTTCTCTATAAAAAGTCATTTTAGTCAGGCAGAACATAATATTTAAGATTTAAGAGGAACTGTAAGTCTCTGATAGTACAAACCTCTGCTTTTGCCCTCTTCTTTCTCATCACTGTATCTAAGCAACATTGGCCCAGTCCCTACAGATAGGTGTCCAGGGTGAATGCCTGGGAGACTGGAAGGCATTCTCTCAGCTGGAGCTTTGTTTTTCCTTGTTTCTTTCATAAACTTGCTTGCTTTGTTTTTGAGAGTGAGTTACACAATGTTTCAGAAGGTCTAAGGCTCAGATGGTCATTGTTTGACCTGTCAGTATTTAGTTTGGACTTTGCAGGTCACTGTTTGGAGCTTTAGTTTTTAATTCTCTCTACATTTCTGATTTCCACTTATGATTAACACCAGTGTAGAGGCCTAGCTGTGACAATTTCTAACTCTTGCTAACATTTCTCTTTTCCTCTGCAGTGGCATTGAAGATGATGGCGCCAGTCTAATGCAGCA
The DNA here is from genome assembly GCA_034779795.1 of Ctenopoma multispine. NCBI lineage: Eukaryota > Metazoa > Chordata > Actinopteri > Anabantiformes > Anabantidae > Ctenopoma > Ctenopoma multispine. The sequence goes on along the minus strand of JAUYWH010000015.1, from coordinate 11,963,170 downwards.
GAAGCTGGAAAAACAGGTAGGAAATTAAACTTCAATCACAAAAGAACAACGTGCTTTTTGACAGTTCACACAGTTCGTTTTAGTTCAAGAATTTTTCTTAGACTTGGGTGTCTCTTGGTGTGGCTGTTATGTTGCATTAGTTGTCTAATTAAGCTTTCTAACTCTCACAGAGACAGTGTTTTAGGTTGAAGGCTAATCTCAGTAAGCACCTGCTAAGAGCAGAAGACTGGTAAATGAAGGGCCTGAGAAGGTTTTTCACCTGCCCAGCCACTTGGAATTTTAATGCTTTCTTACTGCTGAAGCTGAATTGTTTCCTTTTATCACCCATTACCTGACACATCCCCTCTTTTGTTACATATTTGCTCTGATTTTGTGCCTTCCCGCTGAGACTCTGTAAGGCCCTTTATCCAGGCAGAACTGTGGAGCAGAGCTTTGATTTAAGCTGGAAGCCGTATTCCACTATCTCACACATTAGTCAAACAGGAACGGGAGGGCCAGATTGGCCTGACTTCAAAGGGAGAGGAGGATTTAGTGCGGAGCGCCTGGCTTCGCTTGTGTGTACGTGTATGTGTGTGTCCCACGGTCCCGCTGTGGATCAGTTGTGCTGTTCACTTTCAGTCCAGAAAGCTTCACTTGAGAGTCGCTGTTCTTACATAACTCATGACAAACAGACTTATGCCCAGTGTGGAGTAAGGAAAAATATGAAAAATACATAAGTAAAAGATATAGTTCTGTTTAGGGTGTTCCCATGTCGTTTCAGACAACAGTTCCAGGAGCTCTGTGAGCGTATGTCACCTCCAAACCTCTGCCTCTTTCTTTCTCTCTCTCTCTTTCCTACTGGAGCGTTAATGACTGCTGATTCAGTTAGCAGCAGTGACCGTGCGTACACACACACTCACACAAGCGCACACACACTCCTGCGCTGTGTATTTGCGAGAGCGACAGACCCTCTTCTGGCAGAGGACCGCATAGAGCTGAGAAGGCTGGAGGTCGGATTATTTATCCTCAAACTTAGGATGAGAAGGGGAATGAGGAACAGTGAGGTAGAGCTTTCCCCTGCACAACTGCTGTTTGGTGGTTTCATTTGAATTCAAGATAAATGGAACCTGTAGTGTTTTTTCTGTAAAGAAACTTCAGCATGTCAATGGAACGGGTTGGTAACTTCTGCTACTTCTTTCTTAAAGATAAATATATATTTTTTATCTTTGTGAGGATAACAGCTTATGTGAGTGATTCATGTGTGGCTGTTGACCAAACCCTCCTTGGTCACTGTTTCTGGGTTAGAAAGTAATACAGGCAATTCAGGCATCCATTAAGCTCCCTCTGACAGCACTCAACTTTAACTAAAGCTTCTATGTGTATTTTGACTTATTCTCTGACGTCAGGTAAGTCATATCGAATTGTTTGCAGGGACACACATTATTATAAAGCGTGTTAAATTCTCCTCTGCTTTTCCTATGTTTTGCCCGGCACAGGAAGAACTGAGAAAGCCACAGTGAATTCACATCCTGGTGTGAAAATGTCTAGTCAGTCTTAACAAAAGAATTGAATATACAGTACAGTGTCTTAAAATAGTTGTTTAAACGGAAGACAGCTAGACGTTATTTTTATTTTATGAACAATGACAACAACAATCAGTGATGATATCCATTATGATGATGATGCTTAATGCCTTATTCATTTGTCACCTTTATTTATAACCATCTTTTGAAATGATATAAATAAATAAACCTAGGTCTGAATAATAACTTTCCCAGACTTATCACAAGCCTTCACGTTAAATAATGAATATAGACATTAATACTCTTTCTGTTACTGTTATTTTTCATGATTACTTTTGACTTCTCATAGTTGTGTATTTTTCAATCTCTTGTCAATGCTTTGCACTGTATGTTACTGATGTAGATGTCCTATATAACTGTAGTTATACAGAGGGGAGGAAACAGTGGGACAGACTTCTTAGAGACATTTTAGGAATTCTAGCAAAGGGACTGATGAGCTATGACAGCTTTTTGGCGTGGCAAATATGAGCCCAAGTCTGCTGGTCTCTTCCAGCTCACTAAACAGGACTTGTAATGGGTTTGATGCACTAATTAATGTGCTTGTGAAATCCATCAGCTGCTTTGACCACAGAGATTTAAGCTTTGGAGCAGTGGATAAAGTATCATGACTAGACTTTTTAATCGTTGTTAAAACTTCTTTATGTAGTCACTATAGAATGTGTAACTGAAAGCAGCTGGCAACCGGCCACATGTGAAGGTCAAAACATTGGCCGTTGTACAGTTTGAAATAAGCATGCCGCATGACACAGAATGACACTCACAGCACCCATTATTTTGGCTGTTCAGTGAACCCATTCAGTGCACTCAGAGGTATTTGGGCCTTGGCATGATTTGGGGTTTTATTAGTTTTTTTTTTTCTGTTCATCCAATTTTCAGATCACATGTCCTGTTTACATTGTCAGTTCAGTGTGTGTGTTTTTCACTGTACTGATTTTTAGGGAGGTAGTAAAGTTAACTAAGGTACTGTACCTAATTGCAAATTTGAGGTACTTGTACTTTAGTGAAAGCTGTTGCTGACTGCCTGTTTGGTTCACAGAGGGCACTTCTGGAACAGAAGCAGCGGAGGAAGCGTCAGGAACCGCTGATGGTCCAACCCAACACAGAGGCTCGGCCCCGGCGCTCCAGGACACGGCGTGGTGAGGAGCAGGCCCCGTTGGTGGAGTCTCAACTCAGTGTTGTCAACGATGTCATCGTGGATGGTAAGGGAAACACTAAGTGTCTTTTTATGTTGCATAATTTCTGTTAGGTCAGGCTAAATGCAGTTCTATGTTATGAGAACATACTCTGAGCTTACCACTGACTGACAACTGTTGCTGTAGGTATTGATGGCCCAGCAGCCTTCTTGGGCTCAGAAGCCCCTGATCTGGGAACCAAAATCCAGATTCTGTCAGTGAGCCAGTCCCAGACCCCACCCCAGACTCAGTCCCAGTCTCAGTTTCAGCCCCAGCCTCATTCACCTGCTGCTGAGGATCCTGAGAGAGATGGAGACACTGATACCCTGATAGAGCCCAAGACAGATATCCATGAACTCCTGCAGAAACAAGGTGAGTCCTGGCAGAGCTTAGCAGCTGAGCTTTAGAGAAAGGTCTATATTATGTGAGACAGACATTGTCTGTACCATTTCTTATATAATAAAGTATGTAAATACAGTTGTTGTTTTATTAGAACAGAATACTTAACCACAAGTGATTATTCTTACATTAACAATTAAAGTGTGTTTAATATTATTATGTTTTGTATTAATGAAATCACAGTTCTCGAATCCCCCAGATTAGCCACTACTGTTAAACAAAGTCAGATTTTTTGACATCCTTTAAATTTGAAGCACTCCCTGCTGCAGTAAAGAATTGGGGTAAAGACAATGGTGTGATTGATGGCGACGCAGTAAAAAATGGGTCATTTAATAATAGGCCAGGGCATTGTTCACACTGCAGTTTTCATCTATGGTATCATTATAGCTACTGCCACCCACACTCGCTCACCAGCCAGATGATGAGGATTTATAAAATTTATGGAACTGATATCAAAATCCAACCTGTAGTTTTTTTAATCCACCTGCCACTGTGGAGCAAAACCATAAAAACTGGTCAACTAAAACAGTTTTATTTGTACTAGAGACCCAGAAGCTGCTATAATTATCATATTTTTTCACTGGCTTAAGTGTGACGTGATGCTGGAGTAGCAAAGGCCATTGTCCCTTTCAATAATGCAAGGGCTCATTGTTAATGTCAGCCCATCTAGCCTAGGAATATGTCCTCAGGAGTTCCAGCAGGTATTTTTGGCTTCCTGTCCCTACATGGAGAACAAATAGATTTTTTGAGGTACATTCATATTTGATCAACTCATTTAATCAAGAGCTGTATTTTTGGCTGGCTGCTGTATTAATTAATATTCTTGAGCTGCTGTTTGGTACTTTTTATGTAGCTGTGAGTTCTTGGTTTTCCATCAGTTGGTCCATCGTAAGTCCTCTCTAACATTTCCAGATGGTTGAGTTCATTCAGCTGGCTCACACAGCTTTGTTCGCTGTTTTAATTGGAGCCCTGGAGTCACTGGTGGAGAGAAGCTAACATTTGCATTCCGTATTTTTGATCTTTCTCTCAGGGATAGCTGCAGATCCGGGGTTCGTGTCTTGTAAATGGCCCAGTATAAATATTGTGTTTGGTTGTGCTGTCTGTTGCATTATTCATTTTGGCACACGCCAGTGTTCTACCACCCCTACCTCATTGTAATCTGGTGGCAGAGACATTTGAGGTCATAGAGTTCTTTTCTCTGTTGAAGTTGAAAATGCTTTGTGTGTGTGTGTGTGTGTGTGTGTGTGTGTGTGTGTGTGTGAAGAAACAGAGTTCTGCTGTGCCAAACTGACTTATTATTATTCTTTACTTCAGAACTAAAGTTTTTAAGAACAGTTATAATCATGTGGTTAAACAGTTAAATATGTGTAGTATCCACTTTAAAATGCTGTGACGTTGTGGATAACACACATTCTCCTGCTTACCGAGATGTTTCCCTACCAATGAACAGTGCTCGCCTTCTGACAGCACATTAAAATGGACTGAAGCTGCAACCAACAGTTGCATCCTGGGTGATAAATCCAATTATCAGCAAAGAGACAGATGTCTCAAGCTGTCTAGACTGCTGCAGTCAGCTAGGCCCATTTTACATCTGCACGACTGCATGGAGCTGCCTCTGCACAAGTGCACAGATGCAACCGATGGATGTCAGCCTCATCTGTTGACATTAATCTCACCCTGGCAGAATCTGACTAATAAAAAGATGCATTGGCTATGACAGGTTGAGTTGAGACTACGAGCCAAATGTGACCTTTTGCTACGATGAGTCTTCAGCAGAGCTTAACAGAACTATGACATTGTTCTGTTTTAGAGAAATAGGATCAGCTAGAGTCACACGTCTCTGTGTCCCCTATCTAAAAGAAAAATCATTTTTCAGAGAAAAATAAAAGGGAGTGTTTCTAACTGTACAATTAGCACTTTTCAACTATTGCTCAAGTATTGCATCATAATACCTGAACAATTATAGAATACACCTTTGGGACAATTTTACAAAACTACAAAACTAAAGATAAAAATTATTTTTTCTTAGATTCTTTGTAGCTGGGGATACACACAGCCCCTGGGACCCATTTTCTTCTTCTATCTTGTTAGGCCTTCATGTATCATTTAAGTCGTATCACACTTTTGCCGGTTTATTATCACCAGGTCTGTCTGGCAGTATGAACTTTGATGAAACCAGTGAACATGAGGACAGTGTGGAGGAAGAACGGCCACGTTCCCTATCCCCCCACACAGACACCACCAGACCTTCCTCTGCTGCCAGTGGCAAAGACGTTCCAGTGAGGATAAAGCCCCTTACATGAATACACATATATAAGATAAGATGTAGATATTCTGTCTATTATCTTAACAAATGTGTTTGTTAACACATATTTTCCAGGAGGCTGTAACCCCGACATCTCCTGCAGCAGAGAGCTTACTAGTTGATGCGACCGACCTAGAGGAATTTGTCCTGCGTCCAGCTCCACGTGGTGTCACCGTTAAATGTCGAATCACCCGGGATAAGAAGGGTATGGATCGAGGCCTCTACCCCACCTACTTCATGCACATGGAGAGAGAAGATGGCAAGAGGGTAAGTGGGGACCATGGGTCTGTTTTTCTAGACATACACCACGAGGGATGTCTCAGATGTTTTTACTCTTAAATATGTAATATTGTTAAAGTTACATTTGTTTTTCCAAGGTATTTCTACTGGCAGGACGAAAGAGGAAGAAGAGTAAGACGTCGAACTACCTTATTTCCGTAGATGCCACTGATCTGTCGCGAGAGGGAGAAAGCTTCATTGGCAAACTGAGGTATGATCTGACTTCCTCTTAGAAGTAACTGTGTTCATGGAGGACTACAGTTTCACTGACTTTCACAGTCATTTAACTGATAACTGAATTTCATGTATGATACATGAGGTTCACGCTGGAATCTTTACGTGGTAGTCTACATCATACAAGACTGCATGGTTAGTTGACTTAAGGTTAGCAGTAAATCTTGGTTGTTTTTTGAGAAAGTCAAGCACTTTGCTTTTGCTGCTTCCACTGCAAAGAATGCTGTTAGTCATAAAATGTCATGACCGGTGGGTGTTCTTACAGGTCCAACCTCATGGGGACCAGATTCACAGTGTACGACAATGGCACTAACCCCTGCAAGAATGCAGGGGCTCTGCTGGAGGAGAGCAACACACGACAGGAACTGGCTGCCATCTGCTACGTGAGTCAAAGAATGATGTCTCTTGTGTGTCGATTCCATTTGCTGAGTGAAACTTTTACGTTCTCTCGTTAACATTTGGCAGGAAACCAACGTGCTGGGATTCAAAGGACCACGTAAAATGACTGTAATGATACCGGGCATGAATATGAACTTTGAGAGAGTCCCAGTAAGACCTCAAAATGTGAGTCTGTAGTTTAAATGTGTATATACAGTAAATGTACTTTCAGCTTGACTAAAAGATACTTTCATCACTATGCTGTTAACCAGCAGCTGAATTGATGGTTTCAAAATTTTGTACGTTTGTACGACAGGAGCAGGAGAGCCTCATCAGCAGGTGGCAGAATCACTCACTGGACAACCTGATAGAGTTACACAACAAAGCCCCTGTGTGGAACGACGACACCCAGTCTTATGTGCTCAACTTCCACGGTCGCGTCACTCAAGCTTCAGTCAAGAACTTTCAGATAGTTCACGACAACGACCGTAAGTATTTTCTTCTCTCACTACGTCTCTTTTAGGTGTATTTTCTAGTGATATTCCCAGTGAATCACGAGAAAGGAAGGAGTAAATGACCGAGTGTGATGGTCTCTTTCCCCTCACTTTAGCTGACTACATTGTAATGCAGTTTGGGAGAGTTGCTGAAGACGTCTTCACTCTAGACTACAACTACCCCATGTGTGCTCTTCAAGCCTTTGCCATTGGCCTGTCGAGCTTTGACAGCAAGTTGGCCTGCGAATGAACCTTCACTTTTAATTACCACACCACCACATTTCTCGTGTGCCCTCAAAGCTCTACGACGTCAACAGCAACACTGCTTATGTCATCAGGAGTCTGTTCACACAGAGGAAAGGAAACAAATATGAGACTGAAATATAGAGACGTTGCTCAGAGGGGTTGTTGCTCTTTTGGCACCTCCAACAACTATCTTGTGTAGGACGATAGTTTTCCACGCCACTTTGCAGGGGTTCTTTCAATATCAGTTTACCCATTGTGTTAGGTATATGTACACATGTACAGGCTAAAAGGGAAAAACTAAACAACATGTCTATTGTTGGTGCTGGAGACAGGTGCTGTTATTAGACAAAAGAACTGATGTTAAACTTGTTTAAGGTTATGAAATGTGTTTTAATCCTCAAGTCGTTTCCGTTGCCTTGATTTTTCATTTCACTCAGTGTTTTTAGCCTTGTTGGCGGCGTAACTCCAACAATATCAATGTCATCTCACATGGCCTCGCCTCTGGCTCCACCTGCTGACCAAACTTTGAGCTTTTAGTGATATGGAACTAAGAAAAGAAATGTTTAATTCGTCCACGCGATCCATTCAGCATTTTCTTCTCTGGTGTGTGATAAGCCTTACAGTCTCCCCACTATTGCCACTATTGCTCCAGATTTTTTAACTCGTTTACATTTTTAGACATGGTTGTATGATTTAATCATCATCTACTAATTACTAATTTGACACAATTCTTTGTTATCATGTTGTCATCCCTCTCTTTTATTGTTGTGTGGGAAGTGCATTATTAAGAACAGACCTGTCTTATGTTATTTGTGTTTTTGTGACTAAGTGCTTTTTTTGTCTTGTGACTGTGATTTTTATTCGTTTTAGCAGGTTTGGTTATCACTAAAGAGAAAACAAATGCAGAATTGCACATTTAAGTGAAAATATATACATACTGTATGTAAAAGACAAAGTAATGCCTTCTTATTTGATTTATTCCTGCAGTCTTTAACAGAAAATACAAAAAGTAATTTCAAGTCACTTGTAGACAGAGCTCTTATGTTCATGGCTACAAGACTTCTACTGTATCTATCTACTGTAGGTGTTTATGATTTAGGTGACATTTTTAGTTGAGAAGAAGATGGAGGCTGTTTTCGACAGTCCACAACTAGTTTTATCTCAAAATCTAATTCGCTCAATTTGTATTATAAGGGAAACATAAGGGAAATCAATATAGTATCCATTTACCGTTAATGCATCATCAAATAACCTTGTACTTTATGTCTATGAAGTATGTTAAAATGGAGCTGGAAACATCTGTATGTTATCTATTTAAGGATCATTTGGATTCAGAGATACAGTGGAGTAAGTAAGACAGAGGTGATGTGTCCTTGTTTCAGCTCAAAATGGCCTGTTGCATCCTTACATTACATTCCTTTACATGCAATTTCAAATATCTGGTATAAACAAGTTGCATATATATATATATATATAAAAAACTGCCAGCAGTTTACAGAAATGCCATTTTATCATTTTGTACTCAAAAATGTTTAAAAGAGGGGGGAGGAGAGATTTATATTAGATATTTTGAAATATATGCTTTTATTTTAACAGACTTTGGTGAAACACATTCCAGTCTACCATTGAAAAACACTATGAGGTACAAGGCTACATGTCAACAGATAAAAATTTGACAATGGCCTGTTCATAATGTTAATACCCTGAGATGAATGTATTCAGCTAACAGTTTATTTTCATAAATGTGAATTTGAATCCGAACACATGTACTTATTTCAATCTATGTAAAATGTTTAAATAACCAAAATAAAGACATTTTGAAAAATGTTTTACATGTTAGGATGTGTTCAAACATTTTCATTGTCATCTCAAGCAGAACTTTATTGCACATAATCTAAATATTGTATATTTAATGTAGGCAAACTGAACATGTGCAACTGCAAGTGGTGGAGACTGATAACATCTGAAGTCATCTTCATCAAATATCAATCTCTTTGGGTAGGTCTTTGTACTTGATCAGATAGTATGGGTAACACTGACAGCTATCAAAAACTACAAACATGGTGGGTTTCTCCATGTTGTCAACACAGGTATCATAAAGACAGTAGTGCTTCTTCCTGGAGTTGATTGCTGGTGGTCGGCGGCTTTCCCCACACACACCTTCCCCACCAGAACTTTGGCCAGGAACATGTGGCGAACCTCATCTGGCCCCACCTTTGCTGAGTAGGTGCTGGAGTAGGAGGCAGTGGGGGCGAAGTATGAGCCAAAACCGTTGGATGTTCCGTTGACCCCAGCCACACGAGGGTCAAAGTTGTTGTGGCAGATGTCTTCTGAAGCCGCTTTGGTTGTCCCGTGGAAGAGATGTCTCTCCAGCGGCTCCTTGGACTTGCTGTTCTGCTTCTGCATGTAGGCTTTGTGCCTGTAATGACAACACACGTGTTTTGGCGCAGCTCTGACTTCTCTGCACTGTTTTAAGTATCTTGAATTGACTGGTGCTCAAGAAGTGTATTCAATGTGTAAGTCACTTACAAAGCGAAACCCAAACATTTGCTGGTTCCAGATTTTTTTAAACAGCTTTGATACCTTTGGTATTTGTCCCAGTGGAGTAGGTTCTGGACCTGCTGGATGCTGATGATGTCCACTTGGGTCTCTAGCATGCTCTCATTAAAGATGTTTTTGACCCTGCGGTAGGCCTGTGTCCCCACTGGAACATCTACCAGTTTGTAGTCATCCTCTGAGGGCAGACACCACACCGGAGGATACCAGGAGCTGAACTCCTCCAGAGGATCTACACTGAAGTTTGCTCCAGGAGGATCAGTGGCAGCTGTGGTGAAATCAGTGTTGATTCCTGTCCTGGGTTTAACAGTATGGACGTGGAGGATATTAAAGTGATGGAGAGGAAATGCAGGACTATTTCAAAAAAAAGTTCTGAATTAAACAAACCATTGTATTACAAGTCTGCCAGCACTGCCATGTGTGTGGACTGATGTCTGGTAATATCATATAATGAGCTTTTTACTTTACTTACTTACTAAACAACACTTGTTTAAATGATACCCACTGTAAGTGAGGCTGCATGGAATCAGGGGAGCGGTAGATCGGTCTGCAGCGAACGCTCCTCTCAAACCCTGTGGAGACATTGATCTGGGTCATCCTGGTGAAGTCCAGCTTGTACTCTTGTGCACAGATGTGGAAGGCACACTCAGTCGCCTTTTCGCTCATTTTCTTCAGCAGCAAAGCGGACACATCCTGCAAGGAGATCAATGAACAAGCAGCTGCTAAAAATGACACTGAGTGCAACAAACTGTAATCCAGAGAGTGGTTAGAGATGTGAGAAATGACAAGCATGAAAAGTATAAAGAAATGTAAAGGAAAACATTAACCTTGCTGTACATTTCCCAGGAGAGGTTGTTCCACCAATAGATTTTCCACAGGCTGGGAAAGTAAGGGTTCTTCACCAGACTGTCAGAGTTTGTCAGTCGTCTGACATCATCATACGTCGATGAATCGTCCAACTCCATTGAGTTAAAGTTCAGACTGTAGCGAGCATTTCTACATAGTTTATAGGAGAAATAAGCATCAAGAGACATAAAGAGACAAGTAATAATATGGTAACAGATCTAACTTCAGGTCTTTCCTGTCACTCACCCATCCTTGATGCAAACAACGTCATAGCTCACATTACAGTACATCCTCTCCAGTAAGACCTGAGAGCGAGGGGAGAAGTCGACCCACTGGTAGTTGGCCCCGCACCACAGCTGCCAGTGAAACGGGAAGGGCGTGTGGTGCATCTTACACCTTTTACCTGCGTAACACATATTCAACAGGAAGTTGTCGCAGATCTGGACATCAGAGGAGTTCTTCGTGTGGAAAGGAGAGGGGGCAGGCGTTTTGGATGAGGCTTGCATCTTTGTGGGGCCGGTCGTTGGGGTCTGGGTGACGTTCTTGATAGGGGTGCTAGGCAGGTGGGCAGACTGGGCTAATGTGTAGATGATGACTGGGGTGGCTGACTTTGGGGCTACTGCCTGTGGTTGAACTGGAGAGCACGGAACCATTTGGGTGCCGTTTCCGTTGAAGGTGAGCAGGACACAGGGGGTGTTCTGGAAGGTGCTGTGCTGCTGGGCGACCGTCTGAGGCTGCAGGATGACGGAGGAAAGTGCTGAGGTCTCCGCTACGTTGGCAGGGCTCTTACCGGACGTGGTACGTTTTCCCTGCTTGGAGGTTGCGGGGGTGAAATGAACACTGATGCTGTAGGGTTTGACTGTCCAGGTGGTGTCAACTTGCTGGGACCTCAGGGCCTCCCACACTGGGATGCTGGTGTCGGTGTCAGCAGGGATTTGGAGGAGGAGGAGAGATGAGCCCAGCAGGGTGACTCTAGATTTGGATGGAGGGTCTGATAAGGTATCTGCCATCTTTCTCTTTGCTCCTCTGCTGGATGAATCGTCAGCCATCTTGAACTCCCTAAAACACGGTATATTGTAATATAGTTCAAACATTTTTAAGACACAAAGAGAAACTACATCACAACTTTAGTGATTTTATTAGTCACCGACTGGTTATAATGTCTGTAACGTTATATTCAACTCTTTTTTTTTTTGTTAACACAACTGGTCGTTTAAAACACGCAGTATTAGCACTGGCGCTGTAACAGACGTTAGCGAATAAACCAATTAGCGAGATAATCAACAATAAAGCTGATAATTGACAATTAAGCTGATAATTGACCAATATTACCGTCATTCAGTCTGTAACGTCGGTGAGTTTCATTCCCTTCAGCTGCACCAAGACACTTAGCAAAGTTGAACTTTAACAGAAGAGGAATGAAAGGGAGGAGACACTGTTCCCTCATAACTTCCTGGTTCTCTGAACTTTCTGATCCTTTATGTAGTTAAAAAGAATCATTTTGTAACTATAGTTGTATATACTGAAGCCTCCACAGGTGGCAGCGCAGTCTTGTCTATTCATGTTGGTCTATTGTCATAAATAAAAAATAAAAAAATAAAATATATATAAAGAAAAACATTACACCGATCTGAATGGGAACGTCGCGTTGGTGCATGGAGCGAGACATGATGTCCCTCAGTCGGATTCAGGTCTGGGGAAAGGGCGGGCCAGTCCATAGCATCAATGCCTTCGTCTTGCAGGAACTGCTGTCCAGCATATGGTCTCACAAGGGGTCTGAGGATCTCATCTCTGCACCTAATGGCAGTCCACATGGAGGGCTGTGCGGCCCCCCAAAGAAATGCCACCCCACACCATTACTGACTCACTGCCAAACCGGTCATGCTGGAGGATGTTGCAGGCAGCAGAACGTTCTCCACGGCGTCTCCAGACTCTGTCGCGTCTGTCACATGTGCTCAGTGGGAACCTGCTTTCATCTGTGAAGAGCGCAGGGCGCCAGTGGCGAATCGGACAATCTTGGTGCTCTCTGGCAAATGCCAAACGTCCTGCACGCTGTTGGGCTGTAAGCACAACCCCCACCTGTGGACGTTTGAGCAGACACATGCACATTTGTGGCCCGCTGGAGGACATTCTGCAGGGCTCCGGCAGTGCTCCTCCTGTTCCTCCTTGCACAGAGGCAGAGGTAGCCCTCCTACGGCCTCCTCCACGTCTCCTGATGTACTGGTCTGTCTCCTCGTAGCGCCTCCATGCTCTGGACGCTACGCTGACAGACACAGCTCGCATTGATGTGCCATCCTGGATGAGCTGCACTACCTGAGCCACTTGTGTGGGTTGTATTCTCCGTCTCATGCAACCACTAGAGCGAAAGCACCGCCAGCATTCAAAAGTGACCAAAACATCAGCCAGGAAGCACAGAATCACTCCTTTATTGGAGATGTCTTGCTAATTGCCTATAATTTCCACCTGTTGTCTTTTCCATTTGCACAACAGCATGTGAAATTAATTGTCGATCAGTGTCGCTTCCTGAGCGGACAGTTTGATTTCACAGAAGTGTGATTGACTTTGAGTTACATTGTGTTGTTTATTTTTTTGAGCAGTGTATATCTATTAATATCAAGGATAGAGACGTGGAAGAAACTGGGGGATACACATAAATAACTAGACCACTTTAAAAGCAGAGAATATTTATTGTGATTTTTTTCCACATGTGTGCTGCACACTGCAAACGACTCTAAAAGATATAGTGAATAAGGCAAAGAATATTTGCTAGTGCGTTATCAACAATTGATGTTTGCATTAGTATTCTAACATCTTAGTAACATCATAAGTGTTTGCACATAAAACATATATAACGTTTGACACAGTGATTGACATGCAGATACAGAATCATCTATCTGACTTGAACATAAACATTTTCTTCAGTGTTTTCCATTTTATTTTGTGCTTTGTTTCCCAGATTATCATGCGTCAACATACAAAGTGCAAGTTATATTAGGCCTTTTGTAGCAAATACCATTTAGAGTAAAAAAAAAGTACTTAAAGTGTACAGATAGTGTTGTTTGTATTCTAATTTGATAAAGATTGCACCAAATCAGGAAGCAGAAAGCTGATAAGATGATAATAACGTTCCCCGTGTTTCTGTGCTGAAAGAAAAAAAGAAGCCACTGAGCTGTGAAGTTGGAATGTGCTCTCAAAAATACTCAACAGCTTTCACAGAAACCTCCAGCGGTTCGACAGTCAAAGGACACTGCTGACAGCCCACCCAGAAGTATGGATAGACTTTCTCAGTGATGGCATGCTTGAAGGTATAGATGTTTGTGTTGTCCTGCGGGTTGTAGAAAGACACCATGCCTTTGTCACAGTCCAGCAGCACTCGGATTCTCTGCGGGTTGCTCCTCAAGTTAAGTCGTGTTAAAGGAGATGTACCTGCGAAGTACATTTTGTGGTAAAAGTACACACACAGGTAGCCATTCAGCAGCACTGAAGACACTTTCTCTTTTTTCCGCACGGATTCCTTAGCCACACCGACAACCCATGCTGTGTTATCTCCCACGTTGACATCCCAGGCGTGCTTGCCTGAGGTGAAGCCCTCGCAGCCAAGAACGGCGGTGTCAGGGTCGAATCTCTCTGGGTTGTCGGGCAGCTTCTGCTTCTCGTCGCTGTCACAGACGTTGCTGAGGTCGTCTGACAGGATGAGCCACGGGGCGGCGGTGTTGGGGTCCAGAGTCACCGGGGCTGGAGAAAAAAGTGGCAGAGTGTAAGCTGTGTGGGGTTACACGCTTTTACCGTTTTACTTTCAGCATCACAACCTGTCCTCCACCTCGGGAATCCATGCAGCAAAGTGACACCATGACTTGAAGCCACAGTTAGAACTTACTGTATTTGACCATTTTATGCATCTTCTCCCATACATGGAATGAGAGGGAGCCCACATATTTGCCCACATCTATGAGCACTCCTGGAGCTATAACTTCATCTTCGACTGGATCGTTAATTCTGCAGAAACCAGACACAGAAGCAAAAAAACGTTTTTGTCATATATGTCATAACATGAAAGACAACACATTTTTAATTTCTAGAAGTTTTTTTTTTTTACCTTGCCAGTGTCCTTTTGCATTTCTAAAAATAACAGAGACAAATTTACTAATATATTTGACGGTGAACTTGCATTTCTGTGCAACTATCCATGCATTCATTCGTACTCACATGAAGGATAGAGACGCCCTCTAAAGCCATCTCCTCCTCCAAGTCTCTGATGGACACAGACACAGATGTTATATTTCTTTCCATCTCTTCAATCCTTTGCCTCATCTCTCTGCTCTTCTGCTCTTCATCCCTTCTCAGGGCCTCTATCCTGGCTTCCTCTTCCACCTGCAGGAAGCTGTGAAGCTTTTGAAATTCATCATGAGTCCGCCTTTCCACAAATCGAGCCTGGACCTGAAATAAAAGCTGCATAAGCATGGCTTGGAAATGACCAGCACTGCATGTAAACGGCATGATTTCTATGACTGAAAACAGCGCTACACCTGAATGTGTGCTACAGTGTCTTCATAGGTTTTCTTCATTTTGTCGAAAGTGTTCCTCTTTTCCTGTAAAGAGCTGAGGACTGACTTCATTTTCTCCTGCACAGATAATTAAAAGAAGTTTATTTTTAAGAATGTTACATGAAAAAAAAAAGACTCAAGAAAAAGCATGTAGGTCTGCATTTTATTTTAAAGGCAAAGTGTTTACCTTCACATCTACAATGGCCTCGCTGACAGGGCAACAATCATGCTGTTTGTGCTTCCTTGAAGTGTGGCAAACCACACAGATGGGCTCCTTGTCCGGCAGGCAAAAAAGCTTAAGCTTCTCCCCATGAAGAGGGCACGTCTCTCCTGGCTCACAGTACAGCTCCTCTCCTGTTTCCTCCAGACCCTCGCTTTCCTGGATGTAAGACTCACACAGGTTCTTCAGGGTGAGACTGGGTACTGGATCATCCAGACTCTGGGTTCTGCACAGAGGGCAGTCGCGGTTTCGTCCCCTTTGAGTCCAGTACTTCTTCAAACAGGGTGCACAGAAGCTGTGGCTGCACTTGAGGACCACCGGGTCCTTGAAGATTTCACAGCATATGGGGCAGGAGAGGTCGACCTCTGGGAGCGAGAGCCTGCCAGCCATGTTCTCACGCAGCTCCCACTTTACTCTGAAAACGAAAGTAGGGCAAAGGGGCAGCTGCTGATCAAACACAGAGAGAGCTTGTATTCATGTCCACAAACAAGCAGTTTATTCACTTCACCCTATGAAGACTGTTGCACAAAAAAACTCTGCTTAAAGTGTTTAAAAGTAAAAAGAACAACTTTCTGTCACATATAAGACAAATCAGAGTGAAATATACCTTCCAACAAAAGTCCTGTGACAGAAATACCAAATACGTGCCCACTCGTCAGTGCTTCCTGCTTCCTGTTTTGTTGAGTCACCCAAAGGAGGTGGAGCCTCAGAGGCAGAGCAGACATTTTAACCCTTAAATAGCTGTAGCATCCTATTTGCAGAGAAAGATAAGAGGGTTTTTAACGGTTTTTAAAGTATAATGTGGTGTAGTGTCACCTCTTTGGGGTTCTACAAGCATTTCAAAAGAAATAGTTTGACAAGAAAAGCAGATATACAGTTGAAATGCTCATAACTCTTTACATGAAGGGACACATGTAGATTCTGAAGAGTACAAAAGCCTGAAAGACTGGGAGACACTGGTATGAAATATTCAGTGATAATGAAAACTTTATGAACTTAGTAAAACTGGAAAATCTCAATAAATATATAAATAAATAAATCAGTAGAATTAAAAAAACATGCAAATATGCTTATCATGAAATACTGAGCTAGGTAGGTAGATAGGTTGAAAGACTCACACAGGTTCTTCAGGGTATATATTTATATATATTTGCGTTTGTTGTAGAGGCTCAAACATGTACTGTATTTTAGGGTTCTTTCATCATACAGTAATCTGTAGCTGTCCACATACCTCCATCCAGCATTTGGCTTCTGTGGTTAAATGAATATAGTAGAAACCTTTGATTGGAATCTCCTCAGGAGCTTTTGTCATCAGTGAGTGTTTCACTCTATTGCCCCTCTCTGGTGTCTGATTAGAGCCCCGGACTCACCAGGTCAGCGCTATAATGACTTGAATTACGGCTAATGATTTCAAAAGAAACATAACACTAGCTCAGGTGTGTCACATCCAGGGAACCGCATATAAATGGAGGATATCAAGAGCTGTTTCTGTAAGGGAAAACATTCTCAGATGGCTGCTGAAACAATTCACTAATTTCTTACCATGAACTGTCAGAGGAAACAGGCTTGTGCCTATATTCATGACTCACTGTCTAAATTTTATTGCATGAAGACATACATGAAAAATAGATTTACTTTTGTCCTACAAGATATGTCATGTGAATGCCCAGCAAAGGTTTTGTATAAAAGTTCAGCATATTTCATTTTTTCACTACATTTATCTTTATTATAGTCACATGTCTAATAGCTAGGACACTGCATTAGTTCTGTAACGCGGACATTACCACACAATCCAGGGCAGCTGGTGAATAAGGAGGGATCAAGAACCTGGTGAAAGGAACTGACAGGACACTGCCATAAAAAAAAAAAAAAAAAAAAGAAGCTGTGAGTTTTTTATCTGCCACAGAGATTCAAGAGTCTTCAACTTTTGGGCCCAGAGCTGCAGAGAGTGCTTTTGTTGATTAATTGGTGTGAAAACCCTGTACCCCTGACTGATGGAGTAGTCTGGACTTGCCCATCCTGTCACCTTCAAGAAAAACTTGAGAGAAAGTTACTTTTAACAGTCTTTTATTTCCTTTAGTTGACAGCGCGTGTGGCCTCTGTACTTTTCTGACATGAGGCTGACAACACAGATGGTGTGTTTGTTGTCTATAAAGCAGGATTAGCAGATGTTTTGGTTACTTAACTCAGTTGGCTAATAAAGCATTGACTTTGTTCATGCTTAGTGTACGACATCATAACACACATTATAATGGCTTTACAAGCCTATTTGCATTATCGCACACATCGTAACTATTTTACTTGTGGGTTTAATCATCGTTTCAGTGGTTAATGGAATTCTGTGACATTGTGCATTATAAATCTGATTGATCTTATTATGTGCTTGTTATTATGCTCATGCTTCACTCATAACTGTTTATGAACCAAATGTCAAGTAAATATTTGTTTAGGAGTCTTTCTTCCTAACAGGATATGTCAAGCCATCTGCTGTCTTAGTCCCAGGAGCATGCAGCATGTATTTGTTCTTTCTAATGCGTGCAGTTGCAAGTTTGCATCTCACTTTGTTAGAGACTGATTTAACGTGTGTCCAATTGCATGACGTCATGGACAATAAAATGTGACCTTTGGAGTAATGAAACCAGTCAACATGTTTCCCAGCTGTCGCCACTAGATGTCAGGATGTACCCACTTATGGCAAACAAACTGCAGCGATGCTGAACTCATGCAGCAGCAGCAGCATTCACACAGTGTCCTAACTGCTTTGCATCAAAATAATTTGCAGTAAACAGACAAGAGGTAAGATATAATCTGAAATAGTTGTATCCACCCTTTATTGGGGCTTTGGAAATACTTGTGTTAAACGTTTGCATTTACCTGGATGCCACAGCCTTGCCTACCTTGTAAATTGGTTGTCAGCCACTGTGACCCTGGCTAATAGTGATTCATTATTTCTCACTCCCTGTTACTGTTCACAGAGCTTCATCAGGGCTGAAGGGGAAGAGGATGGGGCAGAGGGGGTGGTGGGAGGCTGAGACAATCTCTCAGTATCTAATGAGGACAGGCAGGGTAACACACAGCAGATATAACCCCGGTCAGACCTGTCTCACCGCCTGATGCTTTACAGGGAGCATCAAGACTGCTCTGACACCACTTTGACGGAGCTGAACTGCAAATACCATCTGTGGTTGGAGCACCTTCCACAGATGGTATTTGAGGGAAGTACTGATGATGGCAACTGGGAAGGTACAATAAAAGCATCATCAGTGAAACATAATCGTTTGATATTTATTTCACCCTTGTACAAGCCTATTTGCAAATATTTGACACAAAGTCAATACTCTATTACTCTGCTGTGCTACGCAGTTAGGCTGAACAGTAAAAAGTGAATTCAAGTTAGTGAATTATGATGGGTCATAAGAGGAAGGAGAGAGAGAGGTAAAGAAAGAAACAGAGAGAATTTTTATTGTACTAATGACGGTGTTGGAAGGAAGCTGCATCTAGAGTCCTCGTTATTATTGGTTTTATGTTTACACCACACCTGTTCACGTTTCTGTTACAAAATCACTCTAAACTTCAAAAAAGGTGTCAACTGTTTTGTAGAGATTAAGTAATTGGAGCCTAATGGGCTCACATCTAGCACGTACAGAAAATCAGAATTCGTTTAGAGACGTGTTTTTGTCCACTTGATGAATAAATTCAGTGTTAAGCACACGTCAGTGTTTGCAGAACATCAAGTTGCACTTTCATGTAGCATCATGCATCATGATGTGTCCAATTCTGAAACATCCTTATCTACCACGCAAGTGTCCAACTGTGTTTTTTGGCTACAAACCTACTTCTACTCAGCAATATTTCTTAGATAATAACACTCCACTGAATATTGAAATTACAGCAGTAAAAAGATTACAGTCAGTAAAAGGCAGCTGAGCCAGTGTGTAGTGTGGAGAAGACATTATAAAATTAATCTCCTAGTTTAGTCATAATTGTAATTGCTACCCGAGAGACAAGAGAAAGAGAGAAGGACAAGGGTAGCAGAACTGAATTATACTTTCTGCCATATCAATAGTTGATCTTTTCAGATTAAAAAACTCGTGACGCATTGACAAATCATTTTCATGCTCTTCACATCGTGACTCATGAGTAGCGAACTCTATCGTCGTCAAAGGGAAATAGCGTAGCACATCTATTTCATCAGAGGATGCTTTCATTTCTTCTCTTCTTTCACACATGAATTGAGTGCTCCATATTAAATGCACAATTTCACCAAGGTTTGCAAGGAACTCTCACTAAAGACTAGGTGTTTTCTTTTTTGGTGACATATTAATTTTTCCCTTTGACAATGTCTCAGAAACGTTTTACAACAATATCACATACAGTACATGCAGCAAAGCCTTGTGATGTCGTACTATCTGAGTAATAGTGTTTAGTTCTTTTCCCTCTTAGCTAGTTTCAGTGTGAGAGCTTTGAGGTGTGTGGGAGGGGTTGACTGAAAAGACATTTGCATGTTGCTCACACCCACACCCACACACAAACGTTCCCGCAAACCTACACCTAAACACCACGACATTTCCATAAACATAAATGTGCACTGAATTAAAGGTAGACTCAATCTTATTGAGAGGATTCTGGAAAGCCTGGGGCTCTTTGAACGTGTGGAAGGCCTCCTGGCCTCTCCAGACTCAAAGGAAAACCACACTTGGCAGTATTTCCCTTCCTTTCTCCTTTTCTCTCAAAGACACACACACATGCGTGCACGCACACACACACACACAACAACACACACAGCAACCCAACCCACTGGAATTTAAAGGAGTGACATCAATTCCATAAGCCTGGCCTTACAGGGACAGTGCAATACACCAACACAGCTGCTCTCTCTGTCTCTTTTTTTTAACCCATTTCCCCTTCTGGCTTCCTCCCTTCCCTTCAAACTCTAGCTCAGCAAAGCAGAGTGATGACAATTTTGTTTTTGCTGGATGAATCTGCTATCTGAGATGACCCAAATCTTTATTAGTTTTTTTCCCCCCACCGCTATGTCATGAAAAAATAGTATGGGGAGCCAGAAAGCAGTGCCTGTGTCAAAGAATTGTTCACAATCTTCTCTGCATTTCACAAAGTGGGATATTAATGGTGTTGCTCACAATCCTTTAAAATGTGTAGAAAAAAAAACTGACTTACATCAAACAGATGAAGTTGGACACTTGTAAGCTGGATATTTGTGATGCCTCCATGCGGCTGCTGCAGCGCCAGGAGGACCATACATTGACCATCTCTATGTGGGTCATTTTGCTCAGTCCAGGCCAGAGCTGCCCGTCACCACTGATGTGTCAAATCAGCTGTGGCATGACATGATGGGCCGTGGGGCTGAAGCCAGAGATCTCGCTTGTGAACAGGCAGAACGACATTATCCAACTCGAAGCCTACAGAATGTTTGGGCTTCGACTAAATGTGATCACTTGCATTAAAATCCACTTTAAGGACTAGATAAAGAGTGAGAACAAAGGTTTTGTTCTCCAGGAGGGAAAAGACTTCAGGCTTTCCTTCATTTTATCCACTGAAGGGAGGCCTGGGTCTCTTTAGGGCTCAGATGGATGTGCTTGCTCTGCCAGTATGGCACCCAAAGGGCCTATGTCACGTGTCACGTGTGCGCACATTAAGAGCGGATCTGGGAGATGAATACCCTCCATGTTGGGGAAAATATAAGATATGGATTGCTGGATGGGGGCTGTGAGATCCACCATTGACCTCTACAAGTCCTCTATGTGTACGTGTGTGTATAAAAGTATGTTTTCCTAATGTTGGTGAGAAAAGTACAGGAAAACACATCAAAGAGTAAACAGTATAATCCACATAATTCACTTCATATGTGACCTGAAAGTTATGACCAGGACATAACAGTGGCAGAATACAGAGCCCTGTAAAACACACCTCCACCGTTTCAAAGTTTTTTACGCTTTTCTTTAACCCCGACGTTAATTAACATTCCTGGGGGTACTGCACATATCAGAATGATTTCAGCCAGTGACAATTCTGTGAGATTATATTAATATATTTGATCTTAGCTGCAGGGAGGATTCGAATGATATAAATCCCCAATGCCAGAAAAAGGATTGGAGCTTTTGCCTGCTTTAAAGGTGTCGAAGTGTCCACGATGAAGTAATCCTATAATCTGACCAGTCAGCAGCTGTGCAAAGGTTCTTGTCACAGTGTGTACAACACACAGAAACACACGCACAGACCGATTCAGAAACACTGCCATCAAGGCCATAGCAGCCACCAGCATCAGCACCACCCACATCTCACCTGTCACCATATCCCACCTCGCTTTGCTCCACATCTAAATCACCCAGTTACTGTGAAAGCTCTATAACTAAATATTTTTCTAAGGGACTACCACACTGTTTCTTTTTCTTCCAATATTTATGTTTTCACCTTCAATTTCTTCACACGTTGAGATGTGATATGACGAATTTAGTGCTTCTGTACAAAAGTAAATGCACTCATTTATGTTTTGTAGGAGGTCCCACCCTATATCCTGTGAACTGAAGCATGGGATGGAATGGCCTGCAGCAGTAGAAAAGACAACAAGTCAAATAAATGTGCATTTTTAACACAGCTGTCAACAGTTTTCCAAGAAGCATACATTAAATGAATCTCATTAACATATGCAACAAAATTATTATCTAATAAAGTCATTGACAAATGTAGAAATAGTAGAAAAGTGAAGCTTCGGCCGTTCATTGTCAATGGGGACAGTTTGGTGGATTGTCATGTTTTTTAACCAATCAGATGTCGAGTTTGCCGTATTAGGCGTGATCTTTGACCCGTCCGCTGACGTAACGAGTTTTCATCGTGACCGGCGCGTCAGTGTTAAGCTAACGGACGTTAAGCTAACTGAAGCTAGCAAGTAAGCAACGCGAACGGAGTTTAACTTAAACTTAACAAGAGGATGGACTTTGTTTTCAAATGATGAGCAGCTTTGGTAAGTTTAATAGATGTTTATCTGATTTTACCAGCTATTGATTATTGCTTTTTTAGACCGTTTCTGCTGGTTTAAACGATATTCAGATGGCTGTGACTGTCATACCTGTTCAAATGTGTTGGCCTGTCGGTGCTATAGCTTGGTGTGAATTGGTTCCTGGGTGTGTTATTAATAATTATAATACCCAATTGGCACTTAAATAACTGTTTTACTCAGGCCTGGGTCGTTGTTGAGAATGTTAGAGGAAGTTCACACTGACATGTTCTGGAGTCACGACCTGCTAAAATAGCTGAGTTCTATAAATGTGCTCATCCTTTCAACTCAGCATCTTGTGTGCTGGGCAGAAATGAACACACACTCCTACCAGCAACCAGCTTGCCCCTCTAATCTGTTATGTATAGGTTAGAGGAAAAAGATAAATGGGTTTGGAAGAAAAGCTACAGACATGTTGGTAGGATACCAGAGAGCTTAAAGATGTACACTGAATCAGATTATGGTGGCTGTTTCCACCTTATTAGTCTGACATTTCTGCAAGGGGAAAATGTTGTCCCTGGATGACTCAGAGAATTGACTGCATTTAAATGTCAAAGGGCTAATGATTTTGATGTCTTGACATGTTTTAACTTGCTTATGAGAGCAGGAGAAAAAAGCTGGTCTAGAAAATTGCAGATTGTGGAACGAGCAACTGATAAGAGACCTTTTTTTTTTTATCACTGCGGCTCCTTTCAAGAAGAGGAGACACAGCAAACTCTTCAAGTGAAGCCCCTACTGAGTGCATTTGATGATAGCAATTGCATAATGAGACTATCCTGAAGCATGGCTGAGTTCTCGACTTGAAAAATCACAGGTTTAGCGTGGGCGAGACAGAACAATGCTATGTTTGAAGTCTTTGTTGTGGTCCATCTTTTTTTCCTTTTCAAATATTAATAACTTTGCAATGGCCTAAATCTAATGAATGTCACATCTCGTTGAAGGAGACGCCTTTGTTCTCAGAGGCATTTTCTTCCTCAAAATATCAGCTGTCACAGAAAAATCATGTCTTTCTCTGAACCACAACATTTTTTTCTTTGCATCTTTTTAAAGGCCCCTAGTATCAAGGAGAGACAATAACTCGAACTTAAGCCTCCACCACATTAATATGAAAGCTATAATTCAGACCATAATATGGCAACCATATGTATTGACTCGTGCTGCTGAAGTACTGGACTTGGCTTGTGTTGAGAGGTGCTTGAACCACAGCAGGAACTATAATCAGCCATCGATCCACTAACAGAGGGATTCTTGGTAGCTGTATTCAGTCAGGCCTTTTCGATTTTGATAAAACCATGATGTATGGTGGTTAGTGGGGGAAACGAGCTAAGATAATTGTTTTGTTGCTGCTCCCCTCCCTGACCACACTGTGCCCTCGGTGAAGGTCAAGCTTTATTGAGTGTTTGGCAGCACTTGTGCCCATGAACATGCAGTTATGTGGAGTAGTGTTATCGATCAAAGTTGTTTGTGGCTTTCATTTTACAACATTCAAAAATGGCCTACGAATATTACTTTTAAAATCTTGAAGGGGAACAAAAGCTAATCCATCATGTGAGGGGCACGTGTTTTTACTGTACTTTTAACCGTGATACTGGGTGTAAGACCAGATAAGTGATAATACTGAGATGACAAAAGCTGCTTTCACACATGAACTGGAACCCTGAACTTTTCTAAGTATTTTCTGGGTAATGCAAATGTCAGAGTCCCAGACATTAAACAGACTTTGGCCTGTGAGCCCCATAGTACAAAGTCTGTGTAATGTCTGTATGAGCCGTGTGCGGATACAGCATGTAACTGTCTGAAGTATTCACAGCAAGGAGTGGTTGCCTTTCCGTTTATCCGCTTAGCACAATATCCGAAAGTGTGGGAAAAATTTACCGTGCTTTCTGTTATAACATGCTCCTCACCTTCAGGAAATCAGGGTTATATACATAACACATTGTTTCTGATCATGTGACTGACTCTGCTTGATGTGCTGTAAGCAAAACACAATTGATTTCCATGGTGCACTTTTTGATGTCACGTTGTGCCTTGTGCACGCTCTACCCAGGGACAACCTCTCATCAAAATCAAACAGACTATTTCCCCAAGTGAGAATGCGTCTCGCACGGACAATCTCCTGTTGTGTGCTGCATGTATGAACGCACAAAGTGCAGGACCTGAGTCAGCTCAGACATAGTCCGTAATGGATATAGTAAAAAGGCTATTAAAAGACACTTTTAGTTATATGTATAATATATCAAAATAAATATCAATTCTAGTTTTAGAAAAGTTAAATTAGTAAGAATAAAAATGTACATTGCTGGGAAACTAGAATTACGTCTTGGTCTGTTTAATGTTTTTGTGATGCTACCTATTTACCATTATCCTTTTTTTTCCCCTTTTGCTGCCAAATCTAAGTAGTTACAAAAATGAGAAATCTGTAGACTTAAATATGAATATCTATCTATCCGTCTATCTGTCCATGAACTGACTTCATCCTGATGTCTTCCGTACCACGCTGACAGATTCAAGCTTCGATCAGTTGCTGCAATTCGTTAGACTCTTGTAACTGACGGTTATGTGGTGTTAAAGGTCAACACTGTCTGGTCTTACCTGCTTGGACCAGGGCTATTTGCAACCTCATTAAGAGGAAATCACAGAGCTCCTCTTGGCCCAGACTCATTTTCATCTGTATGCCAGGAGACAGTAATACAGACATCAATGTGTCTGGTGCTCTGCTCTGTCTGCTTGGCTAAAATTGACCCAAATAAACCCAAATGAAACACATTTTCACTGCAGCTGCTTTGATAGAGTGACTTTACACATGGTGCCAGCAATAAAATATGACTTGTGAATGCAAATAGTTCAAGACAGTTCTTTTTTTTAATGCTGTGATCAGTATTCATATGTCTGATGCAAGTCAGAATTAAGTTAAAGGCCCATCTTAAAAAAACATTTAGTGTTTAGAAGATGTAGCTTTTTACATCCAATTACAATAATGGAGGCTATTTGGGAAGCTGCATTCTAATGCACCATACTCTAATGTTTGCTAGCGAGAATACAGCATTGGTATACCTTGATGATAGATGAAAGCTCATCAGCAAGCATTAAGCACAGGGCACTGCAATGCAGTGGCTAATCCTTACACTTTATCTCTGCAAGAATGTCCATCCATGACAAATCGCTCACTGCTGAAGCACATTTTCATTGCGGCTGCCGCTACTGCGGCTTCATTAAAAATGGATGTTAATCAAAATGAGCTTAGAGTATTGTGATGAAATTTAAGTTCATATTTAAACAGACTTTGTCTTGCCTATAATTTGAGCTGGACTCTTATATTTCCCTCCATCTGCTTTCCATCTCAAAATCATAATCAAGTCTTAAACTGGCTGGAGCAAATCCTACACTCTAATTAAAAGACTGGTAGCTTGCGACAGTTTCCCTCTGTGCTGGTTTTGTTTTCAGTAATGTATTGAATGTGATGAGTATGAAACTATAGTGTGCGTAACGAGCATCAAACACAAACCCTGTGGTCTACGTAGCGCTTATTGCAGATGGTCCGAGCTATGTTGTCAGATGGACTTATTTACTTTACCACCTCCTGGATTGACAGTGAGCACCTGCAAAGTGCAGGGCCAGTGCCCGCTAAGCTGATGTGTGTTTACACGCTTGGCCGACTCAGAGAGAAGAGAGGCCAGGGGGAGAAATGAGGCAGAGGGGCTTGGTGCCAATCACAAACACTTTAGCTGTCTTGCTAAATCCCCTGTAGAAGACAGATTCAAAAATCGTGACAAATCCATCACTTTTGCATATGATTCCTATCACCCATATGCTGTCTCATTGCTGGAAGTATTATTAAAAGTCTTTTTTGAAAGGGGGAGCAGGCAGACTATGGCTGCACTGCAGCTGCAGCTCATTTCTCTCTCCAGCAGGAATTTATTTTCTTATCCACTGACAACTGGCGATCAGCTGGAGTGAGACAGAGGTGTTTTATTATGAGGGTATTGACTTCTATCTAAATTCACTTAAGTACCACAGGTAGGTCATCTTTAGAAAATGTTTTGGAGCAAGATGACAATCACAGCAAGTTGTAGCACACAGAATAAAATGCTTGCATCTGTGCAGTGTTGACAGAAAGAAGTCTCATCAGCACCCGGGTAGCACTCGCAGCCTGACGTCCTCAGGTCGGTCACTTTCCTTTGGCATTCCCCTGGAGGAGGAGGAGGAGGAGGCGAAAGGTTCAGTGTTTGGTCATAAAGCTATTTTCCTTCCTTCTTTTTCCTCAATCGGCAGATAAAAAGGCTGTGAAATGCCAAGCAAACAGCCCCCAGCCCAATGGCTGCAGACTAGATGACAGAGAACAAATCAAACAGAAAGACAAGTACTCCCTTGGGGGCTCAAGCTCCATCAGTGATAGCAGTGATCCCAGGCATTTTTTTTGTATCCTCCCTTCCTCTGCCTTTTTTGTTACACAGCTTGGCACTTCTCCTATTGTTAAAGGTGATGGCCAGGAACACGGAGATTCTCTGAGCCCATGTGCAGAGCTGTGTGATTTTTTTCTTTTTGGATGATGACACAAAGTTACTTTTACTGAACCAGGCAGATGATATGTGATTGGAGTTTTTCCTCACCTTGTTCACTCTGGCCCTTATTCTGTCTCTGCCGTTTTTTTCACAGCAATTCTCTCACTAATTGGTCTCAAAACTATTGTGTGCCAAGAGTGAAAGATGCATTCAATTGCACACTTTCTTTTCCGGATTACTTTTCACACTGCAAGTTTGAGTTGCTGAACTCAGGGAGAGTGTAATTTTTGCTCAGAAAAAATAAGTGTGGAATTAAATATGAACCACAAATAAGCAAAGTGAAGCATCACAATCCGTAATCTCAAATTGACAGAACAGCAGGTAACTAGGTGTGGTGCTTAAAATGGTATTTTAAGGCAAACCGGGTGTGGAACAGTAACCTTAAGGTTGTTGATCTATTTATTTAGCAAATTTGATAGGTGCTACATTTCTTAGATTTGATAAAAGTTAGTTTTTCTGTCCAGCTGTGGATGGTTTTAATCACCACTGATAAACTACTGTGCAGCAGTGAAGAAGTCCTTGCCCTCTATAAACTTAGTTTGCCCAGTGCCTTTCAGTGTCTTTCGCAAGTTCTTAATTTTTTGTCTGAACTATGACTTGCTTGAAGCTTTTATTCATTTTCATTTTCTGTCATCATCCCTCCTACCAGATCTCATACTCTATTATCTGCAGCACTCAACATCAAATAACTACAAGAAGGATCCCGTACATTTTCTATTTCCAATCTAAGCCTTTTCTTTTTTTTTTTTTTTAAAGAAAAAGACGTTTTATAATCTTGCTTCTGCTCTATAGCATAAGATTGAAAAGTCATTAATGAGAACATACGCAGTCCATACTGGGAACATAGAATTAAGCCATTAGAGATTAATGAGTTTTTGAGGGGGAAGCGTATGGAAGCAGATAAACGCTGGGCGACAGGGCCAGACTGTCGGCTGGGAGACGAATCGGGCAAGAGCTGTTTTTGCCAACACTGTCACGCTTCGCTGGCCACATTGGAGTGTTTTGGCTCCTTCAGATTAATTGTCAGTCATAAATTAAGTTCTGCAGTGTTGACACAGGACGGCCAGGACAGGGTCTTTCACTGACATGGTTATACACTAGTATAAGAGAGGACATGTTTGATTTATCTGCTGGATTCGCATTAAAATTCAGCTGGAAAACTTCAGAGACATTGTACACATCAAAATGAACCCTGTACTGTATCGTATTTCCATTTGTTTGACTGGTAGGATCTTCCGCAGTGTGACACCCAAGAGTAGCTCAAAACTTGACACGCTCTGAAATCCCTGGGGATCCCTGGTCTCCGAAACAAGAGGAACCACATTATCACAGAAAAGTATCAGGCTAATAAATCAGCATTCGTTCATTTTCAGTTTGATTATGTTTCTAATCAATAGATTTTCACCTTTAGACTGCAGATGCTAAACGTATATGATGACTAATTAGCATCAAATGGATTTTAAATGGAGATTAAATACTGCATTAAGGCTTGAATAACAAATGCAGCAGCAGTCTTGGAAGCATTAGAGGAAAACCACTGCTTCTAAAATTTATCCACAATGAAAATGTAAAAAAGTCTTGCCTGAAGTTGCTCGCCATTCAACAACACAGAAACAAAACATGCCAATCATAATCCTCTGGGGAATGCAGAGGATGGTCTTTGGAAAGCACAAATCTCTTTACTTTTATTAGCTAGGCATATAAATATTAATATTTGACCGAGAGTTTATGCTTTATTAATGAAACCAAGCTTCTTGTGAAATTAAATGGGCATAATGGGAGACTGTTCATTACCTTATGCTGAATAGATGAGGGCCATAAACTTCATCGTGAGATAAAGGTTGTGTTTTCATAAGGAATCAACTTTAGTGAGGTGCTTTTTACATTAGCAATACATCAACTGACTATGTGCAATCTGAAACTGGTTGCACGTTGTGACAACCCCACAAATTTCATCCCAAGACAAGAATATGGAGTCTTCCATTGTCTTTCTGTTTATTGTTATTGTTACTACAGTTGTGTATAAGGTGGAGGTATCATTTTTTTTTGCTAACATGTTTACCACGTTAACTTTGTTAGGTATAATATGCTAATGTTATGTTTGTTTAAATGTATTGCTCTGCCCTGAAATAGACAATATCTTGGATGTAGAACACTGCGGCAGCAGAGCAGAAAGACATAAACCTGGGTAGTGTAACATAGTTAATATGATTACTTCTTCCTGTTTGGTTAAGGTGAGGGCCGGCACCTGGGTAGAGCATGCAGGAGGCACGACGCTAAAAGTGTACTTCAGAAATCAGTCTTTTGATTCAGAGGGCTAATAAAAATATCATAAGTATGCCTATTCACTATGAAGCCTCTGGACAAAACTCACTCTATTCATGCATGAGATCAACTGGACATTACACAGACTTTGGAGCTGGCAGAGTTCAGTGTCCATTCCAACTGCTTTGGACATTTGCATTCTCACATAAAGCTCCTCTGGATAATGTCTAGATATAATGTCTAATATTCTAGTGTCGCCTGGCCAGAGTGGCTAACAAGATAGTAGAAGGCAGATTCAGAACTTCAGAACTTTCCAATAGAGTAATTTTATTTACAAAAGTGCCACTGAAGCAAATTCAACCCATAACAACTGAAACCAAAGGCACATTCACACAGCTGTAATCAAATGTATATTTCCCCCCTTGCTACTCTAAAACAACTGCTTAAATATCTCCAATCTGGATCAACCTCATTCTAGGTGAAACCATTTTCTGTACAGGTAAATACATGTTCTCTTCCAGTAAACTTACTAAATTAGACGTCTAGACTAATCAGACGTCCGTAACCATATCACTTCATAATAGCAAGTTCTAGTATTTGAAAATGCATTTCAGTGCATTGGTTTCATACAATTATGTCTATTCAGTACATATGATATCTATATTGAATATATCTGACCATCCTGGAGGAGAGATTTCTTTTTTGCTCTTACTCAGGTCTTACTCTCCACTTTCCCTGATAACGTTTTATTTGTGGAGTATTTGCTTATCTGAATCAAGGGCACAAGGCTAGAGGGTGTGGTATACCATATAGATTGCAAAGCCTTCTGAGACAAACTTGTGATTAAGGTTGATATTATTAATCCTGACTTGTTTCATTAGGTGTACTGCAGACAGCTGGGTACAGTATTTAGCTGGATACAAATTTAAATGGCGGTCACATTCTCATCAGTGTTCATAGTGTGTGCATGTTATGTTTGCAGTCTAGCAGGGTGCAGTCGGACTGTAAAGTCATCTTTTGTCATCTTTACCTACCTACCTGAATATATATATATGCAACTGACTGTGAAATATGTTATTATAGGGTGGTTCCTATATGCTGTGTATTATCATCTAATATCTAAACAGTTTTGAGTGATTTGAGAGGATGCGATGAGGCACAGCTGTTTCTCCTCTTTTCTCACAGCCATAAATTCAGTCTCCATTTCCTTGCAGACATGTTGCACAAATTGAATACTTGCTTTGGAGAAAAAAAGAAAAGTATAAAAAATGACTTTTCATGCCATTTCCTGGTGCTCTCATCTTAGTGGTGTTTGTGTCAGAGAACGATGGGATGGAGGGGCAGCGACGATGGAAATGTGGTAAAGGAGAAAAAAGAAAGAAAGAAAAGCCGTGACTTCGACAGGCTGATTTCATTTGGTTTCATCAGACTCGCAGACAGGCCCATTCACTGCGGTCTTCTTATTGGGCTGCCATTGGACATAAGGTATATTGAGTGAGAAGGGGTGGTGGGGCTTAACAGCAACTTTATCCCCAGCTCTGTTCAGGCTCACTGTGACCATTTTAAACTGACTGAAAATAATGAGGGGGCTGTTGGATATAAAGATTGTGCTTCACTCAAATTCCCTTCACATGTGCGCAAACTGGTTTGCAGATTTGTCTTTGTGTTTTTGTAAGAGAGAAACCCACTACTTAGACCATCAAAGATCTTTTCTAGAATATTTTTTTAATCGTTTATCATATTTGAAACCAGATGAGGGAAATGATATGATTGGAGAAGCTCCTTGAGGATGCACTAAAGCATATCACACAATTAGGGAAAGGCTGGGGTGGAGGGGGTGCAAATGGATGAAATGTATTATTAATGAGTAGAATGTGAGACGGCAACAGTGGAATGGTATATCGTTATCAGGAGGGGGTATGAGTCATACTAATTACTGGCCATCACTGTGGCTGGGGCTGATATCCCCAATAGTGCAACACAATGCCAAACGTGGAGCTGCAGTTTTACATTTCAGACACAGTTGTGCTTTTAGTAGTTTGACAATGGAGGCCGGGAAGACTTGCATTACCTATTTGTTTAAGTTCTGAAATTCACCTACTTGTTTTTGTCCAAAGATCAGTGCATTTGCTTCGAGTTGTGGCTTTAATTTAGACTTTAGATGAGAACACATCTTTCTGAGGACGATGCACAAAATAGCCCAAAGGCTCGTAACTAACTAATCCATTATTTTGCTGCTGGTCTGTTGCTCACCAGTTTCAAAATTTTTTCAACTAAGCATCTCTTTGATGACTTCAAAACAAGCAGTTGCTAGGCAAGAGGTGTTCAAGGCACACGACTCATTCTCCTTTTTGAACCTCGGGTTTAAATAACCGCGTTCGAGTGGCTTAAAAACACTCACCCCTTATCCGAATGTTTTTATCAATCTCAAATAAATTGCACAGTGGGATAGTGAGAATGATATTTTTTTTACTTGAGTCATGCTTTCATCAGAAAATTACTTATTGACACAGACGTTTTACTATGACTGCTACTCTTCAAAGCTACTTTTGAACAGCTACAGAGTAAGAACACTTGAACACTTACAACAGTCATACTATGCTTTTTTGTATTTTTTAGTAATTTTTAGTAACTTCACTGCTGTGATGATGGACGTTCATTTTAAGTATTGCCAAAGATATCAAATGTAAGCTGAATGTTTGTAGAAGAAAAAACAACTCCCTCGCTGACTCACTTAAAAAACAATCCAGACAGTATTGCATACAAATGTTGTCAGTTCATAAATGGATTTTAATTTTGGGTGCAATTTGTACTTTGTGTTGCAACCCCCAACTCAGCTTAGCTGCTGGTTTTAACTTGGCTCATTGGCAGACATGTGCAAGCGGGACAATCAGAACAGAGTCGGTTCGAAGTTGAGGGAGGGCTTAAAGAGACAATAGCTAAAACACACCATTTCAGACTGAGGGTGAAGAGTGGTAATGCCTAAACTATGTCAGTAGACCTTTGGATAAAAATTTAAAACCAAAACTATGCATAGCATGCTCTTAAGTATTGAATGATGATTTTCTGTCAAGAAGGTCAAGAATGAAATTTGAACCTGCTTAATGTGGAGGTGAAGCCCTTGAAGTGAACAAAGGAATTCTACACAAAGAAATGTACAATTTTAATGACATCTGGGAAAACTACATCTTTTGATGAAGACTGTGAAGTGTTTTCCCACAGAATTCCTTTATTCTTGTGGTGGTTGTGGCCAACTGCACTGGGGTAGGAGGACTGTCAAATGTTATATACCAAATATTTGTGCCAAAGATGCTAAGCATCTTAGCATCTTAGGGTGGGGGATGTTCAGATTCTGAACATCTACACTAAACTGACCTTAGTTTTAATCCATCTTTGAAAGAAAAAGGTTCAAACACAACAAACTTGAAACACATATGATTTCAAAATGCCTACTTGTTAGAAAAGACTAGAGACTTCACTTTGACTTGCTCTTGTAAGTGGAGAAGATTTTGGTCTTAGTTTCCCAAACAAAGCTAATTTCTGTCCATTTCTTTTTGAAGCAATAATGTTGAACCACCATCACTATCTAATGTACTTCTACCTACAAATGACCATTAAAGTACTAATGGTGCATTATAATTTAGAGTGAATGACTCTGAATAGCGCCTTAACAACAGGCCCTGGCACTAAAAAAGGGTTATCTAATAATTATGAGCTAAAGAGCTGCTTTTCTGGCACTGTGAGGTATTTTTTCAGTACAGCATGGATCCATGGCAGGCACTCAATCAATAACACAAGCCAGAAAAAGACAGCATTATGAGGTGAAGTATAAGGCCATTTCTTTGTGCGTGGAGTTGGAGAGTTTAGAGAGGCAGTCTCATATCAGTATTGTACACACAACTTTATGGACAGAACTAATGGTACACTTTATCGATTGTGTGTGTTGTAATCTGTCAATCCAGACTCGTCCTATTGCAGCAAAGTGCCTGGGCTGCTCTATGGGGTTGTCCCCAGCCATCTGCTGGAGATGACCCAAACACCATGAGAGTATCCACAAGTTATTACCACAGCCCTTTCGAATATACACAGAGCAAAGGAGAGACAGGAAGAAACACAGAGACAACTGGTATAAAACATGTCTCAAGTTCAATTATCTATGTTGAAGGTTGACTATTGAAAGCGGCTTATTTTTTATCTGTGAAACTTTGTAAAATCATACATGTTGACTTTATTCCAGTGACAAATGAACCACAGCTTGAAGCTATAATCAAGTAGGACTGTGGTATTTTGTTTAGGGCTGAAATAATTACCCAATAAATCAATTAGTTCAAGAGAAACTAAGTAATCAATAACTAATTTGTCTCTGACAAACTAATTACATGACTTTACTAATGCCTAATCCCATCAGCAAGCATGATATATGTATATATATATATGTGTGTATATATATACACACACACACATATATATACTTGTCCCGTTTGCAGTTTACAATACAGACGATAGCAAGTGAACAGAAAAGTAAACGGCCTGTGGGTTAAT
Organism: Ctenopoma multispine; assembly: GCA_034779795.1. Lineage (NCBI taxonomy): Eukaryota > Metazoa > Chordata > Actinopteri > Anabantiformes > Anabantidae > Ctenopoma > Ctenopoma multispine. The sequence goes on along the minus strand of JAUYWH010000015.1, from coordinate 11,929,551 downwards.
GGGTTAAGCGTCAGACTGGGATGCAGAAGGTCGCAGGTTTGAATCCTAGCCTATCCCCCACTAGTCCCTGAGCCAGACACTCAGGACTGTAAGTTGCTTTGGAGAAAAGCATCTGTAAAGTAAAGTAAAGTATGGTTTAAAAGTATAGTATAGACAACCATTCAATCAATCCACCAAAAGAACAGAACATCAGATGTCATTCCTATGACATCTGATGCAGTTCTGGTTCATATAAAAAGCTAAAAAAAAAATCCTGAGCCCAGATGGTGTTGGTCAATATTTTATTGATTGTTGTGGTTGGACTCACTTTTTCATGGATCACCACAATATTTTCTATGACTCCGTGTGCTGTGGCTGCGCTGCTTTTCTTAGCTTGTTTGTTTTGTGGACTCATACAGTGCTCACAGTGTTGCTGTGTTTGTTTGCTCCTTCTGAATATCCGCCTCTCCATTTGGATCTGTGTCTCTCCCTGTCTCGCGTCTCTTTCTGTTTATATGTATCTGTCCATCTCTTTTCTCTCCGAGCTCTTTCTCCTTGTCTCCACGGATCTCCCAGGCACTTTGGCTCTTAACTGCTCTCTCGCTTTCTCTTTCTGTCACACTCCCCCATCTCACATCTTCTCTCTGGTGTCTCGGTGAGCGAGGCGGGGCGTCCCTGGAGTGACCTTGGGGGTAATGAGCTCCTGATCACGAGTCAGGAAACCCGGTATTCAACACCCACTCCGCCACCCTCCCTTCACCCCATGCAACACACACACACACACACACACACACACACACACACACACACACACACACGAAACACACACACAAAAACTACACAGCTATCACATGCTCAGCCCACAAAGAGAAATAGTATTGGAGAGGCAGGGCAGCAGGGCAGAGGTGCAGATGAAAAGAGCCTAGAGAAACAACTTCTACAAGCTTTGATACACAACTACCAGACCTCCAAAATAAAGTAAGTGGATTTTTTTTAGGTGCACACTTGGTGATGCATAGCTTTTATGGAATAGGTGTGATGTGAGCAGCTAGGAAAGCGTAGAGGTTTAAGTTGAACTGAGTTCTGCTGTAAAAGATTTGGGAGTATACAGCGTGAAGGCCGTTTGTGTGTGTGTGTGCGCGCGCGTGCAAGTTTCTGGTGGCATTTATGGAATCTCTAGAATTTCCAACCCATGCTGTGTTCATGCTACTTTAACAACTGATACAAAGAAAAGTTTTGCAACAGAGAGTAAGTTAAAGTTTCACTTGTGATCAAAAAATATTTTGTATTTGTGCATTTTCCTGATATTTTGCCTTCTGGTAAAATATGAAACATTTAAACTAAAACACATCCATAGACACGGTCCTAATCGCTTCTTTGTTTCTCTTCCCATTTTAAGCAGAATTTTCTCCGAGGCTGTTGATAGTAGATAATGAACATGTGAAAACATAAAAGAATATTAAGCTTAAAATGCTGAGAATTATAACTGCAGATGGAGAAGTGGCTTGTAAACATGTTGGGTAAATAATTGGAAAGTCCCAATAATCCAACAGCCATGGGCTGTGGACTGTGGTGCAAATCATTAACAGGGCCATTTCCTCAGTGATTAGACATCAAACATCCATATGTTTTGTTTATTAATGCTATAAGCCAAATATATGCATGCCCAATTAAGTTTGTCTGTTCATGTGTGCTGGTTGAAGTGGACCACTTTTTCCCAGGATGTAGTAATTTGGGTCAGGCCTGACTGGAATGACAAACCCCGAAAAGGGGGTTTGTGAGCGCTATGTGGTCCGGCAGACCTTCTGCTTGCGTTGCCATGGCTTTCTTCAGTCCTGGTATAGCAACCCGAGTCAGACCAAACAGTGTTCCTCTCTGTCTTATGGGCATTCCTGTCGTGGACAAAAGCTTTCTCTGGCTCATTCTTGCCCAAAATGAGGTGTCCGCTTCATTTCATTAGAATCAACACATGGTGTGGTCTTAATGAAAGAGCCCGGGGAGATTAAACATGAGGTGGAGATGAGCTTGAGAAACCAGCTTTGGTCCACAGGAAGTCGGGACACAATGTGGATTAAGCTGGACGACAGCCAGCAGGGCCAAACTCATAAAACTGCTTCATTTCTAAATGGGTCCTGGCATTTTCTTTCCAAGATGGCCACTTGGAGCCCTTTAGGAGACATTTTACACATTCTGCCCTTTTCTCTTGTTAAACGCTTGCCCCGCAGACTTCACCACGTGATCTCACCTATATGTCAAGACTAAACACAAAGCCAGTTCATTTCCTTCTGTGTCTTCACAAATGCTTTGACGAGACTGTTCTCCATGGAGGAGCCGGAGCAATACGGCATAGAATTGCACTGTTAGGACCCTGAGAAGTCTGCTCCAGGGGGAGGGAAGCGCTGTGAATGGAGCCAATTCTCATCTATAGGGCACAAGTAAGTGAGAGAGAGGGAGCGAGACAGAGGGTAGGGGGATGAGGACATACAAAAAGATCCTCACACTGAGTGGCTGGTTTATTCTTGTGGGGTAAGCACTGACCCCTCACATGTGGGATGAACAGAATGAGCTTTGATGGGGTCCGGAGGGCCTCAGCAGAAAGGGAAGACAGGATAAAGAGAGTAATAGAAGAAAAGAGGAGGGGAGGGATGCCAGGAGAGAGACCTGTCAAGCAACCATCCTTCTTTGCAGACATTGCGTAGAAGTTGCAGTAAGGTATGCCTAGAAAAATTTATCCATTAAAGGATAATTCAGATGTACTGCATCTGATGTGTTATTTTCAGTGGTTTGGCCACCATTCCCATTAAGTGTGGCTTAAATTGAACACTATAGAAGAGCCAATATTAGCACAGTTAGAGATGGCAGGGCCACACTTGTTCTTTCCCTGTTGCACTTGCACTATGGTTTAGCAAAGATGCCATATTCCCTCAGTTCTTAGTAATTTGGTAATTTTGTGTATACACCAACAACTACATCAAAGTTACAAAAAAAATGTGTGTTAAACTGCAATTATTCTTTAACTTGAGTCAAACCTTAAGGATAGCATTGCCTGACCTTGCCTTGAAACTCTGACCCAGTGTTTAATGCAGCTGTGGTGATGATCAGTGTCTACAAGGAATCCTGCTCTTGAGGCTGTCGGGTTAATGGTCATGCCCGTAAATGCATATGTTCTCCTGGAGACGTCAAGCAAGCAGGTATCTCATTATAGGCAAGGCCAAAACAATCAAAGCTGTCTTTGACAAATCTCTAAGCTGTTGATTAGAGAATGTTCCTCTTGTGGGGTGTTGGACCCTGTTGTCTGAGAAAACACCGATGGAGCTACTAATGACTTTTGTGAAGGAATTCAATAACAGGAGTCAGGGTTTGTGCTCATGCACAAGTGGTGAGGTATGAAACCTTCAGTTACCTTTTGATCAGAATCGAGCTTCCACCATGCATCGCTGCACCGTAAAGACAGGTGCTCATTTCTTTCCTTAAATTTTCTACTCTTTCAGTGGAAAAACAAATATGTACTTGTCGCCTGCATCTCTCCACCATGCTGTTGGCTTGATCTGGTGTTTGATCCTCGGAGAGCTAATGATAACCCGAGGCTTTCCACAGTAATCAGTTGGCTCATTAGTGTCCAAGTCAGTCACACACATCCACCCACCCTTCCACACACACGTAGAAACATGCACAAACAAACAAACAAAGTGTTCCCAATGCCTGCTGGTAGGTGACTGAAAGAAGAGAGGGCAAAGGTCACAGGGCTGAAACTTTACTTCTGTATATTACTAAGAAAGTAAACTTGCAGCAATGTTTCATTAAAATCTTGTCCTGGCATGTTTAAACTTGTGTACTTGTGTATCTCTTTTTACACTGCATAATTTCCAATAATGAAAACAAAGATTGATTTGACATTTACTGTACTACAAGACTAAACAAGCATTGCAAGGACCCGCTAACTGATCTCAATACCATTCAATAATCAATGTAAATCAATCACTGCCTGGAACGTCTTAAAAAATACTTCTATACAGTTGTATTGTCACATGCTACTGCATTAATTGTACTCATTTTTGTAGTTAATGGTGAACTGAATGGATCATTGTGCTAAACTAAAGAATGCGAAAATGAGCGTTGTTCACATGCAGATCGAACGTGAGAGGCAGAGGCTTCGTTCACTCATTGTGCATTCCTACGCTCTCCCTCATCCTACCTCCATGTCATCTATCACTCGATGTATGTGTGGCAGGGATCGTACAGATCATAGCGACAAATTGTCTATATCACTCAGTGAAGGCTCTAACCTCCCCCGCCCACCATTTTGAGCTTGCTCTTGTGAAGTGTATGTGTATTGCTTGGATTCACTAAACAGCTAAAAGTGTCGCCTTGTAAAGCTAAGACGACAACGGTGTTAGCAAACTGATTTATTCACACACTGATCAGACAGAAAACAGCATTAGCATTCATCTGGAGTTATATTTGTGTTCACCTGTTTATCACATTTATCTCTGTCAAAAACAAACAATAACTTTACGATTCCTCAGGGAAATATACGGCCCCTCAGTTGCTAAGTGCTGCAGCATGTTGCCAACTTTGTCTTTCTGCTGTGTGTTGTTGGGCAGGTGGCATACAGTGGGTTTCTTTCTCTGGGATGCTGCTGAAAATGATGCTGATGAGAGCAGTGAGGCCATAAAACATGTTTAAAGTTTAAAGAGGCTATAATGTTCTGTTGAGCTGAGGGGAAATGCTGAGTTAAGATATAATCCTACTCTATAAAATATTACACATGGAACTAGTGAAATGAACATTTATTGTTTACTTAATGTAAATATGTAAGATAAATATTAAAAAGCTTGAAATAAAGAGTAGATTGAGTGAACTCAATTTATTAAATTGCTGAAACTCATGTAGGCAGGAAGGTTAAGACACAAACAACTTAAACATATCCTTTAGTGTTTAGAATAGAAGTTTTAGATGCAGCTTTTGTGTAGCTTTAGCAAATGTCATACAGGTAATATGGGTCCTCAGGGTGCTCCACCAGCTCTCCTTTGTGTGTGTACAGGCTTCAGAGTGTGAAGCACAGGGGCGTGGGTTGTGTTTATATTCCTCTAATGAACTGAGGGATGATGTTGTCTCTCACCCACCATATCAGCAGAGGAAAAGAGGAAAGCAAGACAGTCAGAGACAGCAGAACTGGACAAACAATGCTGCCAGATGTGTGTTTACTTAAAAAATAAACAACAAACTACTGGAAACCTCTGGACGCTAGTATGAATGCAGTGGTAGACACCTATAGAGACAGTCTTTTATAATAATGATCATATGGCTTTTTGTGAATCCTTCTTCTAATAATGAAAACAGCTGCAGCAGAAATAAAAGCAAACAACGTTATTGACTTTCTCCTCAATGCAAAACCTTACTAAAAGGCATGGAGGTAAACCCTGAAAGGACTTTTAAATAACATACAGCCAAAGCCCCACCTAAATGCTGTAATCTGTTGGCTCAATCAATGCAGACTCGTTTTATTTGGAGCCACTCTTTGCAAGCTTTGTAGCTGGGAGTGGATTCAACTTGGCTAGTAGTTGTTAGGAATATAGTAATCATTCCTACAAAAAGAGTTTGAATCCTGCAAGGCGTTTACAGAGTGGAGTTTATAGAAGGAGGAACGAAGCATTCAGAGATTCATGGCAGCAGGTCGCTGTTACTCACAGGAATGCAGGAATTTGTTTTCATGTGGTCACCGATGTTGAATGGAAAGTTAAATTGATCGTGAACATCACTGTGGAACAACATCTGCCACTTAGTGTCTCTATTCCAATCCAACCCCTGATTAGATTTCTAATAGTAGTGTTGCACTGACTAATCAAACTTCTCTGATTCTTCTTCTTCTCTGTAGTTTATTATATAATCCAATCGTGTGGAGTGACCACATGAAAAAGCTTTAACAATTAATGCTTTAACATTACTCTCTTCTACTATATTTATATGGTATAATCTTGTCATTTTTCCTTCTTGCAGCTCTTTTTAATAGGCCAAACTGTGGTTTACCAGGCTGCTTAAAGAGCCAGATCTCCAATACTTTCAATTCTCCAAAATAATTTTACACAGTTTATACAGCCTTCTCATGCCAAGGGGGGTGTCTAATCCTTGGTTAAATCTCAGCAGGTTTTAATCTAGCCCAGTGGAGCATTTCTGCAGCTCTGGGATGTTTTCCTGTTTCTCCCTTGGGGCACCAAATTCTGGAGGAAGTATGATTTGGAAACTTAAACACCTATGATGTATAAGGAGAGGATTAGATAGGCCTACTCTATAGCTGCAAACACCAGGGATGGTTTTATGTCCTCCCACTATTAAGTGATTATGAAACCAAGTGGGGGTGTGTTCAATCAAGCCCCAAAGGACCCTGAAATGTGCGTGCATGTCACAGCTGTCCCCTGAGTTGTAAATAAATGATGCATTTAGAATTCCTGAGAATTGAGCATTTTAAGTTTCGTCCACATCCGGCAAAATGAAGCGAATGAGAAGTGAGAGAAGAGAGTCGAGTGGGAAGGAATCAGGAGAAAAGGCGAGAGAGAAACATTAGTCATATCCATTAGTATTCCATCCACAGCTTGAGCTGTGAGACAGCCGGTCTGTCCAAACAAACAACCAGCAGAGGGGGGATGCCTCATTATAACTTCCCCCCTTTTTTCTCACCCGGAGTTCACATTCCATCTGACCATAAACACCAGGCCAAGGCTGTGGCCTTGCCCTCTGTCTCCGCTGGAGTTTAGAGATGTTAGCAGGGCTGGTAAAGCAACATTTCACATGCTGTTCAGTACATAATGAGGACAGTACAGTACAAGGAGGTGTCCAGGGAGAAGCAAGACAAAAACACAATGCGAATCCATATTGTTTTGGTCTTCTGAGCATTTCAGAATTGCGCCCTACACAGTGCTGTCTGGTTGAAGGAGTGTCTTTAGACCCTTGAGAAGTCTCGTCTTCACACCCCTTTCCACCCTTTCTCTCCGACCAGAGCCCAGCGCTCCCAGAAGGAGATAGTTGCACTCGGCTGGCACTATTAAACTTGAAGAGACTGTGACTAAATTTTATACATCTTTTAAAGCCATTTTTCAAAGTCGTGTTTCCGTTAAAATATGGCCCAAGGTTTAAGCAAATCTCTATTTATGCAAGTGATAATGTAAATCAGTCCATGTTTTCATCAATTACCTTTATGTGAAAATATTCATGAGGATTTGACAAGGTTATATAATTAATTAACTCTGATACGTAAAGGCATTTCACTGCTGCTTCCCACCTAAGATGACATTTAAGCTTTTAATGAATGCATTTGTTTCTCTGATTCACATGTAACCTCTGGTGTTTATCAGCATTTAAGGTGTAGTGACATATACCTCCCAGCACCTCTGCTTCTTTTATTCTTTATTTTAACATTTTCTCGTAGAGTGGAGACATATACAGTAACGAGTGGCACCATGACAGTAATGAGTTTCCAGTATTAAAGCAAAACATAAGTACTTTCCTTTCCAATATTTCACTGTTCTGCAAATTTCTTAGATTTAGGCACAAATTGAAAAGGGATGTAAAACAGTTAGCTGAAAGAGTAATCTTTAGATGTCCTTGGACATCAGCTAACCACCACTGTGCTCTAACTAGAAGGTTGGAGCAGTATTGCATTGAATTAGAACACAGAAACTGTACTTAGGTACATAACTGAAAAGTTCAGCCATGCACCCGGGTGACCTTTAAATGTAATCATTTGGGAATATGGAGAAAATCAGAGTGCTGCTTTAATTTGAATGGACAATTCCCCCTACACTGCAGTCCTTCAGGGTTTTTATCTCTCCCTCTTAGTTCGGAGAGAAGGGTAACCAAATGAACGAGTCAGTGCCATGTGTAGGACATGATCCCTCACTGTACACTTTTTGCAGCGGTGGACAACTGTTTATTTCCCCTGCACCATCTGGATCCCTTAATCAGTGCACTGCTTTTACCAACTTTAATAACATGACATTTAATAACCCATTTACCTTTACCTCAGGGTGACTTGGTACAATTTTCTACTCTCAACTGTCAGGAGCTGTGTCATACCTTTATGGTAGATGAAAGGTACAAAAGATAGGAGAAGATGGTAATTGAAATGTTGACAGCTATTCAGAATTAGAGTGGGTTGTGCACAATTTACGAGGCCAAATATTTAGATATGCATTCACTGATTGATATACATTGATATTTGTGATTTAGCTTTCTTTAAAGTAAATGTGAGATGTCAGTAATAATTTAATTTAAATAGTGGAAATCCATGCCAGAGTAGCCTTGGGCAAGTTACTTAAAACTACTTTTCCTGTAGCCTTTTTGAGCCTGTTTGTGTCTGCAGACTAACTCTCAACTCGAGTTATTGAATCAACTGTCTGTCAGGTTTGGACACTTGCATGCTCTTTTTACACAGGTTGAAGCTACTTTGACTAGAGTGGCTTGTGTGACACACATTAAAGTAAAAGAGGGTGTCAGTGGAAACAGTAGACTCGCTACGCTCTGCAGTGTTCGTACACGAGGACTCAGCGTCTCCTCCGAATGTTCTAATGCTCATTGGCAAGTTGAGTTGTTTAATGCCCTTGGCTGTGACTGCAGGCAAGAGCCAGCTCCCCTTTTACCATACTCCACCCCTCAACCTTACCTCCACCCCACATCTGAGCACAGCCAGTGTTGTGGAAGGGCTACTGGCATTCGCACTGCAGCTCTGAGGCACTGCAGCTCTGAGTTGTGTTTTCATTTTGAACAAAATGACTGGATGTGTCCACACAGCAAAGTAGGCCCCCTTATTTATTTGTAAATTGCATCACATATAGTATCGCCACATTTATGGTTTGGTAAATAAAGCAGGAGCAAATAGTGTTTTGTGCAGATGAGTGTAAACAGGGACAGCAGTGGGGGCACAGAAAATGTGGTTGGTTGCATTTCTGATAGATGGAAATAGCCTTCTGCAGAGGCTGGGTGATGGTGAATAGGATGGATGTGTGAGATCGACTGCAAACACAGCATTGTGTGTGAGCAACAAGTCTAAATGAGTTTGTTTGGAAAACGGGTTACATTTTGAAAGGAGTGAACATTTTCATTCCTTATTGTGTGGCAGTGGCTACTTTTATGGGGAAAATAGATGTTTTCACTGTATTTCCTGTTTGTGGATTATATTGGAATATTGGATTGTTCGCTGTCCTGTTTTATAAGCCCAGTGTGGCTGATAACATGCTGCATCTCAAATTCATTGTTGCTTTTAGAGCGTGTTCTGTTTGATTGCTCGTGTTTTGGAAGCTTAACAAATGAGTGAAAAGAGATTCCAACTAATTCACAGAAAACTCTTTTGCTAAAGAATGTATGGTGAACTTCAGTCATCAGCTACCCATCAGTAGAACAGACAAAACGAGCTGCAGCCATTTTACTGGAATAAATTAGTCGCTGTGGATGCTGTGTATTGAATTCCCATCAGCATCTCCAGCTGACGTCACTGGACCTCAGGCGGTGAATCTCTGTGGTGCTACATGTGTCTTCCTCTGAGACTAGTCTCCACTTAAAGCTTCAACTCTTTATTTTTTTTCACCTCTGGGAGGTGTCTGTATAAAAGGTTGTTTACATGTAGTATTAAGTTTGGTGTTAAGGAAGGGAAGATTTTTTAGAACTCTTTAGGAAAACAGATGTTCGACTAACTTTCAGCCAGCTGGCATCAGAGGTGTTTAAAGCAGATTGAGTTCTTTGCAATTTGTTGATACCCACACAGTGCATTCTCTCATACTGACTCATCTAATGATTATTAGTCCCAGATCAGCGGTTTGTTGTGGAGCGTATGAGGCCAGACTCTATGAAGAATTGTTTGAATGTTTCTGAACTCTACAGGTTATATATTTGACTTTATCTCTGTCCAGGAAGTCTAGCAGTGGAAGACAGTGCTAGATGGAGACAATGTGGCACGTTAGCCTTCCAATTCCATCTTGCACCAACTGGCCCAAAGGACAATGCAATAAAAGTGAAGAATTTGCTTTGGCCAAAAGTCATGTCCTTGACAGATCGGTGATGTTCAATCTTCCTTTGTCCACCATTCTCAGCAAATAACTTTCCCCCTGTTTCCTTGATGGCTGGAAATAAGACTGTCACTGGGTCCTGGAATATAGTGTGTTGCAAGCTATGTTTGATTCATTGGGGGCTGCGAAGAGCCTGGCAGACTACAAACTGACTGACACTATCATTGCAAACTGGAGTAAACAAGCTAAACGTAGCAGTCGTTCTCTGCCGTACAAAGGTTTCTACATTGTTTACCTAGGGTATTGCATAGAGAAGGTAAAAATAAAGGTTATTATACTATAACCACAAAGCAGCAAAGCATCAAACAGAATGAGCAAAACATTAGGATAAGCCGTAAAAATGAAAAATGAATGACATGGTTTATTTTGGACACTCCACTATGTTCACTAGCTGGTTGCTAACTTTGCCTTTCTACTGTTTAGTGCTAGTTAGGTCGGATACAATAGGTTTTTTGCATTCTGAAAATAAGTGCCCTGATGGAAACGATGCTAATTAAGTTACATCTAAAACTAAAACAATAAAAGCGCAGGCTACAAAACCAAAACAACAATCTTAAAAATGTAAATTCTCAGTTGAACTAGAGGGCAAATTTCTAGTCTGGTAATAATTCTGTGCATCCTCTCTTATTAACATTTCACTTTTGATGTATTGTTTAAATTAAAATTATTGGATGTGTAGTGCAGCTTTAATGTGGTCTACACTGGTTGAAAGTAGTCAAATACAAGAGAAGCAGTGAGAGAAGTGGATCAGTCATTTCCAGCATATTTCCTTTTTTATGAAAAAAAGACAGTAATCAAATGTTTCTGATCTGATATATTAATTGATCAAAGCTTTAGAGATTCAATTTATCGATTTATGTTTGAGGAAGATAAAGTGATTAAAGTAAAGGCTGTATGTCTCAAATAAAAGTATCTCCACATTCTGACAGCGCATTTTCTAAGATACAGAAGTAGAGTTCTGACATGTTGGAGAGGTTCTTGCAGTCGGTGGGTATTTCATGCCTGTTTCTCTGAATGAATTTTGATGGGCTGCTGTGGTCCAGGCGTCTTTAACAGTCCTGACAAGCCTTTGTTCTTTCCCTGTTTTCATGTCTGATCCCCAACAGCCCACAGGGGGAAGCTCTGTCGGCCGTACGCTCCGAAAGCCTTTCTGTTTGATCAACTTCTAACATATTTGAACAATTTAGGCAGGGATGAGTGCAGGTAATTCAAAGCCTGCCAGAAGAGTGTTTTGGCATGATGAGAAGGCACCCAGGTTCACAAGGACTAGCGGAAAAACTCATCTTTTTCTATTTCTGTGTTCATGCATACCCCAAAACTACCAATCAACACGGATGATATTTTTAAATGAAAACCTAATGTGGCTGACACCTTCCATCTAGAACAAACATTTGAAATGAACCCATTTCCACCAAAACACTTTCACTGCGTCTCTTTCCTCCAGCAATAACTGGTTTCACCCAGTAGAGGCCAGTGTGCAATTGTTGAGGTCATCCACTAAATATGACAACAACAGTGCAACAAAGGTTTTTTGAACACCTTCACATGGAGGTGACAGTGAAGAAGGGGGACTGTGGGTATCATTTATTTTAGTGTAAGCAGGAGAATCACTGTGAGGAAATCAATGGGACACTGAGCAGCAGGAAACAAAGACACAGCAGTGTTTGACAGTGAGGTAATGTAAACGCTAAGGCAATCTCCACTATTGTTTGAGGTACAAGAACACACTGAGTGAGAAAGAAAAGCCCTGTTTAATATTGCCATGAAAGGACGTTAGTGGTGGGTGTCATTAAATACAGTTACTACAGCAGAGTGCAGATGAGAGGTCAGGGCTATTGTGGATAGATCATGAGAGCCCTCTGCTGACAGTTAAATCAAAAGAAACCAATATCACCATCAAAAGAAAGTCTCCTCCTTTCAATTTCTGCTGCACATTAAGAAGAAAAATAAACTTTACTGAGTAAGTGTGATTATTTTTCATGGTTGAGTCATCAGAAATGAGCTGGGGGGGGGGGGGGGGGGGGGGGGGGGGGGGGGGGGGGGGGGGGGGGGGGGGGGGGGGGGGGGGGGGGGGGG